>JAWZYU010000031.1:52067260-52629260 GCA_038380435.1 Ryuthela nishihirai
TTAATTCTATTAAGCACAATAATGGAAAGAACTTTACCTGGAACAGAGAGTAGGCTGATACCCCTATAGTTATCACAAGAACTGCGATCACCTTTTCTAAAAAATAGGGATAACAATAGCTCTGGTAAAATCCTTAGGATATATAGACCTTTATCATAAAGGATATTCAAAATTTCAGTCATCCAAGTGGTAACCGAAATATTCCCAGCTCTAAGCATTTCCGTAGTAAATTTCATCTACCCCTGGGGATTTATGAAGTTTAAGTTTAGAAATAGCCAAAATAATTTCAGACTCTGATAATAGGGTCAATTTTAAAATCAGTAACGCATGTATCATCATTGCAAAGAATGGGACTAAAACTAACCATATTGTTTAGAACATCACTAAAATGCTCAGCCCATCTGGCCATGACAGTATCTTCCCCTTTTTAAACTTATTTATCCTTCAATCCCTGTATACCTGTCCGTTTTCTACCACACAAAACATTAACTATCTGGTACATCTCTCTGATGTTGTGCTACCTAACTGCTTCCTCAGCTTTGTCAGCCAAGCCATCAAGCCAAAGATTCTTATCAGTAGCTAACTGATCCTTTACACGTTTATTAAGTTCTCTGAAATGCTTTCTATTAGGATTAGTAGGGTATTGATTAAGGACATTCCTGCAGTTCTTTCTTTCTGAAATAAGCTTCAGTTCTTCATCACTCGAATAATTTTGCCTCCCCTGCTCCTTTTTTCCTAAAAGAGTACTGTTAGTTTCAAGAAAAGCCTGTTTAAAACCTTCCCATTATTCCTTAACCTCAGTAGTAAACAAATAGTGTCTGTCATAATGACTAAGTAATATATCATGGTAAACTTTAGCTGTAACTGAATCTTTTTAGATCTTCAGTGTTAAAATAAATATTAAATTTTTACCTTTGCACATCACTTCTTAAGTTTAATTTTCAAGACACTTTTTTAACAAGGTAATGGTCAGATTCAATTTCAGCTCCCATATATGACCTGGTTTTCCTAACAGAACTAGCCCATTTGCTGTTAATTAAACCATTAAGCTTATTTATCTGTAGGATATGTTGCCCATTGCCATTGCAGCTAATAATACCAAAAGGACTATAATCCACCCCAAAGGTTAGAGTCAGTACCAACTTTGGCATTGAAGTCAACTAGACAAAGGGTAATATCTCCTTGATAGAATTCAAAATGCCCTGAAGTTTTCTGTAAAACCTATCTTTATGATCATCATCACCATCCTCAATGGGGGTATCATTCAAGTCTTCAATACTTGTTTGAATTTAGCTGTAAGAAATCTTTGATTAATGCATTTATATCCTAGAAGAGCATCACTAGCTTTTTCTGCTGAGAAGCAAACCTACGCTTTCGCAAAACTGTGTATGGACATTTTCGGCTTTCGGCAAAAATTTATAATGGGCATTTGAAAACACACGAAGAAATATGCAGGGTGTCCCTGAATTCATGACCCAAACATGAGGGGATGGTAGTACATACCGAACCTACCAATATTCATCATAGAATATGCGGCCGCAAACGCAGCTCGGTGTCGGTAAGAGGCGCAAACGAGGCGGTACAGCTTAAAAGCGCTGGATCGGCCAATCCCCAGCATTCTCAGCGTCGACCGGACATGAAATGGAGCAGTTTACGAACGCTGAGAAGGCCAATATGCACCTGATGTAAGGCGTAGCTGAGGGCAATGGCAGAGAGGTGCAAAGACTCTACCGTGAGCGATATTCCATGCGCTGTGTGCCCGATCATAAAATGTTTGTGCGACTGCACCACCAGCTGTCTGAGGCAGGCACCTTCCACGTCAGTCGACATGATGCCGGACGAGCATGGACGGTCAGAACGCCAACTATGAGCGAGAACATCTTGTGTATGGCGACAGATAACCCAGGTACAAGCATGTGATCCGCAACCCGGAGCCTGGGTGTGCATCGGAACAGTGTCTGGCCGCACATCCCAATTTCCCTGCGCATGTGCTCTTTACGAATGACTCAACATTCTCACGTGAAGGCGTAGTGAATGTTCATAATGCGCATTTGTGGGCGGCCCAGAACCCCCATGGTACACGTCCAAATTCGAACCAGCAACGGTTCGCCGTCAATGTCTGGGTGGGAATCGTGCATGACTACTTGAACTTTTGAAGACATCTGGTACAGCAGTTGTACCAGTGAGAAAACTTGGCAAAAAGACGGCTCTGGTACAGCAGTTGTACCAGTGAGAAAACTTGGCAAAAAGACGGCTCTGGTACAGCAGTTGTACCAGCTACTTCTTTCCTCCAAGTGCAGGGTTGGAAGGCAGCTAAGCCGATAATGACAGGGAGGGGGGTCTCTGCCGCCAGCAGAGAGGGAGGTTGGGTCGGAGCTGAGAAGAGAATAAAAGGTCGCACTAATTGCTTTTCCCCGTGTCAGTTGTTTATTCGACTACAACAAAATTTTTTTTTTCTGTATTAATTTATCGTTTTAGAAATGGCGAAACATTAGAAAGTTCTGATTGATAAAGAAATCCTAAGACAGTTGTTTCAAAATGATGAAATATTTGTTGATTCCGATTTTGATTGCGAATATCACGAAATTTTGCAGTTAAATGTGTTACTATATTTAGTTTTTTTTAGTGACAAATGTCACTGTTTATTATTTTATAAATATTGCAATCATTCATACTATTAAGGTTTAAATGATTGCAATAATTATTTAAAACAAAAATATCATGAGCATGGCTATTTTAGTAAAATAATTAAAATTATTTATTTTGAACTATATTTTTACACACACACAAAAACAAAGGGGGCGGGGAGACATGCCCTCCCTGCCCCCTTTGTGAGTATTACTAAATTTAATGGAGGCTAAAAATGATTAAATTTGTGTATATTTCGAATATGTTTCAAGAAATGTTTTAAAGACCTAAAATTGGATAGAAACTGCAATGAAATCGAATCTCTTGCCCCCCCCCCCCCAACCCATACTTATTTTCTGGCTGGATTGAGTTTCTTTCCCACTTTTCTTTTCTATATCTGGGCCTGCACACGTTGTAAATATAATATATGAGCACCCCTGCTGTCACATAATTCTCAGATGAAAACATTTTTCCTTATAATTTCTCGGTATTTATTTTAGCAAAAAATCGATCTAGAAGGATGGAAAGCAAAAAGAAATCTAATATTTATATTTTATGTACACATGTTTTTGAGAGAAAAAATATTTTAAAGATAGAGAGAAAATATGGAAAGCTGTAAAACAGGGAAAATAATATGCCAGATTGTATTCTGGTGTTCCCGGATTCGACTCGATAATACCCCCTCCCCCTCTCCCACACACACACACAAACGTATTTATACCTAGTTAAAATGTGCATCTAATTTCAGTGATGCATTCGTTTTGAAAGTCATAAAAGGACCTGGGTTCGAGCCCCGGATTAGGTGTGGATGTTCATGTCGTTTTTCTGCTGAGGTCTCGCCATCTTCACAGACCTTGAAGTATGGCGCATAAAATAACCGGATCCTGTTAGGCATTTGTGGAAAGCAGCTGCTTGAGGGGATATATATATATATTAATACAGTAAACAGTGTATTAGATAGATAAAATAATGGAAAATTTCAGTGTTATACCAATGGTGATATATGTTCAGTAGCATGGGCGGATCTAGCGTCAGAGGGAGGGGAGCGAGGGAGCCACGTCCCTTTTCAGAAAGTTAATAATGGTAAAAAACGGCACAAAAATGATGAAACTTATTGATTTTTCATGCATTTTCAAGAATTTTTTTAAAACTGGCAATGGGAAGGAGAAATGCTATACTGCCCCCCCCCCCGTTTGCATTTCTTCTGATTCGATGTGTTTCTTGTCCCCCCCCCCACTTTTTTTTCTAGATCCAGGGATGTTCAGAAGTTTAATTAATGAGCCTTTAATTTAATAAGCTCTTTATAGATAATATTATGGAAGTTAAATATCTCTAAGCTTTCTAACATCGGTTTTTCTGCTTTCATCTGTGTGATTTTTGAATATTTAAGGACTCTAAATCTCATGGAATGAAAATAAAATTCAAAAACTAAAACTAAACGTCTTACAAAAATTATTTGACCCAAACTGCTATTATTGATGTTTAATTTATTTTCCACTCTCACCAGACTTTGAACTTTCCATTCAGAAACATTCAAAATCTTGGATTATTTCGATCAACCTCTGTACGTAAGTGGCTATTAGGAAGTTCGTTAGAGGAGGGGTGAGAGCGCGTCGCAGGTGCTTCCCAGCTCGCCACCCGTCCTGAGTGGAGTGGGCTATAAACCGCTTATCTGCAAGACAATAGTGCTGGGAGGGGGGGGGGGTGGAATTCAAAGGAAATCCGCCGTCCTTTTAGGTTAGAAACTTGTCAAGACAGCTGTCTCCAAAAGGTTAATTGGACCTACCTACTGCCAGACCACCTCGATGGGCAAACGTACCGTATTTATCTGCAACAGGTTTTACCGGAATTACTTCAGGATGTTTCAGCCACAATCCGCGTCCGTGTGTGGTTCCAGCACAATGGGGCACCCACCCATTTCAGCAGGATTGCATTCGTCAGCATCTTCACACCACATTTGGGAACCGATGGATTGGGCACGGTGGTCCCGTCCTGTGGCCCCCCAAATCGCCCAATCTTTCTTGTGTCAATTTCTTTCTGTGGGGACATTTGAAGAGTGTCATGTGCGAGACGCCCGTGCAGTCCGTGGAGGATCTGGTAGCCCGATTATCCGTCGCAGCCACCGATGTGCGCGACAAGCCCGGTGGTAACGAGCAGGTACACCGATCACTGGAATCGCCGTTATGCCGCCTGCCTGTATCAACATTGGTGGGCGGACGTTTGAGCATTTGTTGTAATGATCTCCAATAAATGTCACTCTGGAAACCTCTGTGTCTCTCCTTCATTTCCGACTCCTCACTGCGTTTGCGGCCGCATATTCTATGACGAATATTGGTGGGTTCGGTCTATACTACCATCCCATCACGTTTGGGCCAGGAATTCAGGGACACCCTGTATATTATGTAGAATCGATAATTGCAAAAAATTTCGGAACAAGTAAAAAAAGTATTTAATATTTTTTTTAATCTCAAAATATTTCAATTAAACTTAAAACCTTTTTTTCGCCCTATTACATTTTCTTTCGAATGTTCGACTCGCTAAAATAGTTAATTAATTCATCACATTTTAATTTTCCTTTTTTTTGCATTTTCTTTTTTTTTTCTGTACAAAATTGCCAGAGAATTCATTTTTTGCTCTAAGAGTATATTTCTTCAATAATAATTAATAAATTTTTGTCCGGAAAAAAGAATACTAGTCTTCAGTGTTGCTATATGGGGAAAATCAAAAATATTTGTAACCCATCTGAAACTGAATTATTTTTATGGCAAAAAATATTTTAATTGAAATATATTGAAAAAATATTTGAGTAAGGTTAAAATGTGTTACAAAAATCTAAGTAACACAAAAATAAAATTGAGAATATTAGTTTTCCTTTTTATGACCCGAGTTAGAAATCATTTTTCTACACCAAAGGGACAAAACATTATGACCACCTGCCTAATATGATGTTGGTCCTCCAAGTGCCTCCAAAACATCTCTTACCCAGTGAGGCATGGTCACTACAAGATTTCTAAAGGTGCATCCTTGTGGTATCTGGTGCCAATACGTTACCAGCAGATCTTTTAACTCTTGTACGTTATGTGGTTGAGCCGCCACAGATCGGATATCCTGCTCCAACACAAACCACAGATGCTCGATTGGATTGATGTCTGGTGAATTTGGAGCCAAGGCAACACCTGGAAGTCTTCCTCACGTTCTGTGAACCATTCTCGAACGATCCACGCAGTATGGCATGGTGCATTATCCTGCTGAAAGAAGGCACTACTAGAGGAATATACAGTTGCCATGAAAGGATGTACCTGGTCTGCAATGATGTTTAGGTAGGTTGCAGACGTCATAGTTTCCTGCACATGAATGACGGGACCTAGGGTTTCCCTGCAGAACGTTGCCCATATCATTACACTTCCTGCACTGGCTCGTTTCGTCCCACGGTCATCCTCATGTCAACACTTCCCCGATTAAATGACGTACCTGGCTGTCCACATGGCGCAACAGAAAACGAGATTCATTAAAAGCCAATCATTCAAGATCCAGTTTTGATGCTTGCATGCCCATTGTAATCGCTTTTGACAGTGAACCGAGTTAGCATGGGCATTCAGAGCGGCCTAAGGCTATGCAGCCCCATTTTCAGCAAGATTCGATGTACTGTGTATTGTGACACGTTAGTCTTCTCACAAGAATTCAAATTAATGGCGAGTTGGCCACAGTATCCCTTCTGTTGGCTTCTAGCATATGAGATAGCCTTCGCTCACCTCTAGCCTACAGTGCTGTGCGAATTAGTTGGGACAAGCATCATGAAGCTGCATAAGGAGACAGGGTTCGTGGACACGTCCCGTAAAGGACATTGTGGAAGAAAAAGAAAAACCACCCTAGAGATGATAGTCTAGTCCACTTCAAAGAATTAGTATCATAGACACGAAGAAGACCAGTGGAGACATCGAAAGAGAGATTGCGTCTCATGGGGGTTAATATAGATGCTTCCACCGTACGTCATCACCTTCTAGAATGTGGCTGCCGGGCTCGACGCTCCTCCAAAAAGCAGCTTTTGATACCCGCTATGAAGCAAAAAAGGCTATCCTGGGCAAAGAAACATTGAGACTGGACTGTGGAGAATTGGGAAAGAGTGATATTTTCCAACGAAACCCACTTTGAGGTGCATGGCTACAGGTCAAATTTCGTCCGCCGCTCGCCTGGAGAACCTCTTCGATCCGGCCACATCCAGCAATCCCCCAAACACCCACCCAAGGTCATGTTTTGGGGATGTTTCACAGCTTCCGGACCACAGACACTTCATCCCATTGAAGAAATGATGGACAGCAAAAAGTACATAGGCGTTCTGGAGGCGAAAATGATCCCAACACTGCAGAAGCTGTTTCCTAACGGTAGTGGGGTATTTCAACAGGATCTGGCTCCATGCCACAATTCTGAGCTTGCTAAGAGCTTCTTTACCCAGTAACATTTGAAGGTATTGGAGTGGCCAGGAAACTCACCCGATCTAAACCCCATTGAAAATTTCTGGGCCATTATTAAAGCGCGCATATCTAAGATGGATTGCACGACGAAAACCAAAATGATAGAAAGTGTCATGAAAGTGTGGTACCACGACCTTGAAGTGAAGGAGATGTGTGGAAAGCTAGTGGCATCAATGGTTGAGAGGGTGGAAGAAGTAATTAAAGCTAAGGGGGGTCACATTCACTGTTAACTACTCTATTAAACAAATAAATATTTTAGTTGTGTCTATGTTACTGCATTTTCCTATTGTCTCAACTAATTTGCACAGTACTGTATTTGATGAGTCGTAGTCAGCCCACACATTTCCAGCAGTTCGTGATTTTTTCCTCCTCAGCCCACTCTTTGAAATTATTAACCATTGCTGACCTTGAGCATCACACAAGCGTTGCTGTCTCGTAATTGCTCTGATCCAGTCATCTGGCTATCACATTTTGGCCTTTGCCGAACTCATTTAAGTCCGCTGCCTTTTCCATCTTTGTTTCATTGTGTGCCTCTTCTCTTCTGCACTCGATCCCCAGAAAAGCTAGAATTACCAACCTTTACGGGAATGTTCCCTTGATCCAGGAGAGTACTATTTGTTGCCAGATGTTCAGCAACCATGGCAATCCCCGGTTCCTTCTCACGACACTACCAAGTTAACGGAAAGCAGTGACAACTAGAGTCGGGGGCAAGAATACACCATATAGATGCATCTCATTCCCAACCTCACATGGCAGCAGTCCTATAGAAGGAAAGCTAACCACCGGTAGAAACCTGAAATTTAATCTGTTCCCCGGTTAGCCATGAACAAGGATATGTAGATCCAAGTTCGCTCGGCACCCGGGGTGGAGACTCTTAGTGGGGCCCAGACTTTGAAAACGGCTCGTGCCTACTAGGTGACCAAATCTGTTCAGCCGTGCCCTTGAACTGCTCCACGGAGCACCTGATGTTGAGGTCTTGACACCGTCCAACCGGGCCACTAAACCAGTCAGCAATGTCTTCGACCTTGGTTGGTCTTGGCTCTGTCCAACCGGGGACCCAATTCGGTCAGCAAAGTCTTCGACCGGTTGCTGGGCCCGAAGCCCCCCAAACCATGACAAGGTGGTCCCCTATCAGGGGGGGGGGGGATCCAGGAGAGTATAGTCTGTAGGAGAAACCCCTGGGATCAACCAAAACTAGGGTGGGCAGATTTGAATTTCCTGAAATCCTTAGGTAGCATTTGATGCGATGACCCCTCTCCACTTTTAATATTTATCTTCTAGAGGTTAGACATGCTTGCATCCTACTATTTCCACTTAATAAATTACATAACCAACCACGCCCCCTTATTGATATTTCATAACTCACATTTCAAAATTCATAATTAACCCCTTATCAAAGGTGCCGTCTCCCCCTGCACCCGCCATTTTGACTACAAACTCCCGAATAAGTCCCGCCATTTTGTTTTCTACCCTCATCCGAAATTTCTAAATTCAGACTCCGATATCTTGGTTCCCGCCATTTTCAATCCTGAAGTTACCAAACTCCCCGATTTTACCGTTCGTTCGCCGTCTTGATTTCAGCTCTCATCCGAAATTTCTAAGTCCACCCATCATCTGAAAAATCGAAGTTAATTGTTGCGCCATCTAGTGTAGTACTGTACTAAAAAAAAAAAAACGTTTTCCCATGACGCAATTCATTCCGAGATGCTTCACGGTAAACAATTGTACCAACGCGTTGAGCCATTACACCAATTAAAGTTCCATGCTTAAGATACTTAGATGTGTCTCAAGCGGGAATAACCGATCATTATGTAATAATCTAGGAAGATTTCCGGTTTTTCGTTATTAACGTGCGATTTTTATATTTCCTGTATTTATTTTTTTATTAACTTGCGAATTTTTTATTTCTTTATAAGATAAGTCGCAAATTTTTATTTCTTCGTAAATTAACACATATTTTTTAGGTGTTATAAATCAACCTGCGAATATTTTTATACTTTAACATGTGAAAAAATTATATTTTTTGCAAAACACGTTTAACTTTTACCTCTTGTAAATGAACCACGTATTTTTTCCTTTATAAATTAACCACCGAATGTTTCAGTCCTTATAAATTAACCTGCGTATGTTTAATCCTCATAAATTAACCTCGAAATATTTTAGGCCTTTTAAATTAACAATTTTTTTATCCTTATAAATTAACGTACACAATTTTTATTTTTATAATTTAACATGCGAATTTTTATTTCATGTTTTATTTTTTATTCCTTATTAATCAAACACATATCAAAAGTGACAACCTCTTTATCAATGTGCGCCCCCCTTAATCAAAACGCTTATCAAAAGTTCGACTGCTCATCAAGAATTCCTTATCAATATCTGCCTCTCTTTATTAAACACTCTTCAAAGGCTCCGCCCTTGGCCGACAACTTCGATGGTCAACCTATAATTTCCTTATTTGTTATAAAAACCTTTTATCAAAAATTCCACCCCCATATTATTAAACGCTTATCAAAAGTTCTACCATATCCCGATACCCCCCAACCTCCAAGCATTGTGCGTCTCTTGTTAAAATCAATCTCCATCTGGTTGAAGGATGATGCCATCAGATATTTGTGTTGAGACATGTTCTGCACTGCACTTTCCTGGTCAGCACGTGTTTTGGAACGAAGTGATTTTACGCTAAAATCTTATTTCTGCCATGTCTCAATTCATTACCCTCTGCATTTTCATGTTGTACTAAACCATTTCAAAAACCTCACCACACGAATCAGAGTTAAAAAAAAATTTCTTCTTCCTTACAAATTTCAATCCCCCCCCCAATTTATTAACTTATTTTCCTTTACTAACCCATTTCAAAGGCATCGTGATTGCATAAGAATAACCAATAAAACTAACTTTTCAAACTCGGGTATATCCGTTACGTGACTTGGTCACAGTTTAAAACCTTTTATTCCTAATACTTATTGTCGCTGTATCCTCAATGCAACACATGATTCACTTATGCAAAATATTATTCTTTCCAAAGAAGTAACGCTACTCAGTATCGATAACAAAATATTATTTCTTCCTCGGAAGAAAACAAAATCGATAACAAAATATTATTTCTTCCTCGGAAGAAAAATCAGATTATTATTTGGGAGTAAGATATAATTTTTTTTAAAAAAACTGCAATTGTAAACGTTCTCACAATTTTAAAAAACGTCTTTTCCTCCGTTTATGGGCGAAAGTGTGATCACAAGACGAATGACTCATCACGCTGATGAAATTTTATTTTGTGTTGCTACCCGTCGTTAGTACACGTGTGCTCCTTACGCTTGTTTACAAGGGCAGTTGTCTTTCATCGGATTAAAAATAATTCTGTGAAGCGTTTTGGTACGTGGTTGAGTTTTACAGAAAGTAAGCAATGGTAAAAGTAGAAAACAATTCATACGTTGCGGGTACCCTTGCGTTGCGTAAATCATCTATCTTTAATTCTGCACCAAACACAACTTAAGTGTATGTTAATGGAGGTCTAACGAATTTTTTCCTATTTTCGCGAACGGCTGCGTCAGCGAAGGATTGCCGCACCCAAACGCCCGGACGTGCAGCGGGTCAACTATGTCACACACCGGTGAATTTTGCGCTTAATTTTCATAGACACCCCCAATAATATCTTTTCACAACCCCAACGACAATCCGATGGCTCGCACTGGTGAGGGACTATGTCGTTTGCTCTGACACTTCATACTGTGATCGAACCTCAGAAAAAGAATTCTGCACTTATGTCCAAAAATCGATGTTCTCACGTAAAGCGTACATTGGATATAAGTGACAGACACAAAAATAATGTGTTTACAAACTAAGAGTAACCTGTGTGAAGCATCCCAAGTCCAGAAATACCCTTCTTAAAAAAATAGGAAAATTCCCTCCATGTACTCTCCCACTTCTTAAAATTTAACCTACCCTCTATTAAAATTCCTGCTATTCTTGTCACTTAATCTGAAGAAATGGTACGGAGACGCTCGTGCAAACAGGAACAGTGACGAAAGCAAGACTCATAGGTCACACACAACTTACGTACTGACCAATGGAATGGGGTCAACGGAAGTTCCCGTAAGCTGCCATCTTATTTTCGGCGGAATCTTTTCGTCTTAACGACATATCAGAACAGTTTACGGTCTGCAAAAAGCTCCATGCGGTCAGCTAATTTTAAAATGTTCTCTTATGCTGTTCATCACAATTAAAAAGGTATGTAGAGGTTACCTTTAGAACATGGTTTTATCCCACCAGAAAAGGAAATAAAGTATATCAGAAAGGGAAAATCCCTGTTAGAAGGAACCCAGAGAGAAAATTGTTAATGTCATAAGAAATGTGTAAATGCGACATGTTTTACAAAATGGTACCGATGTTACAAAAAATGAGCGTAAAAATGGAAAAACAAACAAAAAAGTATCATTTAATACGAGTTTCGCAGAATGATAGAATGTGTGAAAATTTCAGTGTGATATGAAGTAGAAGTAATACAAAAAAAGAAATCCGTAGCATTGATCCCCACGTGATTTGGTAGGTGGCGATAGCGTTAACATGCACTAACATCCACGAATTTTCAAATGACATTCAGGGGTGTATCATTTCCATCACTTAAGTTTCAACTTCTTTTATTTTTCCAACCAATAACCCCGATAACGTACAGTTTCCGCAGGACAGTTCCGGTGGTGACTTCGATGCGAAAATGGCGCAGGGGACGATCTTTCGCACAGTAGCGATATTACAATGCACTTTGCTAAAAAACCTGGTCAATGAACGATGCATTTTTCATAGACAATGTGCAATTAAGATTTGAACTAAAAAGTCATGACATAGATGAAATTAGGAGTGTGTGGAATATTTTCATATATGAACATGTAAAGTATAAACATGTGTTATAACGGTAGATTTGAACTAAGGATGTCTATATTTTCGGAATCGTTCTCATATTCTTTTCAGGGTTCCGTGAATATTTCTACAGTTTTCTGCTGCGCTTGAATACGCGCATAAGTAAACTGTGCATAAGGGCGAAGATGGTTATTTTTCTATGAAAGCACAAATTTTTCGACAATGATATGTATTCACATACCTGTTTCACTACGCGAGTAAATCTAACACGCATATTTCATGTCTAAATAAGAATCGGTTTAGTTATTTTTTCAACATGAGAATACATATTTCTATACCAGTGTGGAATTCTTAGAACAGGTATAAAAGTACATTTTGTATGTGTAAGTACGACATTGGTTGTTTTTCCAGCATTAGGGTGGAATTCTCAGAACAGGTATGAAAGTACACTTTGTGTAAGTGGGAAATTGGTTGTTTTTCCAGCATTAGGGTGGAATTCTTAGAACAGGTATGAAAGTACACTTTGTTTGTGTAAGTGCGAAATCGGTTGTTTATCCAGCATTAGGGTGGAATTCTTAGAACAGGTATGAAAGTACACTTTGTTTGTGTAAGTGCGAAATTGGTTGTTTTTCCAGCATTAGGGTGGAATTCTTAGAACAGGTATGAAGCATTTTCCAGCATTAGGATGGGTTCTTAGAACAGGTAAGAAATGTGTACACGTGTGCTTGTTTGTACTTTGCTGTGTGAAACACAAACTTTGTTGTTGTACTTTGTGTAAGTGCGAAATTGGTTGTTTTTCCAGCATTAAGGTGAAATTCTTAGAACTGGTATGAAAGTTCACTTTGTTTGTGTAAGTGCGAAATTGGTTGTTTTTCCAGCATTAGGGTGGAATTCTTAGAACAGGTATGAAAGTACACTTTGTTTGTGTAAGTGCGAAATTGGTTGTTTTCCCAGCATTAAGGTGGAATTCTTAGAACAGGCATGAAAGTACACTTTGTTTGTGTAAGTGCGAAATTGGTTGTTTTTCCAGCATTATGGTGGAATTCTTAGATAATGTATGAAAGTACACTTTGTTTGTGTAAGTGCGAAATTGGTTGTTTTCCCAGCATTAGGGTGGGATTCTTAGAACAGGTATGAAAGTACACTTTGTTTGTGTAAGAGCGAAATTGGTTGTTTTTCCAGCATTAAGGTGGAATTCTTTGAACAGGTATGAAAGTACACTTTGTTTGTGTAGGTGCGAAATTGGTTGTTTTTCCAGCATTAGGGTTGAATTCTTAGAACAGGTATGAAAGTACACTTTCTTTGTGTAAGCGCGAAATTGGTTGTTTTCCCAGCATTAAGGTGGAATTCTTAGAACAGGAATGAAAGTACACTTTGTTTGTGTAAGTGCGAAATTGGTTGTTTCCCGAGCATTAGGTTGGAATTCTTAGAACAGGTATGAAAGTACACTTTGTTTGTGTAAGAGCGAAATTGGTTGTTTTTCCAGCATTAAGGTGGAATTCTTAGAACAGGTATGAAAGTACACTTTGTTTGTGTAGGTGCGAAATTGGTTGTTTTTCCAGCATTAGGGTTGAATTCTTAGAACAGGTATGAAAGTACACTTTCTTTGTGTAAGTGCGAAATTGGTTGTTTTCCCAGCATTAAGGTGGAATTCTTAGAACAGGTATGAAAGAAAACTTTGTTTGTGTAAGTGCGAAATTGGTTGTTTTTCCAGCATTAGGGTGGAATTGTTAGAACAGGTATGAAAGTACACTCTGTTTGTGTAATGCGAAATTGGTTGTTTTTCCAGCATTAGGATGGAATTCTTAGAACAGGTATGAAAGTACACTTTGTTTGTGTAAGAGCGAAATTGGTTGTTTTTCCAGCATTAAGGTGGAATTCTTAGAACAGGTATGAAAGTACACTTTGTTTGTGTAGGTGCGAAATTGGTTGTTTTTCCAGCATTAGGGTTGAATTCTTAGAACAGGTATGAAAGTACACTTTCTTTGTGTAAGCGCGAAATTGGTTGTTTTCCCAGCATTAAGGTGGAATTCTTAGAACAGGAATGAAAGTACACTTTGTTTGTGTAAGTGCGAAATTGGTTGTTTCCCGAGCATTAGGTTGGAATTCTTAGAACAGGTATGAAAGTACACTTTGTTTGTGTAAGTGCGAAATTGGTTGTTTTTCCAGCATTAGGGTGGAATTCTTAGAACAGGTATGAAAGTACACTTTGTGTAAGCGTGAAATTGGTTGTTTTCCCAGCATTAAGGTGGAATTCTTATAACAGGGATGAAAGTACACTTTGTTTGTGTAAGTGCGAAATTGGTTGTTTCCCGAGCATTAGGGTGGAATTCTTAGAACAGGTATGAAAGTACACTTTGTTTGTGTAAGTGCGAAATTGGTTGTTTTTCCAGCATTAGGATGGAATTCTTAGTACAGGTATGAAAGTACACTTTGTTTGTGTAAGTGCGAAATTGGTTGTTTTTCCAGCATTAGGGTGGAATTCTTAGAACAGGTATGAAAGTACACTTTGTGTAAGTGCGAAATTGGTTGTTTTTCCAGCATTAGGGTTGAATTCTTAGAACAGGTATGAAAGTACACTTTGTTTGTGTAAGCGCGAAATTGGTTGTTTTCCCACCATTAAGGTGGAATTCTTAGAACAGGTATGAAAGTACACTTTGTTTGTGTAAGTGCGAAATTGGTTGTTTTTCCAGCATTATGGTGGAATTCTTAGATCATGTATGAAAGTACACTTTGTTTGTGTAAGTGCGAAATTGGTTGTTTTCCCAGCATTAAGGTGGAATTCTTAGAACAGGTATGAAAGTACACTTTGTTTGTGTAAGTGTGAAATTGGTTGTTTTTCCAGCATTATGGTGGAATTCTTAGAACAGGTATGAAAGTACACTTTGTTTGTGTAAGTGCAAAATTGGTTGTTTTTCCAGCATTATGGTGGAATTCTTAGAACAGGTATGAAAGTACACTTTGGTTGTGTAACTGCGAAATTGGTTGTTTTTCCAGCATTAGGGTTTAATTCTTAGAACAGGTATGAAAGTACACTTTGTTTGTGTAAGTGCGAAATTGGTTGTTTTTCCAGCATTAGGGTGGAATTCTTAGAACAGGTATGAAAGTACACTTTGTTTGTGTAAGTGCGAAATTGGTTTTTTCCCCAGCATCAGGGTGGAATTCTTAGAACAGGTATGAAAGTACACTTTGTTTGTGTAAGTGCGAAATTGGCTGTTTTTTCAGCATAAGGTGGAATTCTTAGATCAGGTATGAAAGTACACTCTGTTTGTGTAAGTGCGAAATTGGTTGTTTTTCCAGCATTAGGATGGAATTCTTAGAACAGGTATGAAAGTACACTATGTTTGTGTAAGTGCGAAATTGGTTGTTTTTCCAGCATTAGGGTGGAATTCTTAGAACAGGTATGAAAGTACACTTTGTTTGTGTAGGTGCGAAATTGGTTGTTTTTCCAGCATTAGGGTTTAATTATTAGAACAGGTATGAGAGTACACTTTGTTTGTGTAAGTGCGAAATTGTTTGTTTTCCCAGCATTAAGGTGGAATTCTTAGAACAGGTATGAAAGTACACTTTGTTTGTGTAAGTGCGAAATTTTTTGTTTTTCCAGCATTAGGGTGGAATTCTTAGAACAGGTATGAAAGTACTCTTTGTTTGTGTAAGTGCGAAATTGGTTGTTTTTCCAGCATTAAGGTGGAATTCTTAGAACAGGTATGAAAGTACACTTTGTTTGTGTAAGTGCGAAATTGGTTGTTTTTCCAGCATTAGGGTTGAATTGTTAGAACAGGTATGAAAGTACACTTTGTTTGTGTAAGTGCGAAATTGGTTGTTTTCCCAGCATTAAGGTGGAATTCTTAGAACAGGTATGAAAGTACACTTTGTTTGTGTAAGTGCGAAATTGGTTGTTTTTCCAGCATTAAGGTGGAATTTTTAGAACAGGTATGAAAGTACACTTTGTTTGTGTAAGTGCGAAATTGGTTTTTTCCCCAGCATCAGGGTGGAATTCTTAGAACAGGTATGAAAGTACACTTTGTTTGTGTAAGTGCGAAATTGGTTGTTTTTCCAGCATTAGGGTGGAATTCTTAGAACAGGTATGAAAGTACACTTTGTTTGTGTAAGTGCGAAATTGTTTGTTTTTCCAGCATTAGGGTGGAATTCTTAGAACAGGTATGAAAGTACACTTTGTTTGTGTAAGTGCGAAATTGGTTGTTTTTCCAGCATTAGGGTAGAATTCTTAGAACAGGTATGAAAGTACACTTTGTTTGTGTAAGTGCGAAAATTGGTTGTTTTTCCAGCTTTAGGGAGGAATTTTTAGAACACGGATGAAAGTACACTTTGTTTGTGTAAGTGCGAAATTGGTTGTTTTTCCAGCATTAGGGTGGAATTTTTAGAACAGGTATGAAAGTACACTTTGTTTGTGTAAGTGCGAAATTGGTTGTTTTTACAGCATTAGGGTGGAATTCTTAGAACAGGAATGAAAGTATACTTTGTTTGTGTAAGTGCCAAATTGGTTGTTTTTCCAGCATTAGGGTGGAATTCTTAGAACAGGTTTGAAGCATTTTCCAGCATTAGGGTGGGTTCTTAGAACAGGTAAGAAATGTGTAGACGTGTGCTTGTTTGTACTTTGTTGTGTAAAACACAAACTTTGTTGTTGTACTTTGTTTGTGTAAGTGCGAAATTGGTTGTTTTTCCAGCATTAAAGTGGAATTCTTAGAACTGGTATGAAAGTACACTTTGTTTGTGTAAGTGCGAGATTGGTTGTTTCCCCAGCATTAGGGTGGAATTCTTAGAACAGGTATGAAAGTACACTTTGTTTGTGTAAGTGCGAAATTGGTTGTTTTTCCAGCATTAGGGTGGAATTCTTAGAACAGGTATGAAAGTACACTTTGTTTGTGTAAGTGCGAAATTGGTTGTTTCACCAGCATCAGGGTGGAATTCTAAAACAGGTATGAAAGTACACTTTGTTTGTGTAAGTGCGAAATTGGTTGTTTTTCCAGCATTATGGTGGAATTCTTAGAGCAGGTATGAAACTACACTTTGTTTGTGTAGGTGCGAAATTGGTTGTTTTTCCAGCATTAGGGTTGAATTCTTAGAACAGGTATGAAAATACACTTTGTTTGTGTAAGTGCGAAATTGGTTGTTTTTCCAACATTAAGGTGGAATTCTTAGATCAGCTATGAAAGTACACTCTGTTTGTGTAAGTGCGAAATTTGTTGTTTTTCCAGCATTAGGATGGAATTCTTAGAACAGGTATGAAAGTACACTTTGTTTGTGTAAGTGCGAAATTGGTTGTTTTTCCAGCATTAGGGTGGGATTCTTAGAACAGGTATGAAAGTACACTTTGTTTGTGTAAGCGCGAAATTGGTTGTTTTCCCAGCATTAGGGTGGAATTCTTAGAACAGGTATGAAAGTACACTTTGTTTGTGTAGGTGCGAAATTGGTTGTTTTTCCAGCATTAGGGTTGAATTCTTAGAACAGGTATGAAAGTACACTTTGTTTGTGTAAGTGCGAAATTGGTTGTTTTTCCAGCATTAAGGTGGGATTCTTAGAACAGGTATGAAAGTAAACTTTGTTTTTGTAAGTGCGAAATTGGTTGTTTTTCCAGCATTAGGGTGGAATTCTTAGAACAGGTATGAAAGTACACTTTGTTTGTGTAAGTGCGAAATTGGTTGTTTTTCCAACATTAAGGTGGAATTCTTAGATCAGGTATGAAAGTACACTTTGTTTGTGTAAGTGCGAAAATGGTTGTTTTTCCAGCATTAAGGTGGAATTCTTAGAACAGGTATGAAAGTACACTTTGTTTGTGTAAGTGCGAAATTGGTTGTTTTCCCAGCATTAAGGTGGAATTCTTAGAACAGGTATGAAAGTACACTCTGTTTCTGTAATGCGAAATTGCTTGTTTTTCCAGCATTAGGATGGAAATCTTAGAACAGGTATGAAAGTACACTTTGTTTGTGTAAGTGCGAAATTGGTTGTTTTTCCAGCATTAGGGTGGAATTCTTAGAACAGGTATGAAAGTACACTTTTTTTGTGTAAGTGCGAAATTGGTTGTTTTTCCAGCATTAGGGTGGAATTCTTAGAACAGGTATGAAAGTACAATTTGTTTGTGTAGGTGCGAAATTGGTTGTTTTTCCAGCATTAGGGTTGAATTCTTAGAACAGGTATGAAAGTACACTTTGTTTGTGTAAGCGTGAAATTGGTTGTTTTCCCAGCATTAAGGTGGAATTCTTAGAACAGGTATGAAAGTACACTTTGTTTGTGTAAGTGCGAAATTGGTTGTTTCCCGAGCATTAGGGTGGAATTCTTAGAACAGGTATGAAAGTACACTTTGTTTGTGTAAGTGCGAAATTGGTTGTTTTTCCAGCATTAGGGTGGAATTCTTAGAACAGGTATGAAAGTACACTTTGTTTGTGTAAGTGCGAAATTGGTTGTTTTTCCAGCATTATGGTGGAATTCTTAGATCATGTATGAAAGTACACTTTGTTTGTGTAAGTGCGAAATTGGTTGTTTTTCCAGCATTAGGATGGGATTCTTACAACAGGTATGAAAGTACACTTTGTTTGTGTAACTGCGAAATTGGTTGTTTTTCCAACATTAGGGTTGAATTCTTAGAACAGGTATGAAAGTACACTTTGTTTGTGTAAGTGCGAAATTGGTTGTTTTCCCAGCATTAAGGTGGAATTCTTAGAACAGGTATCAAAGTACACTTTGTTTGTGTAAGTGCGAAATTGGTTGTTTTTCCTGCATTAGGGTTGAATTCTTAGAACAGGTATGAAAGTACACTTTGTTTGTGTAAGTGCGAAATTGGTTGTTTCCCGAGCATTAGGGTGGAATTCTTAGAACAGGTATGAAAGTACACTTTGTTTGTGTAAGTGCGAAATTGGTTGTTTTCGCAGCATTAAGGTGGAATTCTTAGAACAGGTATGAAAGTACACTTTTTTTGTGTAAGTGCGAAATTGGTTGTTTTTCCAACATTAGGGTGGAATTCTTAGAACAGGTATGAAAGTACACTTTGTTTGTGTAAGTGCGAAATTGGTTGTTTTCCCAGCATTAAGGTGGAATTCTTAGAACAGGTATGAAAGTACACTCTGTTTCTGTAATGCGAAATTGGTTGTTTTTCCAGCATTAGGATGGAAATCTTAGAACAGGTATGAAAGTACACTTTGTTTGTGTAAGTGCGAAATTGGTTGTTTTTCCAGCATTAGGGTGGAATTCTTAGAACAGGTATGAAAGTACACTTTTTTTGTGTAAGTGCGAAATTGGTTGTTTTTCCAGCATTAGGGTGGAATTCTTAGAACAGGTATGAAAGTACAATTTGTTTGTGTAGGTGCGAAATTTGTTGTTTTTCCAGCATTAGGGTTGAATTCTTAGAACAGGTATGAAAGTACACTTTGTTTGTGTAAGCGTGAAATTGGTTGTTTTCCCAGCATTAAGGTGGAATTCTTAGAACAGGTATGAAAGTACACTTTGTTTGTGTAAGTGCGAAATTGGTTGTTTTCGCAGCATTAAGGTGGAATTCTTAGAACAGGTATGAAAGTACACATTTTTTGTGTAAGTGCGAAATTGGTTGTTTTTCCAACATTAGGGTGGAATTCTTAGAACAGGTATGAAAGTACACTTTGTTTGTGTAAGTGCGAAATTGGTTGTTTTTCCAGCATTATGGTGGAATTCTTAGATCATGTATGAAAGTACACTTTGTTTGTGTAAGTGCGAAATTGGTTGTTTTTCCAGCATTAGGATGGGATTCTTACAACAGGTATGAAAGTACACTTTGTTTGTGTAACTGCGAAATTGGTTGTTTTTCCAACATTAGGGTTGAATTCTTAGAACAGGTATGAAAGTACACTTTGTTTGTGTAAGTGCGAAATTGGTTGTTTTCCCAGCATTAAGGTGGAATTCTTAGAACAGGTATCAAAGTACACTTTGTTTGTGTAAGTGCGAAATTTGTTGTTTTTCCAGCATTAGGATGGAATTCTTAGAACAGGTATGAAAGTACACTTTGTTTGTGTAAGTGCGAAATTGGTTGTTTTTCCAGCATTAGGGTGGGATTCTTAGAACAGGTATGAAAGTACACTTTGTTTGTGTAAGTGCGAAATTGGTTGTTTTCCCAGCATTAGGGTGGAATTCTTAGAACAGGTATGAAAGTACACTTTGTTTGTGTAGGTGCGAAATTGGTTGTTTTTCCAGCATTAGGGTTGAATTCTTAGAACAGGTATGAAAGTACACTTTGTTTGTGTAAGTGCGAAATTGGTTGTTTTTCCAGCATTAAGGTGGGATTCTTAGAACAGGTATGAAAGTAAACTTTGTTTTTGTAAGTGCGAAATTGGTTGTTTTTCCAGCATTAGGGTGGAATTCCTAGAACAGGTATGAAAGTACACTTTGTTTGTGTAAGTGCGAAATTGGTTGTTTTTCCAACATTAAGGTGGAATTCTTAGATCAGGTATGAAAGTACACTCTGTTTGTGTAAGTGCGAAATTGGTTGTTTTTCCAGCATTAGGATGGAATTCTTAGAGCAGGTATGAAAGTACACTTTGTTTGTGTAAGTGCGAAATTGGTTGTTTTCCCAGCATTAAGGTGGAATTCTTAGAACAGGTATGAAAGCACACTTTGTTTGTGTAAGTGCGAAAATGGTTGTTTTTCCAGCATTAAGGTGGAATTCTTAGAACAGGTATGAAAGTACACTTTGTTTGTGTAAGTGCAAAATTGGTTGTTTTCCCAGCATTAAGGTGGAATTCTTAGAACAGGTATGAAAGTACACTCTGTTTCTGTAATGCGAAATTGGTTGTTTTTCCAGCATTAGGATGGAAATCTTAGAACAGGTATGAAAGTACACTTTGTTTGTGTAAGTGCGAAATTGGTTGTTTTTCCAGCATTAGGGTGGAATTCTTAGAACAGGTATGAAAGTACACTTTGTTTGTGTAGGTGCGAAATTGGTTGTTTTTCCAGCATTAGGGTTGAATTCTTAGAACAGGTATGAAAGTACACTTTGTTTGTGTAAGCGCGAAATTGGTTGTTTTCCCAGCATTAAGGTGGAATTCTTAGAACAGATATGAAAGTACACTTTGTTTGAGTAAGTGCGAAATTGGTTGTTTCCCGAGCATTAGGGTGGAATTCTTAGAACAGGTATGAAAGTACACTTTGTTTGTGTAAGTGCGAAATTGGTTGTTTTTCCAGCATTAGGGTGGAATTCTTAGAACAGGTATGAAAAGTACACTTTGTTTGTGTAAGTGCGAAATTGGTTGTTTTTCCAGCATTATGGTGGAATTCTTAGATCATGTATGAAAGTACACTTTGTTTGTGAAGTGCGAAATTGGTTGTTTTTCCAGCATTAGGATAGGATTCTTAGAACAGGTATGAAAGTACACTTTGTTTGTGTAAGTGCGAAATTGGTTGTTTTTCCAGCATTAAGGTGGAATTCTTAGAACAGGTATGAAAGAACACTTTGTTTGTGTAAGTGCGAAATTGGTTGTTTTTCCAGCATTAGGGTGGAATTCTTAGAACAGGTATGAAAGTACACTTTGTTTGTGTAAGTGCGAAATTGGTTGTTTTTCCAACATTAAGGTGGAATTCTTAGATCAGGTATGAAAGTACACTCTGTTTGTGTAAGTGCGAAATTGGTTGTTTTTCCAGCATTAGGATGGAATTCTTAGAACAGGTATGAAAGTACACTTTGTTTGTGTAAGTGCGAAATTGGTTGTTTTTCCAGCATTATGGTGGAATTCTTAGATCATGTATGAAAGTACACTTTGTTTGTGAAGTGCGAAATTGGTTGTTTTTCCAGCATTAGGATAGGATTCTTAGAACAGGTATGAAAGTACACTTTGTTTGTGTAAGTGCGAAATTGGTTGTTTTTCCAGCATTAAGGTGGAATTCTTAGAACAGGTATGAAAGTACACTTTGTTTGTGTAAGTGCGAAATTGGTTGTTTTTCCAGCATTAGGGTGGAATTCTTAGAACAGGTATGAAAGTACACTTTGTTTGTGTAAGTGCGAAATTGGTTGTTTTTCCAGCATTAGGGTGGAATTCTTAGAACAGGTATGAAAGTACACTTTGTTTGTGTAGGTGCGAAATTGGTTGTTTTTCCAGCATTAGGGTTGAATTCTTAGAACAGGTATGAAAGTACACTTTGTTTGTGTAAGTGCGAAATTGGTTGTTTTCCCAGCATTAAGGTGGAATTCTTAGAACAGGTATCAAAGTACACTTTGTTTGTGTAAGTGCGAAATTGGTTGTTTTTCCTGCATTAGGGTTGAATTCTTAGAACAGGTATGAAAGTACACTTTGTTTGTGTAAGTGCGAAATTGGTTGTTTCCCGAGCATTAGGGTGGAATTCTTAGAACAGGTATGAAAGTACACTTTGTTTGTGTAAGTGCGAAATTGGTTGTTTTCGCAGCATTAAGGTGGAATTCTTAGAACAGGTATGAAAGTACACTTTTTTTGTGTAAGTGCGAAATTGGTTGTTTTTCCAGCATTAGGGTGGAATTCTTAGAACAGGTATGAAAGTACACTTTGTATGTGTAAGTGCGAAATTGGTTGTTTTTCCAACATTAAGGTGGAATTCTTAGATCAGCTATGAAAGTACACTCTGTTTGTGTAAGTGCGAAATTTGTTGTTTTTCCAGCATTAGGATGGAATTCTTAGAACAGGTATGAAAGTACACTTTGTTTGTGTAAGTGCGAAATTGGTTGTTTTTCCAGCATTAGGGTGGAATTCTTAGAATAGGTATGAAAGTACACTTTGTTTGTGTAAGTGCGAAATTGGTTGTTTTCCCAGCATTAAGGTGGAATTCTTAGAACAGGTATGAAAGTACACTCTGTTTGTGTAAGTGCGAAATTGGTTGTTTCTCCAGCATTAGGATGGAATTCTTAGAACAGGTATGAAAGTACACTTTGTTTGTGTAAGTGCGAAATTGGTTGTTTTCCCAGCATTAAGGTGGAATTCTTAGAACAGGTATCAAAGTACACTTTGTTTGTGTAAGTGCGAAATTTGTTGTTTTTCCAGCATTAGGATGGAATTCTTAGAACAGGTATGAAAGTACACTTTGTTTGTGTAAGTGCGAAATTGGTTGTTTTTCCAGCATTAGGGTGGGATTCTTAGAACAGGTATGAAAGTACACTTTGTTTGTGTAAGTGCGAAATTGGTTGTTTTCCCAGCATTAGGGTGGAATTCTTAGAACAGGTATGAAAGTACACTTTGTTTGTGTAGGTGCGAAATTGGTTGTTTTTCCAGCATTAGGGTTGAATTCTTAGAACAGGTATGAAAGTACACTTTGTTTGTGTAAGTGCGAAATTGGTTGTTTTTCCAGCATTAAGGTGGGATTCTTAGAACAGGTATGAAAGTAAACTTTGTTTTTGTAAGTGCGAAATTGGTTGTTTTTCCAGCATTAGGGTGGAATTCCTAGAACAGGTATGAAAGTACACTTTGTTTGTGTAAGTGCGAAATTGGTTGTTTTTCCAACATTAAGGTGGAATTCTTAGATCAGGTATGAAAGTACACTCTGTTTGTGTAAGTGCGAAATTGGTTGTTTTTCCAGCATTAGGATGGAATTCTTAGAACAGGTATGAAAGTACACTTTGTTTGTGTAAGTGCGAAATTGGTTGTTTTCCCAGCATTAAGGTGGAATTCTTAGAACAGGTATGAAAGCACACTTTGTTTGTGTAAGTGCGAAAATGGTTGTTTTTCCAGCATTAAGGTGGAATTCTTAGAACAGGTATGAAAGTACACTTTGTTTGTGTAAGTGCGAAATTGGTTGTTTTCCCAGCATTAAGGTGGAATTCTTAGAACAGGTATGAAAGTACACTCTGTTTCTGTAATGCGAAATTGGTTGTTTTTCCAGCATTAGGATGGAAATCTTAGAACAGGTATGAAAGTACTCTTTGTTTGTGTAAGTGCGAAATTGGTTGTTTTTCCAGCATTAGGGTGGGATTCTTAGAACAGGTATGAAAGTACACTTTGTTTGTGTAAGCGCGAAATTGGTTGTTTTCCCAGCATTAAGGTGGAATTCTTAGAACAGATATGAAAGTACACTTTGTTTGAGTAAGTGCGAAATTGGTTGTTTCCCGAGCATTAGGGTGGAATTCTTAGAACAGGTATGAAAGTACACTTTGTTTGTGTAAGTGCGAAATTGGTTGTTTTTCCAGCATTAGGGTGGAATTCTTAGAACAGGTATGAAAAGTACACTTTGTTTGTGTAAGTGCGAAATTGGTTGTTTTTCCAGCATTATGGTGGATTTCTTAGATAATGTATGAAAGTACACTTTGTTTGTGAAGTGCGAAATTGGTTGTTTTTCCAGCATTAGGATAGGATTCTTAGAACAGGTATGAAAGTACACTTTGTTTGTGTAAGTGCGAAATTGGTTGTTTTTCCAGCATTAGGGTGGAATTCTTAGAACAGGTATGAAAGTACACTTTGTTTGTGTAAGTGCGAAATTGGTTGTTTTCCCAGCATTAAGGTGGAATTCTTAGAACAGGTATGAAAGTACACTCTGTTTGTGTAAGTGCGAAATTGGTTGTTTCTCCAGCATTAGGATGGAATTCTTAGAACAGGTATGAAAGTACACTTTGTTTGTGTAAGTGCGAAATTGGTTGTTTTTCCAGCATTAGGGTGGAATTCTTAGAACAGGTATGAAAGTACACTTTGTTTGTGTAGGTGCGAAATTGGTTGTTTTTCCAGCATTAGGGTTGAATTCTTAGAACAGGTATGAAAGTACACTTTGTTTGTGTAAGTGCGAAATTGGTTGTTTTCCCAGCATTAAGGTGGAATTCTTAGAACAGGTATCAAAGTACACTTTGTTTGTGTAAGTGCGAAATTGGTTGTTTTTCCTGCATTAGGGTTGAATTCTTAGAACAGGTATGAAAGTACACTTTGTTTGTGTAAGTGCGAAATTGGTTGTTTCCCGAGCATTAGGGTGGAATTCTTAGAACAGGTATGAAAGTACACTTTGTTTGTGTAAGTGCGAAATTGGTTGTTTTCGCAGCATTAAGGTGGAATTCTTAGAACAGGTATGAAAGTACACTTTTTTTGTGTAAGTGCGAAATTGGTTGTTTTTCCAGCATTAGGGTGGAATTCTTAGAACAGGTATGAAAGTACACTTTGTATGTGTAAGTGCGAAATTGGTTGTTTTTCCAACATTAAGGTGGAATTCTTAGATCAGCTATGAAAGTACACTCTGTTTGTGTAAGTGCGAAATTTTTTGTTTTTCCAGCATTAGGATGGAATTCTTAGAACAGGTATGAAAGTACACTTTGTTTGTGTAAGTGCGAAATTGGTTGTTTTTCCAGCATTAGGGTGGAATTCTTAGAACAGGTATGAAAGTACACTTTGTTTGTGTAAGTGCGAAATTGGTTGTTTTTCCAGCATTATGGTGGAATTCTTAGATCATGTATGAAAGTACACTTTGTTTGTGTAAGTGCGAAATTGGTTGTTTTTCCAGCATTAGGATGGGATTCTTACAACAGGTATGAAAGTACACTTTGTTTGTGTAACTGCGAAATTGGTTGTTTTTCCAACATTAGGGTTGAATTCTTAGAACAGGTATGAAAGTACACTTTGTTTGTGTAAGTGCGAAATTGGTTGTTTTCCCAGCATTAAGGTGGAATTCTTAGAACAGGTATCAAAGTACACTTTGTTTGTGTAAGTGCGAAATTGGTTGTTTTTCCTGCATTAGGGTTGAATTCTTAGAACAGGTATGAAAGTACACTTTGTTTGTGTAAGTGCGAAATTGGTTGTTTCCCGAGCATTAGGGTGGAATTCTTAGAACAGGTATGAAAGTACACTTTGTTTGTGTAAGTGCGAAATTGGTTGTTTTCGCAGCATTAAGGTGGAATTCTTAGAACAGGTATGAAAGTACACTTTTTTTGTGTAAGTGCGAAATTGGTTGTTTTTCCAACATTAGGGTGGAATTCTTAGAACAGGTATGAAAGTACACTTTGTTTGTGTAAGTGCGAAATTGGTTGTTTTCCCAGCATTAAGGTGGAATTCTTAGAACAGGTATGAAAGTACACTCTGTTTCTGTAATGCGAAATTGGTTGTTTTTCCAGCATTAGGATGGAAATCTTAGAACAGGTATGAAAGTACACTTTGTTTGTGTAAGTGCGAAATTGGTTGTTTTTCCAGCATTAGGGTGGAATTCTTAGAACAGGTATGAAAGTACACTTTTTTTGTGTAAGTGCGAAATTGGTTGTTTTTCCAGCATTAGGGTGGAATTCTTAGAACAGGTATGAAAGTACAATTTGTTTGTGTAGGTGCGAAATTGGTTGTTTTTCCAGCATTAGGGTTGAATTCTTAGAACAGGTATGAAAGTACACTTTGTTTGTGTAAGCGTGAAATTGGTTGTTTTCCCAGCATTAAGGTGGAATTCTTAGAACAGGTATGAAAGTACACTTTGTTTGTGTAAGTGCGAAATTGGTTGTTTTCGCAGCATTAAGGTGGAATTCTTAGAACAGGTATGAAAGTACACATTTTTTGTGTAAGTGCGAAATTGGTTGTTTTTCCAACATTAGGGTGGAATTCTTAGAACAGGTATGAAAGTACACTTTGTTTGTGTAAGTGCGAAATTGGTTGTTTTTCCAGCATTATGGTGGAATTCTTAGATCATGTATGAAAGTACACTTTGTTTGTGTAAGTGCGAAATTGGTTGTTTTTCCAGCATTAGGATGGGATTCTTACAACAGGTATGAAAGTACACTTTGTTTGTGTAACTGCGAAATTAGCTGTTTTTCCAACATTAGGGTTGAATTCTTAGAACAGGTATGAAAGTACACTTTGTTTGTGTAAGTGCGAAATTGGTTGTTTTCCCAGCATTAAGGTGGAATTCTTAGAACAGGTATCAAAGTACACTTTGTTTGTGTAAGTGCGAAATTTGTTGTTTTTCCAGCATTAGGATGGAATTCTTAGAACAGGTATGAAAGTACACTTTGTTTGTGTAAGTGCGAAATTGGTTGTTTTTCCAGCATTAGGGTGGGATTCTTAGAACAGGTATGAAAGTACACTTTGTTTGTGTAAGTGCGAAATTGGTTGTTTTCCCAGCATTAGGGTGGAATTCTTAGAACAGGTATGAAAGTACACTTTGTTTGTGTAGGTGCGAAATTGGTTGTTTTTCCAGCATTAGGGTTGAATTCTTAGAACAGGTATGAAAGTACACTTTGTTTGTGTAAGTGCGAAATTGGTTGTTTTTCCAGCATTAAGGTGGGATTCTTAGAACAGGTATGAAAGTAAACTTTGTTTTTGTAAGTGCGAAATTGGTTGTTTTTCCAGCATTAGGGTGGAATTCCTAGAACAGGTATGAAAGTACACTTTGTTTGTGTAAGTGCGAAATTGGTTGTTTTTCCAACATTAAGGTGGAATTCTTAGATCAGGTATGAAAGTACACTCTGATTGTGTAAGTGCGAAATTGGTTGTTTTTCCAGCATTAGGATGGAATTCTTAGAACAGGTATGAAAGTACACTTTGTTTGTGTAAGTGCGAAATTGGTTGTTTTCCCAGCATTAAGGTGGAATTCTTAGAACAGGTATGAAAGCACACTTTGTTTGTGTAAGTGCGAAAATGGTTGTTTTTCCAGCATTAAGGTGGAATTCTTAGAACAGGTATGAAAGTACACTTTGTTTGTGTAAGTGCGAAATTGGTTGTTTTCCCAGCATTAAGGTGGAATTCTTAGAACAGGTATGAAAGTACACTCTGTTTCTGTAATGCGAAATTGGTTGTTTTTCCAGCATTAGGATGGAAATCTTAGAACAGGTATGAAAGTACCCTTTGTTTGTGTAAGTGCGAAATTGGTTGTTTTTCCAGCATTAGGGTGGAATTCTTAGAACAGGTATGAAAGTACACTTTGTTTGTGTAGGTGCGAAATTGGTTCTTTTTCCAGCATTAGGGTTGAATTCTTAGAACAGGTATGAAAGTACACTTTGTTTGTGTAAGCGCGAAATTGGTTGTTTTCCCAGCATTAAGGTGGAATTCTTAGAACAGATATGAAAGTACACTTTGTTTGAGTAAGTGCGAAATTGGTTGTTTCCCGAGCATTAGGGTGGAATTCTTAGAACAGGTATGAAAGTACACTTTGTTTGTGTAAGTGCGAAATTGGTTGTTTTTCCAGCATTAGGGTGGAATTCTTAGAACAGGTATGAAAAGTACACTTTGTTTGTGTAAGTGCGAAATTGGTTGTTTTTCCAGCATTATGGTGGATTTCTTAGATCATGTATGAAAGTACACTTTGTTTGTGAAGTGCGAAATTGGTTGTTTTTCCAGCATTAGGATAGGATTCTTAGAACAGGTATGAAAGTACACTTTGTTTGTGTTAGTGCGAAATTGGTTGTTTTTCCAGCATTAAGGTGGAATTCTTAGAACAGGTATGAAAGTACACTTTGTTTGTGTAAGTGCGAAATTGGTTGTTTTTCCAGCATTAGGGTGGAATTCTTAGAACAGGTATGAAAGTACACTTTGTTTGTGTAAGTGCGAAATTGGTTGTTTTTCCAACATTAAGGTGGAATTCTTAGATCAGGTATGAAAGTACACTCTGTTTGTGTAAGTGCGAAATTGGTTGTTTTTCCAGCATTAGGATGGAATTCTTAGAACAGGTATGAAAGTACACTTTGTTTGTGTAAGTGCGAAATTGGTTGTTTTTCCAGCATTATGGTGGAATTCTTAGATCATGTATGAAAGTACACTTTGTTTGTGAAGTGCGAAATTGGTTGTTTTTCCAGCATTAGGATAGGATTCTTAGAACAGGTATGAAAGTACACTTTGTTTGTGTAAGTGCGAAATTGGTTGTTTTTCCAGCATTAAGGTGGAATTCTTAGAACAGGTATGAAAGTACACTTTGTTTGTGTAAGTGCGAAATTGGTTGTTTTTCCAGCATTAGGGTGGAATTCTTAGAACAGGTATGAAAGTACACTTTGTTTGTGTAAGTGCGAAATTGGTTGTTTTCCCAGCATTAAGGTGGAATTCTTAGAACAGGTATGAAAGTACACTCTGTTTGTGTAAGTGCGAAATTGGTTGTTTCTCCAGCATTAGGATGGAATTCTTAGAACAGGTATGAAAGTACACTTTGTTTGTGTAAGTGCGAAATTGGTTGTTTTTCCAGCATTAGGGTGGAATTCTTAGAACAGGTATGAAAGTACACTTTGTTTGTGTAGGTGCGAAATTGGTTGTTTTTCCAGCATTAGGGTTGAATTCTTAGAACAGGTATGAAAGTACACTTTGTTTGTGTAAGTGCGAAATTGGTTGTTTTCCCAGCATTAAGGTGGAATTCTTAGAACAGGTATCAAAGTACACTTTGTTTGTGTAAGTGCGAAATTGGTTGTTTTTCCTGCATTAGGGTTGAATTCTTAGAACAGGTATGAAAGTACACTTTGTTTGTGTAAGTGCGAAATTGGTTGTTTCCCGAGCATTAGGGTGGAATTCTTAGAACAGGTATGAAAGTACACTTTGTTTGTGTAAGTGCGAAATTGGTTGTTTTCGCAGCATTAAGGTGGAATTCTTAGAACAGGTATGAAAGTACACTTTTTTTGTGTAAGTGCGAAATTGGTTGTTTTTCCAGCATTAGGGTGGAATTCTTAGAACAGGTATGAAAGTACACTTTGTATGTGTAAGTGCGAAATTGGTTGTTTTTCCAACATTAAGGTGGAATTCTTAGATCAGCTATGAAAGTACACTCTGTTTGTGTAAGTGCGAAATTTGTTGTTTTTCCAGCATTAGGATGGAATTCTTAGAACAGGTATGAAAGTACACTTTGTTTGTGTAAGTGCGAAATTGGTTGTTTTTCCAGCATTAGGGTGGGATTCTTAGAACAGGTATGAAAGTACACTTTGTTTGTGTAAGCGCGAAATTGGTTGTTTTCCCAGCATTAGGGTGGAATTCTTAGAACAGGTATGAAAGTACACTTTGTTTGTGTAGGTGCGAAACTGGTTGTTTTTCCAGCATTAGGGTTGAATTCTCAGAACAGGTATGAAAGTACACTTTGTTTGTGTAAGTGCGAAATTGGTTGTTTTTCCAGCATTAAGGTGGGATTCTTAGAACAGGTATGAAAGTAAACTTTGTTTTTGTAAGTGCGAAATTGGTTGTTTTTCCAGCATTAGGGTGGAATTCTTAGAACAGGTATGAAAGTACACTTTGTTTGTGTAAGTGCGAAATTGGTTGTTTTTCCAACATTAAGGTGGAATTCTTAGATCAGGTATGAAAGTACACTCTGTTTGTGTAAGTGCGAAATTGGTTGTTTTTCCAGCATTAGGATGGAATTCTTAGAACAGGTATGAAAGTACACTTTGTTTGTGTAAGTGCGAAATTGGTTGTTTTCCCAGCATTAAGGTGGAATTCTTAGAACAGGTATGAAAGCACACTTTGTTTGTGTAAGTGCGAAAATGGTTGTTTTTTAAGCATTAAGGTGGAATTCTTAGAACAGGTATGAAAGTACAGTTTGTTTGTGTAAGTGCGAAATTGGTTGTTTTTCCAGCATTAAGGTGGAATTCTTAGAACAGGTATGAAAGTACACTCTGTTTCTGTAATGCGAAATTGGTTGTTTTTCCAGCATTAGGATGGAAATCTTAGAACAGGTATGAAAGTACACTTTGTTTGTGTAAGTGCGAAATTGGTTGTTTTTCCAGCATTAGGGTGGAATTCTTAGAACAGGTATGAAAGTACACTTTGTTTGTGTAGGTGCGAAATTGGTTGTTTTTCCGAGCATTAGGGTGGAATTCTTAGAACAGGTATGAAAGTACACTTTGTTTGTGTAAGTGCGAAATTGGTTGTTTTTCCAGCATTAGGGTGGAATTCTTAGATCAGGTATGAAAAGTACACTTTGTTTGTGTAAGTGCGAAATTGGTTGTTTTTCCAGCATTATGGTGGAATTCTTAGATCATGTATGAAAGTACACTTTGTTTGTGAAGTGCGAAATTGGTTGTTTTTCCAGCATTAGGATAGGATTCTTAGAACAGGTATGAAAGTACACTTTGTTTGTGTAAGTGCGAAATTGGTTGTTTTTCCAGCATTAAGGTGGAATTCTTAGAACAGGTATGAAAGTACACTTTGTTTGTGTAAGTGCGAAATTGGTTGTTTTTCCAGCATTAGGGTGGAATTCTTAGAACAGGTATGAAAGTACACTCTGTTTGTGTAAGTGCGAAATTGGTTGTTTTTCCAGCATTAGGATGGAATTCTTAGAACAGGTATGAAAGTACACTTTGTTTGTGTAAGTGCGAAATTGGTGGTTTTTCCAGCATTAGGGTGGAATTCTTAGAACAGGTATGAAAGTACACTTTGTTTGTGTAAGTGCGAAATTGGTTGTTTTCCCAGCATTAAGGTGGAATTCTTAGAACAGGTATGAAAGTACACTTTGTTTGTGTAAGTGCGAAATTGGTTGTTTTTCCAGCATTAAGGTGGAATTCTTAGAACAGGTATGAAAGTACACTTTGTTTGGGTAAGTGCGAAATTGGTTGTTTTTCCAGCATTAGGGTGGAATTCTTAGAACAGGTATGAAAGTACACTTTGTTTGTGTAAGCGCGAAATTGGTTGTTTTTCCAACATTAAGGTGGAATTCTTAGATCAGGTATGAAAGTACACTCTGTTTGTGTAAGTGCGAAATTGGTTGTTTCTCCAGCATTAGGATGGAATTCTTAGAACAGGTATGAAAGTACACTTTGTTTGTGTAAGTGCGAAATTGGTTGTTTTTCCAGCATTAGGGTGGGATTCTTAGAACAGGTATGAAAGTACACTTTGTTTGTGTAAGTGCGAAATTGGTTGTTTTGCCAGCATTAAGGTGGAATTCTTAGAACAGGTATGAAAGTACACTTTGTTTGTGTAAGTGCGAAATTGGTTGTTTTTCCAGCATTAAGGTGGAATTCTTAGAACAGGTATGAAAGTACACTTTGTTTGTGTAAGTGCGAAATTGGTTGTTTTTCCAGCATTAGGGTGGAATTCTTAGAACAGGTATGAAAGTACACTTTGTTTGTGTAAGTGCGAAATTGGTTGTTTTTCCAACATTAAGGTGGAATTCTTAGATCAGGTATGAAAGTACACTCTGTTTGTGTAAGTGCGAAATTGGTTGTTTTTCCAGCATTAGGATGGAATTCTTAGAACAGGTATGAAATTACACTTTGTTTGTGTAAGTGCGAAATTGGTTGTTTTTCCAGCATTAGGGTGGAATTCTTAGAACAGGTATGAAAGTACACTTTGTTTGTGTAAGTGCGAAATTGGTTGTTTTCCCAGCATTAAGGTGGAAATCTTAGAACAGGTATGAAAGTACACTTTGTTTGTGTAAGTGGAAATTGGTTGTTTTCCCAGCATTAAGGTGGAATTCTTAGAACAGGTATGAAAGTACACTTTGTTTGTGTAAGTGCGAAATTGGTTGTTTTTCCAGCATTAAGGTGGAATTCTTAGATCAGGTATGAAAGTACACTCTGTTTGTGTAATGCGAAATTGGTTGTTTTTCCAGCATTAGGATGCAATTCTTAGAACAGGTATGAAAGTACACTTTGTTTGTGTAAGTGCGAAATTGGTTGTTTTTCCAGCATTAGGGTGGAATTCTTAGAACAGGTATGAAAGTACACTCTGTTTGTGTAATGAGAAATAGGTTGTTTTTCCAGCATTAGGATGCAATTCTTAGAACAGGTATGAAAGTACACTTTGTTTGTGTAAGTGCGAAATTGGTTGTTTTTCCAGCATTATGGTGGAATTCTTAGATCATGTATGAAAGTACACTTTGTTTGTGTAAGTGCGAAATTGGTTGTTTTTCCAGCATTATGGTGGAATTCTTAGATCATGTATGAAAGTAAACTTTGTTTGTGTAAGTGCGAAATTGGTTGTTTTTCCAGCATTAGGGTGGGATTCTTAGAACAGGTATGAAAGTACACTTTGTTTGTGTAAGTGCGAAATTGGTTGTTTTTCCAGCATTAGGGTTGAATTCTTAGAACAGGTATGAAAGTACACTTTGTTTGTGTAAGTGCGAAATTGGTTGTTTTCCCAGCATTAAGGTGGAATTCTTAGAACAGGTATGAAAGTAAACTTTGTTTGTGTAAGTGCGAAATTGGTTGTTTTTCCAGCATTAGGGTGGAATTCTTAGAACAGGTATGAAAGTACACTTTGTTTGTGTAAGTGCGAAATTGGTTGTTTTTCCAGCATTAGGGTGGAATTCTTAGACCAGGTATGAAAAGTACACTTTGTTTGTGTAACTGCGAAATTGGTTGTTTTTCCAGCATTATGGTGGAATTCTTAGATCATGTATGAAAGTACACTTTGTTTGTGAAGTGCGAAATTGGTTGTTTTTCCAACATTAGGATGGGATTCTTAGAACAGGTATAAAAGTACACTTTGTTTGTGTAATTGCGAAATTGGTTGTTTTCGCAGCATTAAGGTGGAATTCTTAGAACAGGTATGAAAGTACACTTTTTTTGTGTAAGTGCGAAATTGGTTGTTTTTCCAGCATTAGGGTGGAATTCTTAGAACAGGTATGAAAGTACACTTTGTTTGTGTAAGCGCGAAATTGGTTGTTTTCCCAGCATTAAGGTGGAATTCTTAGAATAGGTATGAAAGTACACTTTGTTTGTGTAAGTGCGAAATTGGTTGTTTCCCGAGCATTAGGGTGGAATTCTTAGAACAGGTATGAAAGTACACTTTGTTTGTGTAAGTGCGAAATTGGTTGTTTTTCCAGCTTTATGTGGAATTCTTAGATCATGTATGAAAGTACACTTTGTTTGTGAAGTGCGAAATTGGTTGTTTTTCCAGCATTAGGATGGGATTCTTAGAACAGGTATGAAAGTACACTTTGTTTGTGTAAGTGCGAAATTGGTTGTTTTTCCAGCATTAAGGTGGAATTCTTAGAACAGGTATGAAAGTACACTTTGTTTGTGTAAGTGCGAAATTGGTTGTTTTTCCAGCATTAGGGTGGAATTCTTAGAACAGGTATGAAAGTACACTTTGTTTGTGTAAGTGCGAAATTGGTTGTTTTTCCAACATTTAGGTGGAATTCTTAGATCAGGTATGAAAGTACACTCTGTTTGTGTAAGTGCGAAATTGGTTGTTTTTCCAGCATTAGGATGGAATTCTTAGAACAGGTATGAAATTACACTTTGTTTGTGTAAGTGCGAAATTGGTTGTTTTCCCAGCATTAAGGTGGAATTCTTAGAACAGGTATGAAAGTACACTTTGTTTGTGTAAGTGCAAAATTGGTTGTTTTTCCAGCATTAAGGTGGAATTCTTAGAACAGGTATGAAAGTACACTTTGTTTGTGTAAGTGCGAAATTGGATGTTTTTCCAGCATTAGGGTGGAATTCTTAGAACAGGTATGAAAGTACACTTTGTTTGTGTAAGTGCGAAATTGGTTGTTTTTCCAGCATTAGGGTGGAATTCTTAGAACAGGTATCAAAAGTACACTTTGTTTGTGTAAGTGCGAAATTGGTTGTTTTTCCAGCATTATGGTGGAATTCTTAGATCATGTATGAAAGTACACTTTGTTTGTGAAGTGCGAAATTGGTTGTTTTTCCAGCATTAGGATGGGATTCTTAGAACAGGTATGAAAGTACACTTTGTTTGTGTAAGTGCGAAATTGGTTGTTTTTCCAGCATTAAGGTGGAATTCTTGGAACAGGTATGAAAGTACACTTTGTTTGTGTAAGTGCGAAATTGGTTGTTTTTCCAGCATTAGGGTGGAATTCTTAGAACAGGTATGAAAGTACACTTTGTTTGTGTAAGTGCGAAATTGGTTGTTTTTCCAACATTAAGGTGGAATTTTTAGATCAGGTATGAAAGTACACTCTGTTTGTGTAAGTGCGAAATTGGTTGTTTTTCCAGCATTAGGATGGAATTCTTAGAACAGGTATGAAAGTACACTTTGTTTGTGTAAGCGAAATTGGTTGTTTTTCCAGCATTAGGGTGGAATTCTTAGAACAGGTATGAAAGTACACTTTGTTTGTGTAAGTGCGAAATTGGTTGTTTTCCCAGCATTAAGGTGGAATTCTTACAACAGGTATGAAAGTACACTTTGTTTGTGTAAGTGCGAAATTGGTTGTTTTTCCAGCATTAAGGTGGAATTCTTAGAACAGGTATGAAAGTACAATTTGTTTGTGTAAGTGCGAAATTGGTTGTTTTTCCAGCATTAGGGTGGAATTCTTAGAACAGGTATGAAAAGTACACTTTGTTTGTGTAAGTGCGAAATTGGTTGTTTTTCCAGCATTATGGTGGAATTCTTAGATCATGTATGAAAGTACACTTTGTTTGTGAAGTGCGAAATTGGTTGTTTTTTCAGCATTAGGATGGGATTCTTAGAACAGGTATGAAAGTACACTTTGTTTGTGTAAGTGCGAAATTGGTTGTTTTCGTAGCATTAAGGTGGAATTCTTAGAACAAGTATGAAAGTACTCTTTTTTGTGTAAGTGCGAAATTGGTTGTTTTTCCAGCATTAGGGTGGAATTCTTGGAACAGGTATGAAAGTACACTTTGTTTGTGTAAGTGCGAAATTGGTTGTTTTTCCAACATTAAGGTGGAATTCTTAGATCAATTATGAAAGTACACTCTGTTTGTGTAAGTGCGAAATTGGTTGTTTTTCCAGGATTAGGATGGAATTCTTAGAACAGGTATGAAGGTACACTTTGTTTGTGTAAGTGCGAAATTGGTTGTTTTTCCAGCATTAGGGTGGGATTCTTAGAACAGGTAAGAAAGTACACTTTGTTTGTGTAAGTGCGAAATTGGTTGTTTTCCCAGCATTAAGGTGGAATTCTTAGAACAGGTATGAAAGTACACTTTGATTGTGTAAGTGCGAAATTGGTTGTTTTTCCAGCATTAGGGTGGAATTCTTAGAACAGGTATGAAAGTACACTTTGTTTGTGTAAGTGCGAAATTGGTTGTTTTCCCAGCATTAGGGTGGAATACTTAGAACAGGTATGAAAGTACACTTTGTTTGTGTAAGTGCGAAATTGGTTGTTTTCCCAGCATTAAGGTGGAATTCTTAGAACAGGTATGAAAGTACACTTTGTTTGTGTAAGTGCGAAATTGGTTGTTTTTCCAGCATTAAGGTGGAATTCTTAGAACAGGTATGAAAGTACACTTTGTTTGTGTAAGTGCGAAATTTGTTGTTTTTCCAGCATTAGGGTGGAATTCTTAGAAAAGGTATGAAAGTACACTCTGTTTGTGTAATGCGAAATTGGTTGTTTTCCAGCATTAGGATGCAATTCTTAGAACAGGTATGAAAGTACACTTTGTTTGTGTAAGTGCGAAATTGGTTGTTTTTCCAGCATTATGATGGAATTCTTAGATCATGTATGAAAGCACACTTTGTTTGTGTAAGTGCGAAATTGGTTGTTTTTCCAGCATTAGGGTGGGATTCTTAGAACAGGTATGAAAGTACACTTTGTTTGTGTAAGTGCGAAATTGGTTGTTATTCCAGCATTAGGGTTGAATTCTTAGAACAGGTATGAAAGTACACTTTGTTTGTGTAAGTGCGAAATTGGTTGTTTTTCGAGCATTAGGATGGGATTCTTACAACAGGTATGAAAGTACACTTTGTTTGTGTAACTGCGAAATTGGTTGTTTTTCCAACATTAGGGTGGAATTCTTAGATCATGTATGAAAGTACACTTTGTTTGTGTAAGTGCGAAATTGGTTGTTTTTCCAGCATTATGGTGGAATTCTTAGATCATGTATGAAAGTACACTTTGTTTGTGTAAGCGCGAAATTGGTTGTTTTCCCAGCATTAAGGTGGAATTCTTAGAACAGGTATGAAAGTACACATTGTTTGTGTAAGTGCGAAATTGGTTGTTTCCCGAGCATTAGGGTGGAATTCTTAGAACAGGTATGAAAGTACACTTTGTTTGGGTAAGTGCGAAATTGGTTGTTTTTCCAGCATTAGGGTGGAATTCTTGGAACAAGTATGAAAGTACACTTTGTTTGTGTAAGTGCGAAATTGGTTGTTTTCCCAGCATTAAGGTGGAATTCTTAGAACAGGTATGAAAGTACACTTTGTTTGTGTAAGTGCGAAATTTGTTGTTTTTCCAGCATTAGGGTGGAATTCTTAGAACAGGTATGAAAGTACACTTTGTTTGTGTAAGTACGAAATTGGTTGTTTTTCCAGCATTAAGGTGGAAATCTTAGAACAGGTATGAAAATACACTTTGTTTGTGTAAGTGCGAAATTTGTTGTTTTTCCAGCATTAGGGTTGAATTATTAGAACAGGTATGAAAGTACACTTTGTTTGTGTAAATGCGAAATTGGTTGTTTTTCCAGCATTAAGGTGCAATTCTTAGATCAGATATGAAAGTACACTCTGTTTGTGTAAGTGCTATATTGGTTGTTTTCCCAGCATTAAGGTGGAATTCTTAGAACAGGTATGAAAGTACACTTTGTTTGTGTAATTGCGAAATTGGTTGTTTTTCCAGCATTAAGGTGGAATTCTTAGAACAGGTATGAAAGTACACTTTGTTTGTGTAAGTGCGAAATTGGTTGTTTTTCCAACATTAAGGTGGAATTCTTAGATCAGGTATGAAAGTACACTCTGTTTGTGTAAGTGCGAAATTGGTTGTTTCTCCAGCATTAGGATGGAATTCTTAGAACAGGTATGAAAGTACACTTTGTTTGTGTAAGTGCGAAATTGGTTGTTTTCCCAGCATTAAGGTGGAATTCTTAGAACAGGTATGAAAGTACACTTTGTTTGTGTAAGTGCGAAATTGGTTGTTTTTCCAGCATTAAGGTGGAATTCTTAGAACAGGTATGAAAGTACACTTTGTTTGTGTAAGTGCGAAATTGGTTGTTTTTCCAGCATTAGGGTGGAATTCTTAGAACAGGTATGAAAGTACACTTTGTTTGTGTAAGTGCGAAATTGGTTGTTTTTCCAACATTAAGGTGGAATTCTTAGATCAGGTATGAAAGTACACTCTGTTTGTGTAAGTGCGAAATTGGTTGTTTTTCCAGCATTAGGATGGAATTCTTAGAACAGGTATGAAATTACACTTTGTTTGTGTAAGTGCGAAATTGGTTGTTTTTCCAGCATTAGGGTGGAATTCTTAGAACAGGTATGAAAATACACTTTGTTTGTGTAAGTGCGAAATTGGTTGTTTTTCCAACATTAAGGTGGAATTCTTAGATCAGGTATGAAAGTACACTCTGTTTGTGTAAGTGCGAAATTGGTTGTTTCTCCAGCATTAGGATGGAATTCTTAGAACAGGTATGAAAGTACACTTTGTTTGTGTAAGTGCGAAATTGGTTGTTTTTCCAGCGTTAGGGTGGAATTCTTAGAACAGGTATGAAAGTACACTTTGTTTGTGTAAGTGCAAAATTGGTTGTTTTCCCAGCATTAAGGTGGAATTCTTAGAACAGGTATGAAAGTACACTTTGTTTGTGTAAGTGCGAAATTGGTTGTTTTTCCAGCATTAAGGTGGAATTCTTAGAACAGGTATGAAAGTACACTTTGTTTGTGTAAGTGCGAAATTGGTTGTTTTTCCAGCATTAGGGTGGAATTCTTAGAACAGGTATGAAAGTACACTTTGTTTGTGTAAGTGCGAAATTGGTTGTTTTTCCAACATTAAGGTGGAATTCTTAGATCAGGTATGAAAGTACACTCTGTTTGTGTAAGTGCGAAATTGGTTGTTTCTCCAGCATTAGGATGGAATTCTTAGAACAGGTATGAAAGTACACTTTGTTTGTGTAAGTGCAAAATTGGTTGTTTTTCCAGCATTAGGGTGGGATTCTTAGAACAGGTATGAAAGTACACTTTGTTTGTGTAAGTGCGAAATTGGTTGTTTTCCCAGCATTAAGGTGGAATTCTTAGAACAGGTATGAAAGTACACTTTGTTTGTGTAAGTGCGAAATTGGTTGTTTTTCCAGCATTAAGGTGGAATTCTTAGAACAGGTATGAAAGTACACTTTGTTTGTGTAAGTGCGAAATTGGTTGTTTTTCCAGCATTAGGGTGGAATTCTTAGAACAGGTATGAAAGTACACTTTGTTTGTGTAAGTGCGAAATTGGTTGTTTTTCCAACATTAAGGTGGAATTCTTAGATCAGGTATGAAAGTACACTCTGTTTGTGTAAGTGCGAAATTGGTTGTTTTTCCAGCATTAGGATGGAATTCTTAGAACAGGTATGAAATTACACTTTGTTTGTGTAAGTGCGAAATTGGTTGTTTTTCCAGCATTAGGGTGGAATTCTTAGAACAGGTATGAAAATACACTTTGTTTGTGTAAGTGCGAAATTGGTTGTTTTTCCAACATTAAGGTGGAATTCTTGGATCAGGTATGAAAGTACACTCTGTTTGTGTAAGTGCGAAATTGGTTGTTTCTCCAGCATTAGGATGGAATTCTTAGAACAGGTATGAAAGTACACTTTGTTTGTGTAAGTGCGAAATTGGTTGTTTTTCCAGCATTAGGGTGGAATTCTTAGAACAGGTATGAAAGTACACTTTGTTTGTGTAAGTGCGAAATTGGTTGTTTTCCCAGCATTAAGGTGGAATTCTTATAACAGGTATGAAAGTACACTTTGTTTGTGTAAGTGCGAAATTGGTTGTTTTTCCAACATTAAGGTGGAATTCTTAGATCAGGTATGAAAGTACACTCTGTTTGTGTAATGCGAAATTGGTTGTTTTTCCAGCATTAGGATGCAATTCTTAGAACAGGTATGAAAGTACACTTTGTTTGTGTAAGTGCGAAATTGGTTGTTTTTCCAGCATTAGGGTGGAATTCTTAGAACAGGTATGAAAGTACACTCTGTTTGTGTAATGCGAAATTGGTTGTTTTTCCAGCATTAGGATGCAATTCTTAGAACAGGTATGAAAGTACACTCTGTTTGTGTAAGTGCGAAATTGGTTGTTTCTCCAGCATTAGGATGGAATTCTTAGAACAGGTATGAAAGTACACTTTGTTTGTGTAAGTGCGAAATTGGTTGTTTTTCCAGCATTAGGGTGGAATTCTTAGAACAGGTATGAAAGTACACTTTGTTTGTGTAAGTGCGAAATTGGTTGTTTTCCCAGCATTAAGATCGAATTCTTAGAACAGGTATGAAAGTACACTTTGTTTGTGTAAGTGCGAAATTGGTTGTTTTTCCAGCATTATGGTGGAATTCTTAGATCATGTATGAAAGTACACTTTGTTTGTGTAAGTGCGAAATTGGTTGTTTTTCCAGCATTAGGGTGGGATTCTTAGAACAGGTATGAAAGTACACTTTGTTTGTGTAAGTGCGAAATTGGTTGTTTTTCCAGCATTATGATGGAATTCTTAAATCATGTATGAAAGTAAACTTTGTTTGTGTAAGTGCGAAATTGGTTGTTTTTCCAGCATCAGGGTGGGATTCTTAGAACAGGTATGAAAGTACACTTTGTTTGTGTAAGTGCAAAATTGGTTGTTTTTCCAGCGTTAGGGTGGAATTCTTAGAACAGGTATGAAAGTACACTTTGTTTGTGTAAGTGCGAAATTGGTTGTTTTCCCAGCATTAAGGTGGAATTCTTAGAACAGGTATGAAAGTACACTCTGTTTGTGTAATGCGAAATTGGTTGTTTTTCCAGCATTAGGATGCAATTCTTAGAACAGGTATGAAAGTGCACTCTGTTTGTGTAAGTGCGAAATTGGTTGTTTCTCCAGCATTAGGATGGAATTCTTAGAACAGGTATGAAAGTACACTTTGTTTGTGTAAGTGCGAAATTGGTTGTTTTTCCAGCATTAGGGTGGAATTCTTAGAACAGGTATGAAAGTACACTTTGTTTGTGTAAGTGCGAAATTGGTTGTTTTCCCAGCATTAAGGTGGAATTCTTAGAACAGGTATGAAAGTACACTTTGTTTGTGTAAGTGCGAAATTGGTTGTTTTTCCAGCATTAGGGTGGAATTCTTAGAACAGGTATGAAAGTACACTTTGTTTGTGTAAGTGCGAAATTGGTTGTTTTTCCAACATTAAGGTGGAATTCTTAGATCAGGTATGAAAGTACACTCTGTTTGTGTAATGCGAAATTGGTTGTTTTTCCAGCATTAGGATGCAATTCTTAGAACAGGTATGAAAGTACACTTTGTTTGTGTAAGTGCGAAATTGGTCGTTTTTCCAGCATTAGGGTGGAATTCTTAGAACAGGTATGAAAGTACACTCTGTTTGTGTAATGCGAAATTGGTTGTTTTTCCAGCATTAGGATGCAATTCTTAGAACAGGTATGAAAGTACACTCTGTTTGTGTAAGTGCGAAATTGGTTGTTTCTCCAGCATTAGGATTTAATTCTTAGAACAGGTATGAAATTACACTTTGTTTAAGTGCGAAATTGGTTGTTTTTCCAGCATTAGGGTGGAATTCTTAGAACAGGTATGAAAGTACACTTTGTTTGTGTAAGTGCGAAATTGGTTGTTTTTCCAACATTAAGGTGGAATTCTTAGATCAGGTATGAAAGTACACTCTGTTTGTGTAAGTGCGAAATTGGTCGTTTTTTCAGCATTAGGATGGAATTCTTAGAACAGGTATGAAAGTACACTTTGTTTGTGTAAGTGCGAAATTGGTTGTTTTCCCAGCATTAAGGTGGAATACTTAGAACAGGTATGAAAGTACACTTTTTTTTGTGTAAGTGCGAAATTGGTTGTTTTCCAGCATTAGGGTGGAATTCTTAGAACAGGTATGAAAGTACAATTTGTTTGTGTAGGTGCGAAATTGGTTGTTTTTCCAGCATTAGGGTTGAATTCTTAGAACAGGTATGAAAGTTCACTTTGTTTGTGTAAGCGTGAAATTGGTTGTTTTCCCAGCATTAAGGTGGAATTCTTAGAACAGGCATGAAAGTACACTTTGTTTGTGTAAGTGCGAAATTGGTTGTTTCCCGAACATTAGGGTGGAATTCTTAGAACAGGTATGAAAGTACACTTTGTTTGTGTAAGTGCGAAATTGGTTGTTTTTCCAGCATTAGGGTGGAATTCTTAGAACAGGTATGAAAGTACACTTTGTTTGTGTAAGTGCGAAATTGGTTGTTTTTCCAGCATTATGGTGGAATTCTTAGATCATGTATGAAAGTACACTTTGTTTGTGTAAGTGCGAAATTGGTTGTTTTTCCAGCATTAGGATGGGATTCTTACAACAGGTATGAAAGTACACTTTGTTTGTGTAACTGCGAAATTGGTTGTTTTTCCAACATTAGGGTTGAATTCTTAGAACAGGTATGAAAGTACACTTTGTTTGTGTAAGTGCGAAATTGGTTGTTTTCCCAGCATTAAGGTGGAATTCTTAGAACAGGTATGAAAGTACACTTTGTTTGTGTAAGTGCGAAATTGGTTGTTTTCGCAGCATTAAGGTGGAATTCTTAGAACAGGTATGAAAGTACACTTTTTTTGTGTAAGTGCGAAATTGGTTGTTTTTCCAGCATTAGGGTGGAATTCTTAGAACAGGTATGAAAGTACACTTTGTTTGTGTAAGTGCGAAATTGGTTGTTTTTCCAACATTAAGGTGGAATTCTTAGATCAGCTATGAAAGTACACTCTGTTTGTGTAAGTGCGAAATTTGTTGTTTTTCCAGCATTAGGATGGAATTCTTAGAACAGGTATGAAAGTACACTTTGTTTGTTTAAGTGCGAAATTGGTTGTTTTTCCAGCATTAGGGTGGGATTCTTAGAACAGGTATGAAAGTACACTTTGTTTGTGTAAGCGCGAAATTGGTTGTTTTCCCAGCATTAGGGTGGAATTCTTAGAACAGGTATGAAAGTACACTTTGTTTGTGTAGGTGCGAAATTGGTTGTTTTTCCAGCATTAGGGTTGAATTCTTAGAACAGGTATGAAAGTACACTTTGTTTGTGTAAGTGCGAAATTGGTTGTTTTTCCAGCATTAAGGTGGGATTCTTAGAACAGGTATGAAAGTAAACTTTGTTTTTGTAAGTGCGAAATTGGTTGTTTTTCCAGCATTAGGGTGGAATTCTTAGAACAGGTATGAAAGTACACTTTGTTTGTGTAAGTGCGAAATTGGTTGTTTTTCCAACATTAAGGTGGAATTCTTAGATCAGGTATGAAAGTACACTCTGTTTGTGTAAGTGCGAAATTGGTTGTTTTTCCAGCATTAGGATGGAATTCTTAGAACAGGTATGAAAGTACACTTTGTTTGTGTAAGTGCGAAATTGGTTGTTTTCCCAGCATTAAGGTGGAATTCTTAGAACAGGTATGAAAGCACACTTTGTTTGTGTAAGTGCGAAAATGGTTGTTTTTCCAGCATTAAGGTGGAATTCTTAGAACAGGTATGAAAGTACACTTTGTTTGTGTAAGTGCGAAATTGGTTGTTTTCCCAGCATTAAGGTGGAATTCTTAGAACAGGTATGAAAGTACACTCTGTTTCTGTAATGCGAAATTGGTTGTTTTTCCAGCATTAGGATGGAAATCTTAGAACAGGTATGAAAGTACACTTTGTTTGTGTAAGTGCGAAATTGGTTGTTTTTCCAGCATTAGGGTGGAATTCTTAGAACAGGTATGAAAGTACACTTTTTTTGTGTAAGTGCGAAATTGGTTGTTTTTTGAGCATTAGGGTGGAATTCTTAGAACAGGTATGAAAGTACAATTTGTTTGTGTAGGTGCGAAATTGGTTGTTTTTCCAGCATTAGGGTTGAATTCTTAGAACAGGTATGAAAGTACACTTTGTTTGTGTAAGCGTGAAATTGGTTGTTTTCCCAGCATTAAGGTGGAATTCTTAGAACAGGTATGAAAGTACACTTTGTTTGTGTAAGTCCGAAATTGGTTGTTTCCCGAGCATTAGGGTGGAATTCTTAGAACAGGTATGAAAGTACACTTTGTTTGTGTAAGTGCGAAATTGGTTGTTTTCGCAGCATTAAGGTGGAATTCTTAGAACAGGTATGAAAGTACACTTTTTTTGTGTAAGTGCGAAATTGGTTGTTTTTCCAGCATTAGGGTGGAATTCTTAGAACAGGTATGAAAGTACACTTTGTATGTGTAAGTGCGAAATTGGTTGTTTTTCCAACATTAAGGTGGAATTCTTAGATCAGCTATGAAAGTACACTCTGTTTGTGTAAGTGCGAAATTTGTTGTTTTTCCAGCATTAGGATGGAATTCTTAGAACAGGTATGAAAGTACACTTTGTTTGTGTAAGTGCGAAATTGGTTGTTTTTCCAGCATTAGGGTGGAATTCTTAGAACAGGTATGAAAGTACACTTTGTTTGTGTAAGTGCGAAATTGGTTGTTTTTCCAGCATTATGGTGGAATTCTTAGATCATGTATGAAAGTACACTTTGTTTGTGTAAGTGCGAAATTGGTTGTTTTTCCAGCATTAGGATGGGATTCTTACAACAGGTATGAAAGTACACTTTGTTTGTGTAACTGCGAAATTGGTTGTTTTTCCAACATTAGGGTTGAATTCTTAGAACAGGTATGAAAGTACACTTTGTTTGTGTAAGTGCGAAATTGGTTGTTTTCCCAGCATTAAGGTGGAATTCTTAGAACAGGTATCAAAGTACACTTTGTTTGTGTAAGTGCGAAATTGGTTGTTTTTCCTGCATTAGGGTTGAATTCTTAGAACAGGTATGAAAGTACACTTTGTTTGTGTAAGTGCGAAATTGGTTGTTTCCCGAGCATTAGGGTGGAATTCTTAGAACAGGTATGAAAGTACACTTTGTTTGTGTAAGTGCGAAATTGGTTGTTTTCGCAGCATTAAGGTGGAATTCTTAGAACAGGTATGAAAGTACACTTTTTTTGTGTAAGTGCGAAATTGGTTGTTTTTCCAACATTAGGGTGGAATTCTTAGAACAGGTATGAAAGTACACTTTGTTTGTGTAAGTGCGAAATTGGTTGTTTTCCCAGCATTAAGGTGGAATTCTTAGAACAGGTATGAAAGTACACTCTGTTTCTGTAATGCGAAATTGGTTGTTTTTCCAGCATTAGGATGGAAATCTTAGAACAGGTATGAAAGTACACTTTGTTTGTGTAAGTGCGAAATTGGTTGTTTTTCCAGCATTAGGGTGGAATTCTTAGAACAGGTATGAAAGTACACTTTTTTTGTGTAAGTGCGAAATTGGTTGTTTTTCCAGCATTAGGGTGGAATTCTTAGAACAGGTATGAAAGTACAATTTGTTTGTGTAGGTGCGAAATTGGTTGTTTTTCCAGCATTAGGGTTGAATTCTTAGAACAGGTATGAAAGTACACTTTGTTTGTGTAAGCGTGAAATTGGTTGTTTTCCCAGCATTAAGGTGGAATTCTTAGAACAGGTATGAAAGTACACTTTGTTTGTGTAAGCGTGAAATTGGTTGTTTTCCCAGCATTAAGGTGGAATTCTTAGAACAGGTATGAAAGTACACTTTGTTTGTGTAAGTGCGAAATTGGTTGTTTTCGCAGCATTAAGGTGGAATTCTTAGAACAGGTATGAAAGTACACATTTTTTGTGTAAGTGCGAAATTGGTTGTTTTTCCAACATTAGGGTGGAATTCTTAGAACAGGTATGAAAGTACACTTTGTTTGTGTAAGTGCGAAATTGGTTGTTTTTCCAGCATTATGGTGGAATTCTTAGATCATGTATGAAAGTACACTTTGTTTGTGTAAGTGCGAAATTGGTTGTTTTTCCAGCATTAGGATGGGATTCTTACAACAGGTATGAAAGTACACTTTGTTTGTGTAACTGCGAAATTGGCTGTTTTTCCAACATTAGGGTTGAATTCTTAGAACAGGTATGAAAGTACACTTTGTTTGTGTAAGTGCGAAATTGGTTGTTTTCCCAGCATTAAGGTGGAATTCTTAGAACAGGTATCAAAGTACACTTTGTTTGTGTAAGTGCGAAATTTGTTGTTTTTCCAGCATTAGGATGGAATTCTTAGAACAGGTATGAAAGTACACTTTGTTTGTGTAAGTGCGAAATTGGTTGTTTTTCCAGCATTAGGGTGGGATTCTTAGAACAGGTATGAAAGTACACTTTGTTTGTGTAAGTGCGAAATTGGTTGTTTTCCCAGCATTAGGGTGGAATTCTTAGAACAGGTATGAAAGTACACTTTGTTTGTGTAGGTGCGAAATTGGTTGTTTTTCCAGCATTAGGGTTGAATTCTTAGAACAGGTATGAAAGTACACTTTGTTTGTGTAAGTGCGAAATTGGTTGTTTTTCCAGCATTAAGGTGGGATTCTTAGAACAGGTATGAAAGTAAACTTTGTTTTTGTAAGTGCGAAATTGGTTGTTTTTCCAGCATTAGGGTGGAATTCCTAGAACAGGTATGAAAGTACACTTTGTTTGTGTAAGTGCGAAATTGGTTGTTTTTCCAACATTAAGGTGGAATTCTTAGATCAGGTATGAAAGTACACTCTGATTGTGTAAGTGCGAAATTGGTTGTTTTTCCAGCATTAGGATGGAATTCTTAGAACAGGTATGAAAGTACACTTTGTTTGTGTAAGTGCGAAATTGGTTGTTTTCCCAGCATTAAGGTGGAATTCTTAGAACAGGTATGAAAGCACACTTTGTTTGTGTAAGTGCGAAAATGGTTGTTTTTCCAGCATTAAGGTGGAATTCTTAGAACAGGTATGAAAGTACACTTTGTTTGTGTAAGTGCGAAATTGGTTGTTTTCCCAGCATTAAGGTGGAATTCTTAGAACAGGTATGAAAGTACACTCTGTTTCTGTAATGCGAAATTGGTTGTTTTTCCAGCATTAGGATGGAAATCTTAGAACAGGTATGAAAGTACTCTTTGTTTGTGTAAGTGCGAAATTGGTTGTTTTTCCAGCATTAGGGTGGAATTCTTAGAACAGGTATGAAAGTACACTTTGTTTGTGTAGGTGCGAAATTGGTTGTTTTTCCAGCATTAGGGTTGAATTCTTAGAACAGGTATGAAAGTACACTTTGTTTGTGTAAGCGCGAAATTGGTTGTTTTCCCAGCATTAAGGTGGAATTCTTAGAACAGATATGAAAGTACACTTTGTTTGAGTAAGTGCGAAATTGGTTGTTTCCCGAGCATTAGGGTGGAATTCTTAGAACAGGTATGAAAGTACACTTTGTTTGTGTAAGTGCGAAATTGGTTGTTTTTCCAGCATTAGGGTGGAATTCTTAGAACAGGTATGAAAAGTACACTTTGTTTGTGTAAGTGCGAAATTGGTTGTTTTTCCAGCATTATGGTGGATTTCTTAGATCATGTATGAAAGTACACTTTGTTTGTGAAGTGCGAAATTGGTTGTTTTTCCAGCATTAGGATAGGATTCTTAGAACAGGTATGAAAGTACACTTTGTTTGTGTTAGTGCGAAATTGGTTGTTTTTCCAGCATTAAGGTGGAATTCTTAGAACAGGTATGAAAGTACACTTTGTTTGTGTAAGTGCGAAATTGGTTGTTTTTCCAGCATTAGGGTGGAATTCTTAGAACAGGTATGAAAGTACACTTTGTTTGTGTAAGTGCGAAATTGGTTGTTTTTCCAACATTAAGGTGGAATTCTTAGATCAGGTATGAAAGTACACTCTGTTTGTGTAAGTGCGAAATTGGTTGTTTTTCCAGCATTAGGATGGAATTCTTAGAACAGGTATGAAAGTACACTTTGTTTGTGTAAGTGCGAAATTGGTTGTTTTTCCAGCATTATGGTGGAATTCTTAGATCATGTATGAAAGTACACTTTGTTTGTGAAGTGCGAAATTGGTTGTTTTTCCAGCATTAGGATAGGATTCTTAGAACAGGTATGAAAGTACACTTTGTTTGTGTAAGTGCGAAATTGGTTGTTTTTCCAGCATTAAGGTGGAATTCTTAGAACAGGTATGAAAGTACACTTTGTTTGTGTAAGTGCGAAATTGGTTGTTTTTCCAGCATTAGGGTGGAATTCTTAGAACAGGTATGAAAGTACACTTTGTTTGTGTAAGTGCGAAATTGGTTGTTTTCCCAGCATTAAGGTGGAATTCTTAGAACAGGTATGAAAGTACACTCTGTTTGTGTAAGTGCGAAATTGGTTGTTTCTCCAGCATTAGGATGGAATTCTTAGAACAGGTATGAAAGTACACTTTGTTTGTGTAAGTGCGAAATTGGTTGTTTTTCCAGCATTAGGGTGGAATTCTTAGAACAGGTATGAAAGTACACTTTGTTTGTGTAGGTGCGAAATTGGTTGTTTTTCCAGCATTAGGGTTGAATTCTTAGAACAGGTATGAAAGTACACTTTGTTTGTGTAAGTGCGAAATTGGTTGTTTTCCCAGCATTAAGGTGGAATTCTTAGAACAGGTATCAAAGTACACTTTGTTTGTGTAAGTGCGAAATTGGTTGTTTTTCCTGCATTAGGGTTGAATTCTTAGAACAGGTATGAAAGTACACTTTGTTTGTGTAAGTGCGAAATTGGTTGTTTCCCGAGCATTAGGGTGGAATTCTTAGAACAGGTATGAAAGTACACTTTGTTTGTGTAAGTGCGAAATTGGTTGTTTTCGCAGCATTAAGGTGGAATTCTTAGAACAGGTATGAAAGTACACTTTTTTTGTGTAAGTGCGAAATTGGTTGTTTTTCCAGCATTAGGGTGGAATTCTTAGAACAGGTATGAAAGTACACTTTGTATGTGTAAGTGCGAAATTGGTTGTTTTTCCAACATTAAGGTGGAATTCTTAGATCAGCTATGAAAGTACACTCTGTTTGTGTAAGTGCGAAATTTGTTGTTTTTCCAGCATTAGGATGGAATTCTTAGAACAGGTATGAAAGTACACTTTGTTTGTGTAAGTGCGAAATTGGTTGTTTTTCCAGCATTAGGGTGGGATTCTTAGAACAGGTATGAAAGTACACTTTGTTTGTGTAAGCGCGAAATTGGTTGTTTTCCCAGCATTAGGGTGGAATTCTTAGAACAGGTATGAAAGTACACTTTGTTTGTGTAGGTGCGAAACTGGTTGTTTTTCCAGCATTAGGGTTGAATTCTCAGAACAGGTATGAAAGTACACTTTGTTTGTGTAAGTGCGAAATTGGTTGTTTTTCCAGCATTAAGGTGGGATTCTTAGAACAGGTATGAAAGTAAACTTTGTTTTTGTAAGTGCGAAATTGGTTGTTTTTCCAGCATTAGGGTGGAATTCTTAGAACAGGTATGAAAGTACACTTTGTTTGTGTAAGTGCGAAATTGGTTGTTTTTCCAACATTAAGGTGGAATTCTTAGATCAGGTATGAAAGTACACTCTGTTTGTGTAAGTGCGAAATTGGTTGTTTTTCCAGCATTAGGATGGAATTCTTAGAACAGGTATGAAAGTACACTTTGTTTGTGTAAGTGCGAAATTGGTTGTTTTCCCAGCATTAAGGTGGAATTCTTAGAACAGGTATGAAAGCACACTTTGTTTGTGTAAGTGCGAAAATGGTTGTTTTTTAAGCATTAAGGTGGAATTCTTAGAACACGTATGAAAGTACAGTTTGTTTGTGTAAGTGCGAAATTGGTTGTTTTTCCAGCATTAAGGTGGAATTCTTAGAACAGGTATGAAAGTACACTCTGTTTCTGTAATGCGAAATTGGTTGTTTTTCCAGCATTAGGATGGAAATCTTAGAACAGGTATGAAAGTACACTTTGTTTGTGTAAGTGCGAAATTGGTTGTTTTTCCAGCATTAGGGTGGAATTCTTAGAACAGGTATGAAAGTACACTTTGTTTGTGTAGGTGCGAAATTGGTTGTTTTTCCGAGCATTAGGGTGGAATTCTTAGAACAGGTATGAAAGTACACTTTGTTTGTGTAAGTGCGAAATTGGTTGTTTTTCCAGCATTAGGGTGGAATTCTTAGATCAGGTATGAAAGTACACTTTGTATGTGTAAGTGCGAAATTGGTTGTTTTTCCAACATTAAGGTGGAATTCTTAGATCAGCTATGAAAGTACACTCTGTTTGTGTAAGTGCGAAATTTGTTGTTTTTCCAGCATTAGGATGGAATTCTTAGAACAGGTATGAAAGTACACTTTGTTTGTGTAAGTGCGAAATTGGTTGTTTTTCCAGCATTAGGGTGGGATTCTTAGAACAGATATGAAAGTACACTTTGTTTGTGTAAGTGCGAAATTGGTTGTTTTTCCAGCATTATGGTGGAATTCTTAGATCATGTATGAAAGTACACTTTGTTTGTGAAGTGCGAAATTGGTTGTTTTTCCAGCATTAGGATAGGATTCTTAGAACAGGTATGAAAGTACACTTTGTTTGTGTAAGTGCGAAATTGGTTGTTTTTCCAGCATTAAGGTGGAATTCTTAGAACAGGTATGAAAGTACACTTTGTTTGTGTAAGTGCGAAATTGGTTGTTTTTCCAGCATTAGGGTGGAATTCTTAGAACAGGTATGAAAGTACACTCTGTTTGTGTAAGTGCGAAATTGGTTGTTTTTCCAGCATTAGGATGGAATTCTTAGAACAGGTATGAAAGTACACTTTGTTTGTGTAAGTGCGAAATTGGTGGTTTTTCCAGCATTAGGGTGGAATTCTTAGAACAGGTATGAAAGTACACTTTGTTTGTGTAAGTGCGAAATTGGTTGTTTTCCCAGCATTAAGGTGGAATTCTTAGAACAGGTATGAAAGTACACTTTGTTTGTGTAAGTGCGAAATTGGTTGTTTTTCCAGCATTAAGGTGGAATTCTTAGAACAGGTATGAAAGTACACTTTGTTTGGGTAAGTGCGAAATTGGTTGTTTTTCCAGCATTAGGGTGGAATTCTTAGAACAGGTATGAAAGTACACTTTGTTTGTGTAAGCGCGAAATTGGTTGTTTTTCCAACATTAAGGTGGAATTCTTAGATCAGGTATGAAAGTACACTCTGTTTGTGTAAGTGCGAAATTGGTTGTTTCTCCAGCATTAGGATGGAATTCTTAGAACAGGTATGAAAGTACACTTTGTTTGTGTAAGTGCGAAATTGGTTGTTTTTCCAGCATTAGGGTGGAATTCTTAGAACAGGTATGAAAGTACACTTTGTTTGTGTAAGTGCGAAATTGGTTGTTTTTCCAACATTAAGGTGGAATTCTTAGATCAGGTATGAAAGTACACTCTGTTTGTGTAAGTGCGAAATTGGTTGTTTTTCCAGCATTAGGATGGAATTCTTAGAACAGGTATGAAATTACACTTTGTTTGTGTAAGTGCGAAATTGGTTGTTTTTCCAGCATTAGGGTGGAATTCTTAGAACAGGTATGAAAGTACACTTTGTTTGTGTAAGTGCGAAATTGGTTGTTTTCCCAGCATTAAGGTTTAAATCTTAGAACAGGTATGAAAGTACACTTTGTTTGTGTAAGTGGAAATTGGTTGTTTTCCCAGCATTAAGGTGGAATTCTTAGAACAGGTATGAAAGTACACTTTGTTTGTGTAAGTGCGAAATTGGTTGTTTTTCCAGCATTAAGGTGGAATTCTTAGATCAGGTATGAAAGTACACTCTGTTTGTGTAATGCGAAATTGGTTGTTTTTCCAGCATTAGGATGCAATTCTTAGAACAGGTATGAAACTACACTTTGTTTGTGTAAGTGCGAAATTGGTTGTTTTTCCAGCATTAGGGTGGAATTCTTAGAACAGGTATGAAAGTACACTCTGTTTGTGTAATGAGAAATAGGTTGTTTTTCCAGCATTAGGATGCAATTCTTAGAACAAGTATGAAAGTACACTTTGTTTGTGTAAGTGCGAAATTGGTTGTTTTTCCAGCATTATGGTGGAATTCTTAGATCATGTATGAAAGTACACTTTGTTTGTGTAAGTGCGAAATTGGTTGTTTTTCCAGCATTATGGTGGAATTCTTAGATCATGTATGAAAGTAAACTTTGTTTGTGTAAGTGCGAAATTGGTTGTTTTTCCAGCATTAGGGTGGGATTCTTAGAACAGGTATGAAAGTACACTTTGTTTGTGTAAGTGCGAAATTGGTTGTTTTTCCAGCATTAGGGTTGAATTCTTAGAACAGGTATGAAAGTACACTTTGTTTGTGTAAGTGCGAAATTGGTTGTTTTCCCAGCATTAAGGTGGAATTCTTAGAACAGGTATGAAAGTAAACTTTGTTTGTGTAAGTGCGAAATTGGTTGTTTTTCCAGCATTAGGGTGGAATTCTTAGAACAGGTATGAAAGTACACTTTGTTTGTGTAAGTGCGAAATTGGTTGTTTTTCCAGCATTAGGGTGGAATTCTTAGACCAGGTATGAAAAGTACACTTTGTTTGTGTAACTGCGAAATTGGTTGTTTTTCCAGCATTATGGTGGAATTCTTAGATCATGTATGAAAGTACACTTTGTTTGTGAAGTGCGAAATTGGTTGTTTTTCCAACATTAGGATGGGATTCTTAGAACAGGTATGAAAGTACACTTTGTTTGTGTAATTGCGAAATTGGTTGTTTTCGCAGCATTAAGGTGGAATTCTTAGAACAGGTATGAAAGTACATTTTTTTTGTGTAAGTGCGAAATTGGTTGTTTTTCCAGCATTAGGGTGGAATTCTTAGAACAGGTATGAAAGTACACTTTGTTTGTGTAAGCGCGAAATTGGTTGTTTTCCCAGCATTAAGGTGGAATTCTTAGAATAGGTATGAAAGTACACTTTGTTTGTGTAAGTGCGAAATTGGTTGTTTCCCGAGCATTAGGGTGGAATTCTTAGAAAAGGTATGAAAGTACACTTTGTTTGTGTAAGTGCGAAATTGGTTGTTTTTCCAGCTTTATGTGGAATTCTTAGATCATGTATGAAAGTACACTTTGTTTGTGAAGTGCGAAATTGGTTGTTTTTCCAGCATTAGGATGGGATTCTTAGAACAGGTATGAAAGTACACTTTGTTTGTGTAAGTGCGAAATTGGTTGTTTTTCCAGCATTAAGGTGGAATTCTTAGAACAGGTATGAAAGTACACTTTGTTTGTGTAAGTGCGAAATTGGTTGTTTTTCCAGCATTAGGGTGGAATTCTTAGAACAGGTATGAAAGTACACTTTGTTTGTGTAAGTGCGAAATTGGTTGTTTTTCCAACATTTAGGTGGAATTCTTAGATCAGGTATGAAAGTACACTCTGTTTGTGTAAGTGCGAAATTGGTTGTTTTTCCAGCATTAGGATGGAATTCTTAGAACAGGTATGAAATTACACTTTGTTTGTGTAAGTGCGAAATTGGTTGTTTTCCCAGCATTAAGGTGGAATTCTTAGAACAGGTATGAAAGTACACTTTGTTTGTGTAAGTGCAAAATTGGTTGTTTTTCCAGCATTAAGGTGGAATTCTTAGAACAGGTATGAAAGTACACTTTGTTTGTGTAAGTGCGAAATTGGATGTTTTTCCAGCATTAGGGTGGAATTCTTAGAACAGGTATGAAAGTACACTTTGTTTGTGTAAGTGCGAAATTGGTTGTTTTTCCAGCATTAGGGTGGAATTCTTAGAACAGGTATCAAAAGTACACTTTGTTTGTGTAAGTGCGAAATTGGTTGTTTTTCCAGCATTATGGTGGAATTCTTAGATCATGTATGAAAGTACACTTTGTTTGTGAAGTGCGAAATTGGTTGTTTTTCCAGCATTAGGATGGGATTCTTAGAACAGGTATGAAAGTACACTTTGTTTGTGTAAGTGCGAAATTGGTTGTTTTTCCAGCATTAAGGTGGAATTCTTGGAACAGGTATGAAAGTACACTTTGTTTGTGTAAGTGCGAAATTGGTTGTTTTTCCAGCATTAGGGTGGAATTCTTAGAACAGGTATGAAAGTACACTTTGTTTGTGTAAGTGCGAAATTGGTTGTTTTTCCAACATTAAGGTGGAATTTTTAGATCAGGTATGAAAGTACACTCTGTTTGTGTAAGTGCGAAATTGGTTGTTTTTCCAGCATTAGGATGGAATTCTTAGAACAGGTATGAAAGTACACTTTGTTTGTGTAAGCGAAATTGGTTGTTTTTCCAGCATTAGGGTGGAATTCTTAGAACAGGTATGAAAGTACACTTTGTTTGTGTAAGTGCGAAATTGGTTGTTTTCCCAGCATTAAGGTGGAATTCTTACAACAGGTATGAAAGTACACTTTGTTTGTGTAAGTGCGAAATTGGTTGTTTTTCCAGCATTAAGGTGGAATTCTTAGAACAGGTATGAAAGTACAATTTGTTTGTGTAAGTGCGAAATTGGTTGTTTTTCCAGCATTAGGGTGGAATTCTTAGAACAGGTATGAAAAGTACACTTTGTTTGTGTAAGTGCGAAATTGGTTGTTTTTCCAGCATTATGGTGGAATTCTTAGATCATGTATGAAAGTACACTTTGTTTGTGTAAGTGCGAAATTGGTTGTTTTTCCAGCATTAGGATGGGATTCTTAGAACAGGTATGAAAGTACACTTTGTTTGTGTAAGTGCGAAATTGGTTGTTTTCGTAGCATTAAGGTGGAATTCTTAGAACAGGTATGAAAGTACTCTTTTTTGTGTAAGTGCGAAATTGGTTGTTTTTCCAGCATTAGGGTGGAATTCTTGGAACAGGTATGAAAGTACACTTTGTTTGTGTAAGTGCGAAATTGGTTGTTTTTCCAACATTAAGGTGGAATTCTTAGATCAATTATGAAAGTACACTCTGTTTGTGTAAGTGCGAAATTGGTTGTTTTTCCAGCATTAGGATGGAATTCTTAGAACAGGTATGAAGGTACACTTTGTTTGTGTAAGTGCGAAATTGGTTGTTTTTCCAGCATTAGGGTGGGATTCTTAGAACAGGTAAGAAAGTACACTTTGTTTGTGTAAGTGCGAAATTGGTTGTTTTCCCAGCATTAAGGTGGAATTCTTAGAACAGGTATGAAAGTACACTTTGATTGTGTAAGTGCGAAATTGGTTGTTTTTCCAGCATTAGGGTGGAATTCTTAGAACAGGTATGAAAGTACACTTTGTTTGTGTAAGTGCGAAATTGGTTGTTTTCCCAGCATTAGGGTGGAATACTTAGAACAGGTATGAAAGTACACTTTGTTTGTGTAAGTGCGAAATTGGTTGTTTTCCCAGCATTAAGGTGGAATTCTTAGAACAGGTATGAAAGTACACTTTGTTTGTGTAAGTGCGAAATTGGTTGTTTTTCCAGCATTAAGGTGGAATTCTTAGAACAGGTATGAAAGTACACTTTGTTTGTGTAAGTGCGAAATTGGTTGTTTTTCCAGCATTAGGGTGGAATTCTTAGAAAAGGTATGAAAGTACACTCTGTTTGTGTAATGCGAAATTGGTTGTTTTCCAGCATTAGGATGCAATTCTTAGAACAGGTATGAAAGTACACTTTGTTTGTGTAAGTGCGAAATTGGTTGTTTTTCCAGCATTATGATGGAATTCTTATATCATGTATGAAAGCACACTTTGTTTGTGTAAGTGCGAAATTGGTTGTTTTTCCAGCATTAGGGTGGGATTCTTAGAACAGGTATGAAAGTACACTTTGTTTGTGTAAGTGCGAAATTGGTTGTTATTCCAGCATTAGGGTTGAATTCTTAGAACAGGTATGAAAGTACACTTTGTTTGTGTAAGTGCGAAATTGGTTGTTTTTCCAGCATTATGGTGGAATTCTTAGAACAGGTATGAAAGTACACTTTGTTTGTGTAGGTGCGAAACTGGTTGTTTTTCCAGCATTAGGGTTGAATTCTCAGAACAGGTATGAAAGTACACTTTGTTTGTGTAAGTGCGAAATTGGTTGTTTTTCCAGCATTAAGGTGGGATTCTTAGAACAGGTATGAAAGTAAACTTTGTTTTTGTAAGTGCGAAATTGGTTGTTTTTCCAGCATTAGGGTGGAATTCTTAGAACAGGTATGAAAGTACACTTTGTTTGTGTAAGTGCGAAATTGGTTGTTTTTCCAACATTAAGGTGGAATTCTTAGATCAGGTATGAAAGTACACTCTGTTTGTGTAAGTGCGAAATTGGTTGTTTTTCCAGCATTAGGATGGAATTCTTAGAACAGGTATGAAAGTACACTTTGTTTGTGTAAGTGCGAAATTGGTTGTTTTCCCAGCATTAAGGTGGAATTCTTAGAACAGGTATGAAAGCACACTTTGTTTGTGTAAGTGCGAAAATGGTTGTTTTTTAAGCATTAAGGTGGAATTCTTAGAACAGGTATGAAAGTACAGTTTGTTTGTGTAAGTGCGAAATTGGTTGTTTTTCCAGCATTAAGGTGGAATTCTTAGAACAGGTATGAAAGTACACTCTGTTTCTGTAATGCGAAATTGGTTGTTTTTCCAGCATTAGGATGGAAATCTTAGAACAGGTATGAAAGTACACTTTGTTTGTGTAAGTGCGAAATTGGTTGTTTTTCCAGCATTAGGGTGGAATTCTTAGAACAGGTATGAAAGTACACTTTGTTTGTGTAGGTGCGAAATTGGTTGTTTTTCCGAGCATTAGGGTGGAATTCTTAGAACAGGTATGAAAGTACACTTTGTTTGTGTAAGTGCGAAATTGGTTGTTTTTCCAGCATTAGGGTGGAATTCTTAGATCAGGTATGAAAAGTACACTTTGTTTGTGTAAGTGCGAAATTGGTTGTTTTTCCAGCATTATGGTGGAATTCTTAGATCATGTATGAAAGTACACTTTGTTTGTGAAGTGCGAAATTGGTTGTTTTTCCAGCATTAGGATAGGATTCTTAGAACAGGTATGAAAGTACACTTTGTTTGTGTAAGTGCGAAATTGGTTGTTTTTCCAGCATTAAGGTGGAATTCTTAGAACAGGTATGAAAGTACACTTTGTTTGTGTAAGTGCGAAATTGGTTGTTTTTCCAGCATTAGGGTGGAATTCTTAGAACAGGTATGAAAGTACACTCTGTTTGTGTAAGTGCGAAATTGGTTGTTTTTCCAGCATTAGGATGGAATTCTTAGAACAGGTATGAAAGTACACTTTGTTTGTGTAAATGCGAAATTGGTTGTTTTTCCAGCATTAGGGTGGAATTCTTAGAACAGGTATGAAAGTACACTTTGTTTGTGTAAGTGCGAAATTGGTTGTTTTCCCAGCATTAAGGTGGAATTCTTAGAACAGGTATGAAAGTACACTTTGTTTGTGTAAGTGCGAAATTGGTTGTTTTTCCAGCATTAAGGTGGAATTCTTAGAACAGGTATGAAAGTACACTTTGTTTGTGTAAGTGCGAAATTGGTTGTTTTTCCAGCATTAGGGTGGAATTCTTAGAACAGGTATGAAAGTACACTTTGTTTGTGTAAGTGCGAAATTGGTTGTTTCTCCAGCATTAGGATGGAATTCTTAGAACAGGTATGAAAGTACACTTTGTTTGTGTAAGTGCGAAATTGGTTGTTTTTCCAGCATTAGGGTGGAATTCTTAGAACAGGTATGAAAGTACACTTTGTTTGTGTAAGTGCGAAATTGGTTGTTTTTCCAACATTAAGGTGGAATTCTTAGATCAGGTATGAAAGTACACTCTGTTTGTGTAAGTGCGAAATTGGTTGTTTTTCCAGCATTAGGATGGAATTCTTAGAACAGGTATGAAATTACACTTTGTTTGTGTAAGTGCGAAATTGGTTGTTTTTCCAGCATTAGGGTGGAATTCTTAGAACAGGTATGAAAGTACACTTTGTTTGTGTAAGTGCGAAATTGGTTGTTTTCCCAGCATTAAGGTGGAAATCTTAGAACAGGTATGAAAGTACACTTTGTTTGTGTAAGTGGAAATTGGTTGTTTTCCCAGCATTAAGGTGGAATTCTTAGAACAGGTATGAAAGTACACTTTGTTTGTGTAAGTGCGAAATTGGTTGTTTTTCCAGCATTAAGGTGGAATTTTTAGATCAGGTATGAAAGTACACTCTGTTTGTGTAATGCGAAATTGGTTGTTTTTCCAGCATTAGGATGCAATTCTTAGAACAGGTATGAAAGTACACTTTGTTTGTGTAAGTGCGAAATTGGTTGTTTTTCCAGCATTAGGGTGGAATTCTTAGAACAGGTATGAAAGTACACTCTGTTTGTGTAATGAGAAATAGGTTGTTTTTCCAGCATTAGGATGCAATTCTTAGAACAGGTATGAAAGTACACTTTGTTTGTGTAAGTGCGAAATTGGTTGTTTTTCCAGCATTATGGTGGAATTCTTAGATCATGTATGAAAGTACACTTTGTTTGTGTAAGTGCGAAATTGGTTGTTTTTCCAGCATTATGGTGGAATTCTTAGATCATGTATGAAAGTAAACTTTGTTTGTGTAAGTGCGAAATTGGTTGTTTTTCCAGCATTAGGGTGGGATTCTTAGAACAGGTATGAAAGTACACTTTGTTTGTGTAAGTGCGAAATTGGTTGTTTTTCCAGCATTAGGGTTGAATTCTTAGAACAGGTATGAAAGTACACTTTGTTTGTGTAAGTGCGAAATTGGTTGTTTTCCCAGCATTAAGGTGGAATTCTTAGAACAGGTATGAAAGTAAACTTTGTTTGTGTAAGTGCGAAATTGGTTGTTTTTCCAGCATTAGGGTGGAATTCTTAGAACAGGTATGAAAGTACACTTTGTTTGTGTAAGTGCGAAATTGGTTGTTTTTCCAGCATTAGGGTGGAATTCTTAGACCAGGTATGAAAAGTACACTTTGTTTGTGTAACTGCGAAATTGGTTGTTTTTCCAGCATTATGGTGGAATTCTTAGATCATGTATGAAAGTACACTTTGTTTGTGAAGTGCGAAATTGGTTGTTTTTCCAACATTAGGATGGGATTCTTAGAACAGGTATGAAAGTACACTTTGTTTGTGTAATTGCGAAATTGGTTGTTTTCGCAGCATTAAGGTGGAATTCTTAGAACAGGTATGAAAGTACACTTTTTTTGTGTAAGTGCGAAATTGGTTGTTTTTCCAGCATTAGGGTGGAATTCTTAGAACAGGTATGAAAGTACACTTTGTTTGTGTAAGCGCGAAATTGGTTGTTTTCCCAGCATTAAGGTGGAATTCTTAGAATAGGTATGAAAGTACACTTTGTTTGTGTAAGTGCGAAATTGGTTGTTTCCCGAGCATTAGGGTGGAATTCTTAGAACAGGTATGAAAGTACACTTTGTTTGTGTAAGTGCGAAATTGGTTGTTTTTCCAGCTTTATGTGGAATTCTTAGATCATGTATGAAAGTACACTTTGTTTGTGAAGTGCGAAATTGGTTGTTTTTCCAGCATTAGGATGGGATTCTTAGAACAGGTATGAAAGTACACTTTGTTTGTGTAAGTGCGAAATTGGTTGTTTTTCCAGCATTAAGGTGGAATTCTTAGAACAGGTATGAAAGTACACTTTGTTTGTGTAAGTGCGAAATTGGTTGTTTTTCCAGCATTAGGATGGAATTCTTAGAACAGGTATGAAAGTACACTTTGTTTGTGTAAGTGCGAAATTGGTTGTTTTCCCAGCATTAAGGTGGAAATCTTAGAACAGGTATGAAAGTACACTTTGTTTGTGTAAGTGGAAATTGGTTGTTTTCCCAGCATTAAGGTGGAATTCTTAGAACAGGTATGAAAGTACACTTTGTTTGTGTAAGTGCGAAATTGGTTGTTTTTCCAGCATTAAGGTGGAATTCTTAGATCAGGTATGAAAGTACACTCTGTTTGTGTAATGCGAAATTGGTTGTTTTTCCAGCATTAGGATGCAATTCTTAGAACAGGTATGAAAGTACACTTTGTTTGTGTAAGTGCGAAATTGGTTGTTTTTCCAGCATTAGGGTGGAATTCTTAGAACAGGTATGAAAGTACACTCTGTTTGTGTAATGAGAAATAGGTTGTTTTTCCAGCATTAGGATGCAATTCTTAGAACAGGTATGAAAGTACACTTTGTTTGTGTAAGTGCGAAATTGGTTGTTTTTCCAGCATTATGGTGGAATTCTTAGATCATGTATGAAAGTACACTTTGTTTGTGTAAGTGCGAAATTGGTTGTTTTTCCAGCATTATGGTGGAATTCTTAGATCATGTATGAAAGTAAACTTTGTTTGTGTAAGTGCGAAATTGGTTGTTTTTCCAGCATTAGGGTGGGATTCTTAGAACAGGTATGAAAGTACACTTTGTTTGTGTAAGTGCGAAATTGGTTGTTTTTCCAGCATTAGGGTTGAATTCTTAGAACAGGTATGAAAGTACACTTTGTTTGTGTAAGTGCGAAATTGGTTGTTTTCCCAGCATTAAGGTGGAATTCTTAGAACAGGTATGAAAGTAAACTTTGTTTGTGTAAGTGCGAAATTGGTTGTTTTTCCAGCATTAGGGTGGAATTCTTAGAACAGGTATGAAAGTACACTTTGTTTGTGTAAGTGCGAAATTGGTTGTTTTTCCAGCATTAGGGTGGAATTCTTAGACCAGGTATGAAAAGTACACTTTGTTTGTGTAACTGCGAAATTGGTTGTTTTTCCAGCATTATGGTGGAATTCTTAGATCATGTATGAAAGTACACTTTGTTTGTGAAGTGCGAAATTGGTTGTTTTTCCAACATTAGGATGGGATTCTTTGAACAGGTATGAAAGTACACTTTGTTTGTGTAATTGCGAAATTGGTTGTTTTCGCAGCATTAAGGTGGAATTCTTAGAACAGGTATGAAAGTACACTTTTTTTGTGTAAGTGCGAAATTGGTTGTTTTTCCAGCATTAGGGTGGAATTCTTAGAACAGGTATGAAAGTACACTTTGTTTGTGTAAGCGCGAAATTGGTTGTTTTCCCAGCATTAAGGTGGAATTCTTAGAATAGGTATGAAAGTACACTTTGTTTGTGTAAGTGCGAAATTGGTTGTTTCCCGAGCATTAGGGTGGAATTCTTAGAACAGGTATGAAAGTACACTTTGTTTGTGTAAGTGCGAAATTGGTTGTTTTTCCAGCTTTATGTGGAATTCTTAGATCATGTATGAAAGTACACTTTGTTTGTGAAGTGCGAAATTGGTTGTTTTTCCAGCATTAGGATGGGATTCTTAGAACAGGTATGAAAGTACACTTTGTTTGTGTAAGTGCGAAATTGGTTGTTTTTCCAGCATTAAGGTGGAATTCTTAGAACAGGTATGAAAGTACACTTTGTTTGTGTAAGTGCGAAATTGGTTGTTTTTCCAGCATTAGGGTGGAATTCTTAGAACAGGTATGAAAGTACACTTTGTTTGTGTAAGTGCGAAATTGGTTGTTTTTCCAACATTTAGGTGGAATTCTTAGATCAGGTATGAAAGTACACTCTGTTTGTGTAAGTGCGAAATTGGTTGTTTTTCCAGCATTAGGATGGAATTCTTAGAACAGGTATGAAATTACACTTTGTTTGTGTAAGTGCGAAATTGGTTGTTTTCCCAGCATTAAGGTGGAATTCTTAGAACAGGTATGAAAGTACACTTTGTTTGTGTAAGTGCAAAATTGGTTGTTTTTCCAGCATTAAGGTGGAATTCTTAGAACAGGTATGAAAGTACACTTTGTTTGTGTAAGTGCGAAATTGGATGTTTTTCCAGCATTAGGGTGGAATTCTTAGAACAGGTATGAAAGTACACTTTGTTTGTGTAAGTGCGAAATTGGTTGTTTTTCCAGCATTATGGTGGAATTCTTAGATCATGTATGAAAGTACACTTTGTTTGTGAAGTGCGAAATTGGTTGTTTTTCCAGCATTAGGATGGGATTCTTAGAACAGGTATGAAAGTACACTTTGTTTGTGTAAGTGCGAAATTGGTTGTTTTTCCAGCATTAAGGTGGAATTCTTGGAACAGGTATGAAAGTACACTTTGTTTGTGTAAGTGCGAAATTGGTTGTTTTTCCAGCATTAGGGTGGAATTCTTAGAACAGGTATGAAAGTACACTTTGTTTGTGTAAGTGCGAAATTGGTTGTTTTTCCAACATTAAGGTGGAATTTTTAGATCAGGTATGAAAGTACACTCTGTTTGTGTAAGTGCGAAATTGGTTGTTTTTCCAGCATTAGGATGGAATTCTTAGAACAGGTATGAAAGTACACTTTGTTTGTGTAAGCGAAATTGGTTGTTTTTCCAGCATTAGGGTGGAATTCTTAGAACAGGTATGAAAGTACACTTTGTTTGTGTAAGTGCGAAATTGGTTGTTTTCCCAGCATTAAGGTGGAATTCTTACAACAGGTATGAAAGTACACTTTGTTTGTGTAAGTGCGAAATTGGTTGTTTTTCCAGCATTAAGGTGGAATTCTTAGAACAGGTATGAAAGTACAATTTGTTTGTGTAAGTGCGAAATTGGTTGTTTTTCCAGCATTAGGGTGGAATTCTTAGAACAGGTATGAAAAGTACACTTTGTTTGTGTAAGTGCGAAATTGGTTGTTTTTCCAGCATTATGGTGGAATTCTTAGATCATGTATGAAAGTACACTTTGTTTGTGAAGTGCGAAATTGGTTGTTTTTTCAGCATTAGGATGGGATTCTTAGAACAGGTATGAAAGTACACTTTGTTTGTGTAAGTGCGAAATTGGTTGTTTTCGTAGCATTAAGGTGGAATTCTTAGAACAGGTATGAAAGTACTCTTTTTTGTGTAAGTGCGAAATTGGTTGTTTTTCCAGCATTAGGGTGGAATTCTTGGAACAGGTATGAAAGTACACTTTGTTTGTGTAAGTGCGAAATTGGTTGTTTTTCCAACATTAAGGTGGAATTCTTAGATCAATTATGAAAGTACACTCTGTTTGTGTAAGTGCGAAATTGGTTGTTTTTCCAGCATTAGGATGGAATTCTTAGAACAGGTATGAAGGTACACTTTGTTTGTGTAAGTGCGAAATTGGTTGTTTTTCCAGCATTAGGGTGGGATTCTTAGAACAGGTAAGAAAGTACACTTTGTTTGTGTAAGTGCGAAATTGGTTGTTTTCCCAGCATTAAGGTGGAATTCTTAGAACAGGTATGAAAGTACACTTTGATTGTGTAAGTGCGAAATTGGTTGTTTTTCCAGCATTAGGGTGGAATTCTTAGAACAGGTATGAAAGTACACTTTGTTTGTGTAAGTGCGAAATTGGTTGTTTTCCCAGCATTAGGGTGGAATACTTAGAACAGGTATGAAAGTACACTTTGTTTGTGTAAGTGCGAAATTGGTTGTTTTCCCAGCATTAAGGTGGAATTCTTAGAACAGGTATGAAAGTACACTTTGTTTGTGTAAGTGCGAAATTGGTTGTTTTTCCAGCATTAAGGTGGAATTCTTAGAACAGGTATGAAAGTACACTTTGTTTGTGTAAGTGCGAAATTGGTTGTTTTTCCAGCATTAGGGTGGAATTCTTAGAAAAGTTGTGAAAGTACACTCTGTTTGTGTAATGCGAAATTGGTTGTTTTCCAGCATTATGATGGAATTCTTAGATCATGTATGAAAGCACACTTTGTTTGTGTAAGTGCGAAATTGGTTGTTTTTCCAGCATTAGGGTGGGATTCTTAGAACAGGTATGAAAGTACACTTTGTTTGTGTAAGTGCGAAATTGGTTGTTATTCCAGCATTAGGGTTGAATTCTTAGAACAGGTATGAAAGTACACTTTGTTTGTGTAAGTGCGAAATTGGTTGTTTTCCCAGCATTAAGGTGGAATTCTTAGAACAGGTATGAAAGTACACTTTGTTTGTGTAAGTGCGAAATTGGTTGTTTTCCCAGCATTAAGGTATAATTCTTAGAACAGGTATGAAAGTACACTTTGTTTGTGTAAGTGCGAAATTGGTTGTTTTTCCAGCATTATGGTGGAATTCTTAGAACAGGTATGAAAGTACACTTTGTTTCTCTAAGTGCAAACATGGTTGTTTTTCCAGCATTATGGTGGAATTCTTAGAACAGGTATGAAAGTACACTTTGTTTGTGTAGGTGCGAAATTGGTTGTTTTCCCAGCATTAAGGTGGAATTCTTAGAACAGGTATGAAAGTACACTTTGTTTGTGTAAGTGCGAAATTGGTTGTTTTCCCAGCATTAAGGTATAATTCTTAGAACAGGTATGAAAGTACACTTTGTTTGTGTAAGTGCGAAATTGGTTGTTTTTCCAGCATTATGGTGGAATTCTTAGAACAGGTATGAAAGTACACTTTGTTTCTCTAAGTGCAAACATGGTTGTTTTTCCAGCATTATGGTGGAATTCTTAGAACAGGTATGAAAGTACACTTTGTTTGTGTAGGTGCGAAATTGGTTGTTTTTCCAGCATTAGGGTTGAATTCTTAGAACAGGTATGAAAGTAGACTTTGTTTGTGTAAGCGCGAAATTGGTTGTTTTCCCAGCATTAAGGTGGAATTCTTAGAACAGGTATGAAAGTACACTTTGTTTCTGTAAGTGCGAAATTGGTTGTTTTTCCAGCATTAGGGTGGGATTCTATGAACAGGTATGAAAGTACACTTTGTTTGTGTAAGTGCGAAATTGGTTGTTTTTCCAGCATTAGGGTTGAATTCTTAGAACAGGTATGACAATACACTTTGTTTGTGTAAGTGCGAAATTGGTTGTTTTTCCAGCATTAGGGTGGAATTCTTAGAACAGGTATGAAAGTACACTCTGTTTGTGTAATGCGAAATTGGTTGTTTTTCCAGCATTAGGATGCAATTCTTAGAACAGGTATGAAAGTACACTTTGTTTGTGTAAGTGCGAAATTGGTTGTTTTTCCAGCATTAGGGTGGAATTCTTAGAACAGGTATGAAAGTACACTCTGTTTGTGTAATGCGAAATTGGTTGTTTTTCCAGCGTTAGGATGCAATTCTTAGAACAGGTATGAAAGTACACTCTGTTTCTGTAAGTGCGAAATTGGTTGTTTCTCCAGCATTAGGATGGAATTCTTAGAATAGGTATGAAAGTACACTTTGTTTCTGTAAATTCGAAATTGGTTGTTTTTCCAGCATTAGGGTGGAATTCTTAGAACAGGTATGAAAGTACACTTTGTTTGTGTAAGTGCGAAATTGGTTGTTTTCCCAGCATTAAGGTGGAATTCTTAGAACAGGTATGAAAGTACACTTTGTTTGTGTAAGTGCGAAATTGGTTGTTTTTCCAGCATTATGGTGGAATTCTTAGATCATGTATGAAAGTACACTTTGTTTGTGTAAGTGCGAAATTGGTTGTTTTTCCAGCATTAGGATGGAATTCTTAGAACAGGTATGAAAGTACACTTTGTTTGTGTAAGTGCGAAATTGGTTGTTTTTCCAACATTAAGGTGGAATTCTTAGATCAGGTATGAAAGTACACTCTGTTTGTGCAAGTGCGAAATTGGTTGTTTTTCCAGCATTAGGGTTGAATTCTTAGAACAGGTATGAAAGTACAGTTTGTTTGTGTAAGTGCGAAATTGGTTGTTTTCCCAGCATTAAGGTATAATTCTTAGAACAGGTATGAAAGTACACTTTGTTTGTGTAAGTGCGAAATTGGTTGTTTTTCCAGCATTATGGTGGAATTCTTAGAACAGGTATGAAAGTACACTTTGTTTCTGTAAGTGCAAACATGGTTGTTTTTCCAGCATTATGGTGGAATTCTTAGAACAGGTATGAAAGTACACTTTGTTTTTGTAAGTGCGAAATTGGTTGTTTTTCCAGGATTAGGGTGGAATTCTTAGAACAAGTATGAAAAGTACACTTTGTTTGTGTAAGTGCGAAATTGGTTGTTTTTCCAGCATTATGGTGGAATTCTTAGATCATGTATGAAAGTACACTTTGTTTGTGAAGTGCGAAATTGGTTGTTTTTCCAGCATTAGGATGGGATTCTTAGAACAGGTATGAAAGTACACTTTGTTTGTGTAAGTGCGAAATTGGTTGTTTTCGCAGCATTAAGGTGGAATTCTTAGAACAGGTATGAAAGTACACTTTGTTTGTGTAAGTGCGAAATTGGTTGTTTTTCCAACATTAAGGTGGAATTCTTAGATCAGGTATGAAAGTACACTCTGTTTGTGTAAGTGCGAAATTGGTTGTTTTTCCAGCATTAGGATGGAATTCTTAGAACAGGTATGAAAGTACACTTTGTTTGTGTAAGTGGGAAATTGGTTGTTTTTCCAGCATTAGGGTGGGATTCTTAGAACAAGTATGAAAGTACACTTTGTTTGTGTAAGTGCGAAATTGGTTGTTTTCCCAGCATTAAGGTGGAATTCTTAGAACAGGTATGAAAGTACACTTTGTTTGTGTAAGTGCGAAATTGGTTGTTTTTCCAGCATTAAGGTGGAATTCTTAGAACAGGTATGAAAGTCCACTTTGTTTGTGTAAGTGCGAAATTGGTTGTTTTTGCAGCATTAGGGTGGAATTCTTAGAACAGGTATGAAAGTACATTTTGTTTGTGTAAGTGCGAAATTGGTTGTTTTTCCAACATTAAGGTGGAATTCTTAGATCAGGTATGAAAGTACACTCTGTTTGTGTAAGTGCGAAATTGGTTGTTTTTCGAGCATTAGGATGGAATTCTTAGAACAGGTATGAAAGTAAACTTTGTTTGTGTAAGTGCGAAATTGGTTGTTTTTCCAGCATTAGTGTGGAATTCTTAGAACAGGTATGAAAGTACACTCTGTTTGTGTAATGCGAAATTGGTTGTTTTTCCAGCATTAGGATGCAATTCTTAGAACAGGTATGAAAGTACACTTTGTTTGTGTAAGTGCGAAATTGGTTGTTTTTCCAGCATTATGGTGGAATTCTTAGATCATGTATGAAAGTACACTTTGTTTGTGTAAGTGCGAAATTGGTTGTTTTTCCAGCATTAGGGTGGAATTCTTAGAACAGGTATGAAAGTACACTCTGTTTGTGTAATGCGAAATTGGTTGTTTTTCCAGCATTAGGATGCAATTCTTAGAACAGGTATGAAAGTACACTTTGTTTGTGTAAGTGCGAAATTGGTTGTTTTTCCAGTATTATGGTGGAATTCTTAGATCATGTATGAAAGTACACTTTGTTTGTGTAAGTGCGAAATTGGTTGTTTTTCCAGCATTAGGGTGGGATTCTTAGAACAGGTATGAAAGTACACTTTGTTTGTGTAAGTGCGAAATTGGTTGTTTTCCCAGCATTAAGGTGGAATTCTTAGAACAGGTATGAAAGTACACTTTGTTTGTGTAAGTGCGAAATTGGTTGTTTTCCCAGCATTAAGGTTTAATTCTTAGAACAGGTATGAAAGTACACTTTGTTTGTGTAAGTGCGAAATTGGTTGTTTCCCGAGCATTAGGGTGGAATTCTTAGAACAGGTATGAAAGTACACTTTGTTTGTGTAAGTGCGAAATTGGTTGTTTTTCCAGCATTAGGGTGGAATTCTTAGAACAGGTATGAAAGTACACTTTGTTTGTGTAAGTGCGAAATTGGTTGTTTCCCGAGCATTAGGGTGGAATTCTTAGAACAGGTATGAAAGTACAGTTTGTTTGTGTAAGTGCGAAATTGGTTTATTTTCCAGCAATAGGGTGGAATTCTTAGAACGGGTATGAAAGTACACTTTGTTTGTGTAAGTGCGAAATTGGTTGTTTTCGAGCATTAAATGTGGAATTCTTAGAACAGGTATGAAAGTACACTTTGTTTGTGTAAGTGCGAAATTGGTTGTTTTTCCAGCATTAGGGTGGGATTCTTAGAACAGGTATGAAAGTACACTTTGTTTCTGTAAGTGCGAAATTGGTTGTTTTTCCAGCATTAGGGTTGAATTCTTAGAACAGGTATGATAGTACACTTTGTTTGTGTAACTGCGAAATTGGTTGTTTTCCCAGCATTAAGGTGGAATTCTTAGAACAGGTATGAAAGTACACTTTGTTTGTGTAAGTGCGAAATTGGTTGTTTTTCCAGCATTATGGTGGAATTCTTAGAACAGGTATGAAAGTACACTTTGTTTGTGTAATGCGAAATTGGTTGTTTTTCCAGCATTAGGATGGAATTCTTAGAACAGGTATGAAAGTACACTTTGTTTGTGTAAGTGCGAAATTGGTTGTTTTTCCAGCATTATGGTGGAATTCTTAGAACAGGTATGAAAGTACACTTTGTTTGTGTAAGTGCGAAATTGGTTGTTTCCCCAGCATCAGGGTGGAATTCTTAGAACAGGTATGAAAGTACACTTTGTTTGTGTAAGTGCGAAATTGGTTGTTTTTCCAGCATTATGGTGGAATTCTTAGATCATGTATGAAAGTACACTTTGTTTGTGTAAGTGCGAAATTGGTTGTTTTTCCAGCATTAGGGTGGGATTCTTAGAACAGGTATGAAAGTACACTTTGTTTCTGTAAGTGCGAAATTGGTTGTTTTTCCAGCATTAGGGTTGAATTCTTAGAACAGGTATGATAGTACACTTTGTTTGTGTAACTGCGAAATTGGTTGTTTTCCCAGCATTAAGGTGGAATTCTTAGAACAGGTATGAAAGTACACTCTGTTTGTGTAATGCGAAATTGGTTGTTTTTCCAGCATTAGGATGGAATTCTTAGAACAGGTATGAAAGTACACTTTGTTTGTGTAAGTGCGAAATTGGTTGTTTTTCCAGCATTAGGGTGGAATTCTTAGAACAGGTATGAAAGTACACTTTGTTTGTGTAGGTGCGAAATTGGTTGTTTTTCCAGCATTAGGGTTGAATTCTTAGAACAGGTATGAAAGTACACTTTGTTTGTGTAAGCGCGAAATTGGTTGTTTTTCCAGCATTAGAGTGGAATTCTTAGAACAGGTATGAAAGTACACTTTGTTTGTGTAAGTGCGAAATTGGTTGTTTTTCCAGCATTAGAGTGGAATTCTTAGATCAGGTATGAAAGTACACTCTGTTTGTGTAAGTACGAAATTGGTTGTTTTTCCAGCATTAGTATGGAATTCTTAGAACAGGTATGAAAGTACACTTTGTTTGTGTAAGTGCGAAATTGGTTGTTTTTCCAGCATTAGGGTTGAATTCTTAGAACAGGTATGAAAGTACACTTTGTTTGTGTAAGTGCGAAATTGGTTGTTTTCCCAGCATTAAGGTGGAATTCTTAGAACAGGTATGAGAGTACACTTTTGTTTGTGTAAATGCGAAATTGATTGTTTTTCCAGCATTAGGGTGGAATTCTTAGAACAGGTATGAAAGTACACTTTGTTTGTGTAAGTGCGAAATTGGTTGTTTTTCCAGCATTATGGTGGAATTCTTAGATCATGTATGAAAGTACACTTTGTTTGTGTAAGTGCGAAATTGGTTGTTTTTCCAGCATTAGGGTGGAATTCTTAGAACAGGTATGAAAGTACACTCTGTTTGTGTAATGCGAAATTGGTTGTTTTCGCAGCATTAAGGTGGAATTCTTAGAACAGGTATGAAAGTACACTTTTTTGTGTAAGTGCGAAATTGGTTGTTTTTCCAGCATTAGGATGGAATTCTTAGAACAGGTATGAAAGTACACTTTGTTTGTGTAAGTGCGAAATTGGTTGTTTTTCCAACATTAAGGTGGAATTCTTAGATCAGGTATGAAAGTACACTCTGTTTGTGTAAGTGCGAAATTGGTTGTTTTTCCAGCATTAGGATGGAATTCTTAGAACAGGTATGAAAGTACACTTTGTTTGTGTAAGTGGGAAATTGGTTGTTTTTCCAGCATTAGGGTGGGATTCTTAGAACAAGTATGAAAGTACACTTTGTTTGTGTAAGTGCGAAATTGGTTGTTTTCCCAGCATTAAGGTGGAATTCTTAGAACAGGTATGAAAGTACACTTTGTTTGTGTAAGTGCGAAATTGGTTGTTTTTCCAGCATTAAGGTGGAATTCTTAGAACAGGTATGAAAGTCCACTTTGTTTGTGTAAGTGCGAAATTGGTTGTTTTTGCAGCATTAGGGTGGAATTCTTAGAACAGGTATGAAAGTACATTTTGTTTGTGTAAGTGCGAAATTGGTTGTTTTTCCAACATTAAGGTGGAATTCTTAGATCAGGTATGAAAGTACACTCTGTTTGTGTAAGTGCGAAATTGGTTGTTTTTCGAGCATTAGGATGGAATTCTTAGAACAGGTATGAAAGTAAACTTTGTTTGTGTAAGTGCGAAATTGGTTGTTTTTCCAGCATTAGTGTGGAATTCTTAGAACAGGTATGAAAGTACACTCTGTTTGTGTAATGCGAAATTGGTTGTTTTTCCAGCATTAGGATGCAATTCTTAGAACAGGTATGAAAGTACACTTTGTTTGTGTAAGTGCGAAATTGGTTGTTTTTCCAGCATTATGGTGGAATTCTTAGATCATGTATGAAAGTACACTTTGTTTGTGTAAGTGCGAAATTGGTTGTTTTTCCAGCATTAGGGTGGAATTCTTAGAACAGGTATGAAAGTACACTCTGTTTGTGTAATGCGAAATTGGTTGTTTTTCCAGCATTAGGATGCAATTCTTAGAACAGGTATGAAAGTACACTTTGTTTGTGTAAGTGCGAAATTGGTTGTTTTTCCAGTATTATGGTGGAATTCTTAGATCATGTATGAAAGTACACTTTGTTTGTGTAAGTGCGAAATTGGTTGTTTTTCCAGCATTAGGGTGGGATTCTTAGAACAGGTATGAAAGTACACTTTGTTTGTGTAAGTGCGAAATTGGTTGTTTTCCCAGCATTAAGGTGGAATTCTTAGAACAGGTATGAAAGTACACTTTGTTTGTGTAAGTGCGAAATTGGTTGTTTTCCCAGCATTAAGGTATAATTCTTAGAACAGGTATGAAAGTACACTTTGTTTGTGTAAGTGCGAAATTGGTTGTTTCCCGAGCATTAGGGTGGAATTCTTAGAACAGGTATGAAAGTACACTTTGTTTGTGTAAGTGCGAAATTGGTTGTTTTTCCAGCATTAGGGTGGAATTCTTAGAACAGGTATGAAAGTACACTTTGTTTGTGTAAGTGCGAAATTGGTTGTTTCCCGAGCATTAGGGTGGAATTCTTAGAACAGGTATGAAAGTACAGTTTGTTTGTGTAAGTGCGAAATTGGTTTATTTTCCAGCAATAGGGTGGAATTCTTAGAACGGGTATGAAAGTACACTTTGTTTGTGTAAGTGCGAAATTGGTTGTTTTCGAGCATTAAATGTGGAATTCTTAGAACAGGTATGAAAGTACACTTTGTTTGTGTAAGTGCGAAATTGGTTGTTTTTCCAGCATTAGGGTGGGATTCTTAGAACAGGTATGAAAGTACACTTTGTTTCTGTAAGTGCGAAATTGGTTGTTTTTCCAGCATTAGGGTTGAATTCTTAGAACAGGTATGATAGTACACTTTGTTTGTGTAACTGCGAAATTGGTTGTTTTCCCAGCATTAAGGTGGAATTCTTAGAACAGGTATGAAAGTACACTTTGTTTGTGTAAGTGCGAAATTGGTTGTTTTTCCAGCATTATGGTGGAATTCTTAGAACAGGTATGAAAGTACACTTTGTTTGTGTAATGCGAAATTGGTTGTTTTTCCAGCATTAGGATGGAATTCTTAGAACAGGTATGAAAGTACACTTTGTTTGTGTAAGTGCGAAATTGGTTGTTTTTCCAGCATTATGGTGGAATTCTTAGAACAGGTATGAAAGTACACTTTGTTTGTGTAAGTGCGAAATTGGTTGTTTCCCCAGCATCAGGGTGGAATTCTTAGAACAGGTATGAAAGTACACTTTGTTTGTGTAAGTGCGAAATTGGTTGTTTTTCCAGCATTATGGTGGAATTCTTAGATCATGTATGAAAGTACACTTTGTTTGTGTAAGTGCGAAATTGGTTGTTTTTCCAGCATTAGGGTGGGATTCTTAGAACAGGTATGAAAGTACACTTTGTTTCTGTAAGTGCGAAATTGGTTGTTTTTCCAGCATTAGGGTTGAATTCTTAGAACAGGTATGATAGTACACTTTGTTTGTGTAACTGCGAAATTGGTTGTTTTCCCAGCATTAAGGTGGAATTCTTAGAACAGGTATGAAAGTACACTCTGTTTGTGTAATGCGAAATTGGTTGTTTTTCCAGCATTAGGATGGAATTCTTAGAACAGGTATGAAAGTACACTTTGTTTGTGTAAGTGCGAAATTGGTTGTTTTTCCAGCATTAGGGTGGAATTCTTAGAACAGGTATGAAAGTACACTTTGTTTGTGTAGGTGCGAAATTGGTTGTTTTTCCAGCATTAGGGTTGAATTCTTAGAACAGGTATGAAAGTACACTTTGTTTGTGTAAGCGCGAAATTGGTTGTTTTTCCAGCATTAGAGTGGAATTCTTAGAACAGGTATGAAAGTACACTTTGTTTGTGTAAGTGCGAAATTGGTTGTTTTTCCAGCATTAGAGTGGAATTCTTAGATCAGGTATGAAAGTACACTCTGTTTGTGTAAGTACGAAATTGGTTGTTTTTCCAGCATTAGTATGGAATTCTTAGAACAGGTATGAAAGTACACTTTGTTTGTGTAAGTGCGAAATTGGTTGTTTTTCCAGCATTAGGGTTGAATTCTTAGAACAGGTATGAAAGTACACTTTGTTTGTGTAAGTGCGAAATTGGTTGTTTTCCCAGCATTAAGGTGGAATTCTTAGAACAGGTATGAGAGTACACTTTTGTTTGTGTAAATGCGAAATTGATTGTTTTTCCAGCATTAGGGTGGAATTCTTAGAACAGGTATGAAAGTACACTTTGTTTGTGTAAGTGCGAAATTGGTTGTTTTTCCAGCATTATGGTGGAATTCTTAGATCATGTATGAAAGTACACTTTGTTTGTGTAAGTGCGAAATTGGTTGTTTTTCCAGCATTAGGGTGGAATTCTTAGAACAGGTATGAAAGTACACTCTGTTTGTGTAATGCGAAATTGGTTGTTTTTCCAGCATTAGGATGCAATTCTTAGAACAGGTATGAAAGTACACTTTGTTTGTGTAAGTGCGAAATTGGTTGTTTTTCCAGCATTATGGTGGAATTCTTAGATCATGTATGAAAGTACACTTTGTTTGTGTAAGTGCGAAATTGGTTGTTTTTCCAGCATTAGGGTGGGATTCTTAGAACAGGTATGAAAGTACACTTTGTTTGTGTAAGTGCGAAATTGGTTGTTTTCCCAGCATTAAGGTGGAATTCTTAGAACAGGTATGAAAGTACACTTTGTTTGTGTAAGTGCGAAATTGGTTGTTTTCCCAGCATTAAGGTATAATTCTTAGAACAGGTATGAAAGTACACTTTGTTTGTGTAAGTGCGAAATTGGTTGTTTCCCGAGCATTAGGGTGGAATTCTTAGAACAGGTATGAAAGTACACTTTGTTTGTGTGAGTGCGAAATTGGTTGTTTTTCCAGCATTAGGGTGGAATTCTTAGAACAGGTATGAAAGTACACTTTGTTTGTGTAAGTGCGAAATTGGTTGTTTTTCCAGCATTAAGGTGGAATTCTTAGAACAGGTATGAGAGTACACTTTTGTTTGTGTAAGTACGAAATTGGTTGTTTTTCCAGCATTAGTATGGAATTCTTAGAACAGGTATGAAAGTACACTTTGTTTGTGTAAGTGCGAAATTGGTTGTTTTTCCAGCATTAGAGTGGAATTCTTAGAACAGGTATGAAAGTACACTTTGTTTGTGTAAGTGCGAAATTGGTTGTTTTTCCAGCATTAGAGTGGAATTCTTTGATCAGGTATGAAAGTACACTTTGTTTGTGTAAGCGCGAAATTGGTTGTTTTTCCAGCATTAGAGTGGAATTCTTAGAACAGGTATGAAAGTACACTTTGTTTGTGTAAGTGCGAAATTGGTTGTTTTTCCAGCATTAGAGTGGAATTCTTAGATCAGGTATGAAAGTACACTCTGTTTGTGTAAGTACGAAATTGGTTGTTTTTCCAGCATTAGTATGGAATTCTTAGAACAGGTATGAAAGTACACTTTGTTTGTGTAAGTGCGAAATTGGTTGTTTTCCCAGCATTAAGGTGGAATTCTTAGAACAGGTATGAGAGTACACTTTTGTTTGTGTAAATGCGAAATTGATTGTTTTTCCAGCATTAGGGTGGAATTCTTAGAACAGGTATGAAAGTACACTTTGTTTGTGTAAGTGCGAAATTGGTTGTTTTTCCAGCATTATGGTGGAATTCTTAGATCATGTATGAAAGTACACTTTGTTTGTGTAAGTGCGAAATTGGTTGTTTTTCCAGCATTAGGGTGGAATTCTTAGAACAGGTATGAAAGTACACTCTGTTTGTGTAATGCGAAATTGGTTGTTTTTCCAGCATTAGGATGCAATTCTTAGAACAGGTATGAAAGTACACTTTGTTTGTGTAAGTGCGAAATTGGTTGTTTTTCCAGCATTATGGTGGAATTCTTAGATCATGTATGAAAGTACACTTTGTTTGTGTAAGTGCGAAATTGGTTGTTTTTCCAGCATTAGGGTGGGATTCTTAGAACAGGTATGAAAGTACACTTTGTTTGTGTAAGTGCGAAATTGGTTGTTTTCCCAGCATTAAGGTGGAATTCTTAGAACAGGTATGAAAGTACACTTTGTTTGTGTAAGTGCGAAATTGGTTGTTTTCCCAGCATTAAGGTATAATTCTTAGAACAGGTATGAAAGTACACTTTGTTTGTGTAAGTGCGAAATTGGTTGTTTCCCGAGCATTAGGGTGGAATTCTTAGAACAGGTATGAAAGTAGACTTTGTTTGTGTGAGTGCGAAATTGGTTGTTTTTCCAGCATTAGGGTGGAATTCTTAGAACAGGTATGAAAGTACACTTTGTTTGTGTAAGTGCGAAATTGGTTGTTTCCCGAGCATTAGGGTGGAATTCTTAGAACAGGTATGAAAGTAGAGTTTGTTTGTGTAAGTGCGAAATTGGTTTATTTTCCAGCAATAGGGTGGAATTCTTAGAACGGGTATGAAAGTACACTTTGTTTGTGTAAGTGCGAAATTGGTTGTTTTCGAGCATTAAATGTGGAATTCTTAGAACAGGTATGAAAGTACACTTTGTTTGTGTAAGTGCGAAATTGGTTGTTTTTCCAGCATTAGGGTGGGATTCTTAGAACAGGTATGAAAGTACACTTTGTTTCTGTAAGTGTGAAATTGGTTGTTTTTCCAGCATTAGGGTTGAATTCTTAGAACAGTTATGATAGTACACTTTGTTTGTGTAACTGCGAAATTGGTTGTTTTCCCAGCATTAAGGTGGAATTCTTAGAACAGGTATGAAAGTACACTCTGTTTGTGTAATGCGAAATTGGTTGTTTTTCCAGCATTAGGATGGAATTCTTAGAACAGGTATGAAAGTACACTTTGTTTGTGTAAGTGCGAAATTGGTTGTTTTTCCAGCATTATGGTGGAATTCTTAGAACAGGTATGAAAGTACACTTTGTTTGTGTAAGTGCGAAATTGGTTGTTTCCCCAGCATCAGGGTGGAATTCTTAGAACAGGTATGAAAGTACACTTTGTTTGTGTAAGTGCGAAATTGGTTGTTTTTCCAGCATTATGGTGGAATTCTTAGATCATGTATGAAAGTACACTTTGTTTGTGTAAGTGCGAAATTGGTTGTTTTTCCAGCATTAGGGTGGGATTCTTAGAACAGGTATGAAAGTACACTTTGTTTCTGTAAGTGCGAAATTGGTTGTTTTTCCAGCATTAGGGTTGAATTCTTAGAACAGGTATGATAGTACACTTTGTTTGTGTAACTGCGAAATTGGTTGTTTTCCCAGCATTAAGGTGGAATTCTTAGAACAGGTATGAAAGTACACTCTGTTTGTGTAATGCGAAATTGGTTGTTTTTCCAGCATTAGGATGGAATTCTTAGAACAGGTATGAAAGTACACTTTGTTTGTGTAAGTGCGAAATTGGTTGTTTTTCCAGCATTAGGGCGGAATTCTTAGAACAGGTATGAAAGTACACTTTGTTTGTGTAGGTGCGAAATTGGTTGTTTTTCCAGCATTAGGGTTGAATTCTTAGAACAGGTATGAAAGTACACTTTGTTTGTGTAAGCGCGAAATTGGTTGTTTTTCCAGCATTAGAGTGGAATTCTTAGAACAGGTATGAAAGTACACTTTGTTTGTGTAAGTGCGAAATTGTTTGTTTTTCCAGCATTAGGGTGGAATTCTTAGATCAGGTATGAAAGTACACTCTGTTTGTGTAAGTACGAAATTGGTTGTTTTTCCAGCATTAGTATGGAATTCTTAGAACAGGTATGAAAGTACACTTTGTTTGTGTAAGTACGAAATTGGTTGTTTTTCCAGCATTAGGGTTGAATTCTTAGAACAGGTATGAAAGTACACTTTGTTTGTGTAAGTGCGAAATTGGTTGTTTTCCCAGCATTAAGGTGGAATTCTTAGAACAGGTATGAAAGTACACTTTTGTTTGTGTAAGTGCGAAATTGGTTGTTTTTCCAGCATTAGGGTGGAATTCTTAGAACAGGTATGAAAGTACACTTTGTTTGTGTAAGCGCGAAATTGGTTGTTTTTCCAGCATTAAGGTGGAATTCTTAGAACAGGTATGAAAGTACACTTTGTTTGTGTAAGTGCGAAATTGGTTGTTTTCCCAGCATTAAGGTGGAATTCTTAGAACAGGTATGAAAGTACACTTTTGTTTGTGTAAGTGCGAAATTGGTTGTTTTTCCAGCATTAGGGTGGAATTCTTAGAACAGGTATGAAAGTACACTTTGTTTGTGTAAGCGCGAAATTGGTTGTTTTTCCAGCATTAAGGTGGAATTCTTAGAACAGGTATGAAAGTACACTTTGTTTGTGTAAGCGCGAAATTGGTTGTTTTCCCAGCATTAAGGTGGAATTCTTAGAACAGGTATGAAAGTACACTTTGTTTGTGTAAGTGCGAAATTGGTTGTTTCCCGAGCATTAGGGTGGAATTCTTAGAACAGGTATGAAAGTACACTTTGTTTGTGTAAGTGCGAAATTGGTTGTTTTTCCAGCATTAGGGTGGAATTCTTAGAACAGGTATGAAAGTACACTCTGTTTGTGTAATGCGAAATTGGTTGTTTTTCCAGCATTAGGATGGAATTCTTAGAACAGGTATGAAAGTACACTTTGTTTGTGTAAGTGCGAAATTGATTGTTTTTCCAGCATTAGGGTGGAATTCTTAGAACAGGTATGAAAGTACACTTTGTTTGTGTAAGTGCGAAATTGGTTGTTTTTCCAGCATTAGGGTGGAATTCTTAGAACAGGTATGAAAGTACACTTTGTTTGTGTAAGTGCGAAATTGGTTGTTTTTCCAGCATTATGGTGGAATTCTTAGATCATGTATGAAAGTACACTTTGTTTGTGTAAGTGCGAAATTGGTTGTTTTTCCAGCATTAGGATGGGATTCTTAGAACAGGTATGAAAGTACACTTTGTTTGTGTAAGTGCGAAATTGGTTGTTTTCCCAGCATTAAGGTGGAATTCTTAGAACAGGTATGAAAGTACACTTTGTTTGTGTAAGTGCGAAATTGGTTGTTTTTCCAGCATTAGGGTTGAATTCTTAGAACAGGTATGAAAGTACCCTTTGTTTGTGTAAGTGCGAAATTGGTTGTTTTTCCAGCATTAGGGTGGAATTCTTCGAACAGGTATGAAAGTACACTTTGTTTGTTTAAGTGCGAAATTGTTTGTTTTTCCAGCATTAGGGTGGAATTTTTAGAACAGGTATGAAAGTACACTTCGTTTGTGTAAGTGCCAGATTGGTTGTTTTTCCAGCATTAGGGTGGAATTCTTAGAACTGGTTTGAAGCATTTTCCAGCATTAGGGTGGGTTCTTAGAACAGGTAAGAAATGTGTACACGTGTGCTTGTTTGTACTTTGTTTTGTAAAACACAAACTTTGTTGTTGTACTTTGTTTGTGTAAGTGCGAAAATGGTTGTTTTTCCAGCATTAAGGTGGAATTCTTAGAAGTGGTATGAAAGTACACTTTGCTTGTGTAAGTGCGAAATTGGTTGTTTCCCCAGCATTCGGGTGGAATTCTTAGAACAGGTATGAAAGTACACTTTGTTTGTGTAAGTGCGAAATTGGTTGTTTCCCCAGCATCAGGGTGGAATTCTTAGAACAGGTATGAAAGTACACTTTGTTTGTGTAAGTGCGAAATTGGTTGTTTTTCCAGCATTATGGTTGAATTCTTAGAACAGGTATGAAAGTACACTTTGTTTGTGTAAGTGTGAAATTGGTTGTTTTTCCAGCATTAAGGTGGAATTCTTAGAACAGGTATGAAAGTACACTTTGTTTGTGTAAGTGCGAAATTGGTTGTTTTTCCAGCATTAGGATGGAATTCTTAGAACAGGTATGAAAGTACACTTTGTTTGTGTAAGTGCGAAATTTATTGTTTTTCCAGTATTAGGGTGGAATTCTTAGAACAGGTATGAAAGTACACTTGTTTGTGTAAGTGCGAAATTGGTTGTTTTTCCAGCATTAGGGTGGAATTCTTAGAACAAGTATGTATGTTTCTGTATTTTATAGGTGTAATAGAGGTTGTTTTCACGGCAAGCCCACGTTTTTCAGTAATGTTATATATTCATACATGTGTTTCACATATTTCTGTATTTTATAAGTGTAAAAGTGGTTATTTTTCCTGCAAGGACCCTTGTTTCATTACTGAGTAAATCAGTCAGGTATATTTCATGTTTAGCAAAGAATCGCTTTAGTTGTTTTTCCCGCATCAGTAATCATGTTTCTTTACGTTCGAAACTTTTCCCCCGTTTGTTACAAGTATGTGCACGTGCGAAGTACAGTAGTTACGACCGTTGAACGGTAAGTTTTCATTGCGTTAAGAATTAGGGCGTAATTGTTACAATTTTGTTTCTTTCAACAACATTCATTTCGAGTGAGATGTAGATCAGCAATATTATTTTTCCTCTAAACATTCACTTTTTGTGTAAACATGTGAATTTTACATGCGACATTTCACTTGTATGTGAATCAAATATTCACTTTTCTGAACAAGGGCGAAATGCACACACAGTGTATTACATTTTGTTTGTAAGTACGAACAATTTGGATAATTTTCATGCAAGCTCTTACACATGAGAGACCTACTTAGTTTTTCGGAGAGTTCGAACTTTTATGTATGAAATTAGTTTTTTTCACGAGTTTCGAAGAAGCATTTTTTGTTCAAAATGTAGTTATTGCAAAAATATTTCACCACTGATTTGAACTTGAATATTCATATTTCAGTAGGTGTAAGGATTTTTTCTTCAACACGATTGAATATTTTTTTAGCACGACTGTCTTACATTACATTTTCTGTCAGATATTTCATAACGAACGAAACGTGTGTGTGTGTTTGTTAAAACAGAAGATGACACACAAACCGAGAATTTTCCAAACTTAGAATAACACAAAATCCTGATGCGTGAAGAAGGAGGCGGAGGGATTCTAAAAGGTGAACCATGATCTGCAATGGACGAAATCTGTTGTTTTGCGCAAGGGGCGAAGAGGTTATAAAACGTAATATCCTTGAAAGAGACAAAATCCTTGTACTACAAAAGGGTTGCCCAGTTCCCTTTTTTGAAACAACTGGATTTCCCTTTTCAGATTAGTTAATGTTTCATCATCCTTCATCCCGTGCGTGAAGCAACAAGGATTTTGTCCACTGCAGATCATGGTTCACCTTTTAGCATCCCTCCACCTCGTTCTTCATGCATGAGGATTTTGTGTCATTATAAGTTTGAAAAATTATGTGGTTGTGTGTCATCTTCTCTATTAACAAAAACACACTCACGTTTTTTCGTTATGAGACACCTTTCAGAAAACGTAATGTATGCTGTATCGTAAGATATCTTCATCATCCTCAAGCAGCCATGGGCTACGGAGGTCCAACCAGACCATGCAATTTAGTTCTACAAGCATATCTCTCCAGAGTTACATCTGGTGCATCTGGTCACCAATTCTAACAAGGTGCTAACAACATTGTTTGACCCTCTTTCTGAGGCTTTTAGGCCCACTGTTCGTAACCTTATTCCCCAACCTATAATTATCCATACAACATTTGACCCTCTTTCTGAGGCTTTTAGGCCCACTGTTCGTAACCTTATTCCCCAACCTATAATTATCCATACAACATGGCCAAACAACATATTCATACAACATGGCTTTTAAGCAGCATATTGTGCAGAGCGAGACTCCGTTGGTTGGGAAACATGGCCAAACCAACGGAATCTCCCTCGGCACAATATGCTGCTTAACAGAGGTTGTCGACTCCTTTGTCTAACCTCCTTGTTATTTACAAAATTGAACCAAGATACTGCGTAAGCATCTAGAATCAAAAGCATCTACTTTCTCGTTACCTTGTTTACAAAGTGTTCAAGTTTCACTACAATAACTAACCCTAGAAAGAACCAAACTATTATACAGTCTAATTTTAGTCTTTAGATACACCTATTTCTCCACACTATCCATAGATTCTTAAAAGTCCCAGCAGCAATCCCAATCGTCTGTTAATCTTATGCCGCACATCACCACTATCTGTTACATAGCTCCCAAGATAATTAAACTGTGATACCTGCCCAAGACTGAAACCACTCAGAAAAACTGAATCAAAGCCTGCCTGACCAATTTTCATCACTAGTTTTCTCTCTGTTTATAACCAAACCTACTCTACTACCAGTTTCATCAACAGCCCTAGTGAAAGCGTCCATGTCATCAATATCATTTGCCACAAGGGCTAAAACATCAGCATAATCTAAATCAGAAATTTTCGTATCTCCAGTCCATTTAAGACCAAAATATTTCCCTTGAAGTGAATTTCGCATAACGTAATCAATAACCAAATAAAAGAGAAAAGGAGACAAAATGCACACTTGTCGAACACCAGAAGTAATGCTAAACCAATTGCTACAAGCCTTACCAACTCTCACACATGACTCAGTGTTATTGTAGAGAGCTTTCATTATGTTAACTAACTTGTCTGGTATACCATATGATTTCACAATCAACCACAAATTATGACGATCAACAGAGTCGAAAGTCTTTTTGAAATCAACAAAGCTAGCAACCAAAGGTTTCTGAAACTCTAAACATTTCTCAAGAATCTGCCTTAGTGAAAATATCTGATCTACACATCCCCTACCACTTCTGAATCCACATTGCTCATCACACAATTGCCTATCAACCAGATTCTTAATTCTATTAAGCACAATCATGCAAAGAACTTTCCCTGGAACAGAGAGTATGCTGATACCCCTATAGTTATCACAAGAACTGCGATCATCTTTTATGAAAATAGGGATAATAATAGCTCTGGTAAAATCCTTCGAAACCATGCCTTTATCATAAAATATATTCAAAATTTCAGTCATCCAAGTGGTAACAGAAACATTACCAGCTCTAAACATTTCTGTAGTAATTTCATCTAAACCTGGGGATTTATGAAGTTTAAGTTAGAAACAGCCAAAATAACTTCAGATTGTGTTATAGGACTAACATTAAAGCCACCAATGCATCTATCATCATTGAAAACAATGGGAGTAGAATTAACCACATTGTTTAGAATATCACTGAAATGCTCAGCCCACCTAGCCATGACAGAATCCTCACCTTCTACAACCTTACCTTGTTTATCCTTCAATCCCTGTATACCTGTCCGTTTTCTACCACACAAAACATTAACTATCTGGTACAGCTCTCTGCTGTTGTGCTGTCTAACTGCTTCCTCGGCTTTGTCAACCAAGCCATCAAGCCAAAGATTCTTATCAGCAGCTAACTGATCCTTTACACGTTTATTAAGCTCTCTGTAATGCTTTCTATTAGGACTAGTAGGGTATTGATTAAGGACATTCCTGCAGTTCTTTTTTTCTGAAATAAGCTCAAGTGCCTTATCATTCAAATAATTCTGTCTCCTCTGCTCCTTTTTCCCTAAAAGAGTACTGTTAGTTCCCGAAAAAGCCTGTTTAAAATGGTCCCATTCTTCCTCAACTTCAGTAGTAAGCAAACCATGACTGTCATAATGACTTAGTAACCTATCATGGTATATAACTGCTATAACTGGGTCTTTCAGAGCTTCAGTATTAAAGGTAAAATTTTTACCCTAGCACAACACTTTTTAAGTGTAAGTTGCAAGACACTTTTAACAAGGTAATAATCAGATCCAGTTTCAGCTCCCATATATGACCTGGTATTCCTAACAGAACTAGCCCATTTGCTGTTAATTAAGATATAATCAATCATATTCTTATGCAGCCCATCAGGTGAAACCCATGTGTACTTATGTATATCGTGATGTTTGTAATAAGTGTAAGTTATTCTGAATCCATTGAGTTTACTTACCTGTAGGAGACGTTGCCCATTGCCATTGCAGCTACCAATACCAAAAGGGCCTATTACTCCTCCCCAAAGGTAAGAGTCAGTATCAACTTTGTCATTGAAGTCAAAATATTCTGTAAATTCAAAATATTCTGAAGTTGTCCGTAAAATCTATCCTTCTCATCCTCATCGGCATCCTCAGTGGGGGCATAACAGCATATAACGTTCAAGTTTTTAACGCTTGTCTGAAAATTTTCTGCAAGAAACCTTTTATTAATGCACTCATATACTAGAAGAGCATCACTAGCGTGTCTGCTGAGAAGCAGACCCACGCCTTTGTTATGCTTATTGTCGTCCCTCCCTGAAAAGAGAAATTTAAGATTATTTTTAAGGATCTGACATTCATCTGTGCATCTGGTCTCTTGCAAGCCGAAATATCTAAATTATAATAGTAGAATTCTTGTGTGAGGTCATCAAGTGACAATGCTCTGTGCAGGGTCCTCACATTCCAACTACCTATGGAGAGAAAGTGGTTGGTGGGATGTTTAAAGAAACTATGTTTATTGAGAGAGGGAATGCCGACAATATCAAACAGCTCCCTAATCGCAGACATGGGGCAAAGACCCGTTCCCCCACCACTAAAGGCTGAAGCCATCTACACTGGAAGACTTCCTCCAATGTAGAATTTGACGATGCCAATAGAAGCAAAGAGTTCAGTTGCCTGCGATGACCTCTGCTCAGGATTATCCACCAGCTGATAAACGTATCCTGCGAATCTATTCAATTGGGGCTGTCAACCCACAAACAAACAGAAAACACAGCGGAAGATTTTCCCTCCACAGAAGCCCACCAGTGCAGCAAAATCAGGATCCATAATCAAGCTCAGAGCCATATTTCTGTCCAGTCCAGTGGGTTTATATGGTCAGCACCAGGACCCTGTGTGGTTGACCACTCCTCAGCAGGGTAGAAAAAAAAGAAAAGTAGCCATAGTTGTCCAGATCAGTAGGCTACACTAATCTGGCAGCCCTCCCCTTCCGTTCACTTCCACAAGAGAGTATCTCTTTTGAAAGGTACTAACGGTCTGCATCACGAGAAGGCGGGGTCGGACATTAGGTCCTGCCGGTTCTGTGCTCGTGCTAAAAAATATTCAAATGTGTTCAAGAAAAAATCCTTACACCTACTGAAATATGAATATTCAAGTTCAAATCAGTGGTGAAATATTTTTGCAATAACCACCTTTTGAACAAAAAATTGCTTCTTAAAATGTTATACACGGTGTGTGGATTTCATGTACAACCTTGTTCAGAAAAGTGAATATTTGATTCACATACAAGTGAAATGTCGCATGTAAAATTCACATGTTTACACAAAAAGTGAATGTTTAGAGGAAAAATAATATTGCTGATCTACATCTCACTCGAAATGAATGTTGTTGAAAGAAACAAAATTGTAACAATTACGCCCTAATTCTTAACGCAATGAAAACTTACCGTTCAACGGTCGTAACTACTGTACTTCGCACGTGCACATACTTGTAACAAACGGGGGAAAAGTTTCGAACGTAAAGAAACATGCATTCTGATGCGGGAAAAACAACTAAAGCGATTCTTTGCTAAACATGAAATATACCTGACTGATTTACTCAGTAATGGAACACGTATGTGAATGCATATCGCTGTCGAAAAAAAAAGGGTCCTTGCAGGAAAAATTATGAAAAGACTTTTGATAAGGGGTTAATTATGACTTTTGAAATATGAGGTATGAGATATCAGAAGGTGGCTTGGTTGGTTATGGATATTAATAAGTGGAAGTAGTGGGAGCGCATAAGGGGACGTTACCCATGGCGTCATAAAGGGGAAAGCACTGTGCTTGGGAGTGGCCTATAGTGCAGTGAAACTACTTGTGTCAATCACTACAAATCACGGTAATTTTAGCATTTCTACATCTGATTTATTCTACATAAGTCTACACGTATATAGATTTGTGCGTAAAGCTTGAATGATTGCTTATATCAGGAGATTTGTTGGGTGCCTCGGTGGTATGTGAACACTAATGTAAAGCAGATGGAGGAGAGGGGGTTAACGTTTTTGGCTGGTCGCACGATATTAGCACAGAATATGGAGTTGTCGTGGTACATTGAGGAGTTTTAAGTTAGAATGCTAGGTTTTGAAATTCTTTGGGAAATTTTCGATGTTTTTTCTAACTATACGTAAAGGATCTTTGTGACAAATTATGATGATGAAAAAACCGGTCAGCTACATCTCAGTCGAAAGTTTCGCACATTTATTAAAAGTGTTAGCCTTTCTATGAATTTAAATCAGTTCATCAATAGTAATTGATATATTAGGAGAATACTTAAATCACAAGAACAAGTTTGTTGCTTCCTCAAGAGGAAATAGAACTATCTCTCCATTTGATTCCGAATGGGAAAGCTCGTCCTGACATATTAACACATATTCTTAGTATTCCACACAACCTTAAACAATTTTCTTTAATTTTTTATTATAGATATGGAAAACCAAAATTTCTGCGGTTCTTCTGTTCAGAGCGACGAGAATCATCACTTCTATCATCATCATCATCATCATCATCATCATCATCATCATCATCATCATCATCATCATCATCATCATCATCATCATCATCATCATCATCATCATCATCATCATCATCATCATCATCATCAAGCAGCCATGAGCTACGGAGGTCCAACCAGACCGTGTAATTTAGTTCTCCAAGCAAGTCTATCCTGAGCTACATCTACTACATCAGGCCACTGCACACCAATTCTAACAAGGTCCTGTTTGACATTGTCTGCCCACCGCATCCTAGGTCTCCCCTTCTTTCTGAGGCCTTTAGGCACACTGTTCATAACCCTATTCGCCAATCTATAATTATCCATACGCGAAACATGGCCAAACCAACGGAGTCTCTCTCTGCACAATATGCTGCTTAAAGGAGGTTGCAAACTCCTTTGCCTAACCTCATCATTAGTTACAAAGTTGAACCACCTAATGGACAAGATACTGCGTAAGCATCTGGAATCAAAAGCATCTAGTTTCTTGTTATCTTGTTTACAAAGTGTCCAAGTTTCACTACCATAACTAACCATAGAAAGAACCAAATTATTATACAGCCTAATTTTAGTCTTTAGGTGTATACGCCTATTTCTCCACACTCTCCATAGATTCTTAAAAGTCCCGGCAGCAATCCCTATTCGTCTGTTAATCTCATGCCGCACATCACCATTATCTGTTACATAGCTCCCAAGATAATTAAACTGTGACACCTGCTCAAGACTGCAACCATTCAGATTAACTGAATCACAGCCTGCTTGGCCAATTTTCATCACTTTAATTTTCTCTCTGTTTATAACCAAACCTACTCTACTACCAGTCTCATCAACAGCCCGAATGAAAGAGTTCATCTCATCAACATCATTTGCCAAAAGGGCTAAATCATCAGCATAATCTAAATCAGACATTTTCGTATCTCCAGTCCATTTAAGGCCAAAATCTTTCCCTTGAAGTGAATTTCGCATAACATAATCAATAACCAAGCTAAAGAGAAAAAGAGACAAAATGCACCCTTGTCGAACACCAGAAGTAATGCTAAACTAATTGCTACAAGCCTTACCAACTCTCACACACGACTCAGTGTTATTATAGAGAGCTTTCATTATGTTAACTAACTTGTCTGGTATACCATATGATTTCACAATCAACCACAAATTATGACGATCAACAGAGTCGAAAGCCTTTTTGAAATCAACAAAATCACTTCTATAGTAAAAGTAATTAAGGGTAAAAGCATTATTGGTGATTATTACACGTTCCGAGCACATTTTAGATTGTTCTTTGAGAGAATTATTGTTTCAAGATTCCTTTTTCAACTTTTTTCACAGAACAGACCCGCTATTTCAACTAAATGCCAGAAATCACAGCAAAGGAACTTCATTACCGAAAACGATACACACACGTCTTCCAATGATTGAGGACTTCTCATCTAGCTTTATTGCGTTATTAAGATTAATGTTCTGTAAATGGCATTCATTTTATAGTGAGACAGCTTTTCCAGTCTGATTGCCGAAAATGTACCTAGTTGAACAGAAAAACGTTTGAAATTGCAGGTAAACTAACCTTACCGACACTAACATGTACGAAAAATACCGTACAAATTCTCGCAACTACGAGAAAAGATTAGGATAATTCCTACATCTGCACGAAAAATATAAGGCACCGGTCGTACAATTCCATGCATCGAAAGCTTTCACATATATCACAACATATCTGCGCTGGTTCACGAGCTGAATACATCAAATATTTTTCCCCTTTCTTACATAAAACAGGAGAGTGTCCTTGGTTAAATAGCAGAAACTAAAATATTTTTGCTAGTGTCCTATGTTTCCATACTGATAAAGAACAATGGTTTGAGAGATATCCAGCTACCAATAGCTATGAGTTTTATGGTTCATCATTTTATGGTATATCACGGTTGAACGAAATTTTATTCGTTCAACCGTGCTGTGTGAAATTTTACACTTTTTCAGCCACCTAGTTAAGCAATTCTCAATCATTCCGGTAAACTCTGTGTGATTTTACTGTTTCAAACAACTGCCTGAGAATTTTGCACTTATTCTATCGTTCATTCCTATATGATTTTGCAGTTATTCTTCTATTTCAGTGTACGTTCTGTGATTTTTACACTTACTCTCCAAATTGCCAACATGTGCAGATATTTATGTTAATTCAATGATGGTTGAATTCACCATTTCTGCTGCATGTCTCAATTGTTAGCTCGCATAAATGCTGTCCTTAGTTTTTCAAGTAAATTAAAATTTGGTATGAAATAAGGACATTTTCAGTTTCTTTAAAAATGTTCAACTAATTAATTTTCGTATTTTAATATTGTTACGACAGACAAACATGGTACAATGAACCGTGATATGATGTTTCATCTTGATGCTCGCGTGAGGATTACGTCACCAACGACTTCGAACAAAGAACCTGAAAAATAAGGAAGAAAGAATTTGATGAGTTGGAGTGTGAAAAGAAACGTCGTTATTCTCAGTTTGTAACGATCAGAAAATCTAAAAAAGAAATGCTTCATACCAGGCGTGTCCAATCTGCGGCCCACAAAATCGTAAAGTTTACGTGTTTACGACATAGGCTTTCAACATGATTATGTGATTTTCAGCGAGTTTTTGATATCCCACTAGTTTTATGTTCCCTTTTTTTAATTTTATAATAAAAACGTAAGAAAATAAATGAAGTTTTATTATTCAAATACATTAACTATATTATATATTTTATGTGCGGTCCAAAACAATTTATCTTCACTCAATGTGGCTCAGGGAAGTCAAATCTTCACTCAATGTGGCCCAGGGAAGTCAAATCTTCACTCAATGTGGCCCAGGGAAGTCAAATCTTCACTCAATGTGGCCCAGGGAAGTCAAATCTTCACTCAATGTGGCCCAGGGAAGTCAAAAGGTTGGACACGCTTGCTTCATACCAACAAACTTCCCAAATGTGCCTAAATATTTATCGAAAATGATCTCACAAAAAAAGTTAGGGGACATTGGATATTTTGATGAATAGAGCAGGAGAGAAGGTACTTGGTGACATTTCAATAGAAAGTTTTCAAAGTATAAACCTTCGTTCATACTTTTGGGGAAAGCAAATCCTACTCAATAATCCGAAGTGTATGGTTTTCTTTTGTTGTTAGTCTCGGTTTTGACCAACTAATATCTTTAATAGCAGAAAGAACATCATTAATTATATTAATAAAATTATTATTGAGAGAAGAAAATTTTCATTTCAGTTGAGAAATATACTGTATTAAAGAGGTCTTAAAGCAAAAAAAAAAATTAAAAATATTACCTCTAAGGAAATGTGCAAAGGAGCAGGAATTTCAAGACATAAAACATATGCACAAACGAAAAGTTGTGCCTATGTTTTATGTCTTGAAATTCCTGCTTCTTCGCACACTAAACGTTTGTCTGTAGTAAGAAATGCAGAAAGAAAGGCCACAAAAGGAGATATTTGCCTTCAGTGCAAATGCCTTCGGAGAGCATTACTACACAACGTAGGTCGTTTGAAAAGGCGAAGGAGATATCCATCGTTAAAAGTTAGAAAGTGCAAGAACCAAGCACATATAATTTTAAAACTTCAAAAGCATGCTATTTCATTTGAACTGCACATCAAAAATATCCAGGAGAGAAATAAATTAATCAGAATTTGGTTTTTGAAAAAATGAAACATTTGTTACAAAAACCGCAACAAAGGATTCAGCATTGCTTTAAATTGCTGCCGAAAGGAAATCGAAAATAAAGGAATGCATTACACAAAGAACTGGATACTTGAAAATATATTGATGCATATGAGAAGTCCAAAACTATATAAATACATGCGCCAACAAAAAATTAATCTACCTGCTCGAAACACAATAAGAAAATATATTTCTATCTTTAACACGGGTTTTGGATTCAACCAAACGTTTTTCGATATAATTTCTGAAAAAACAAAAGTAATGGAACCTTTTAAAAAACATGGTGACATAATTATTGATGAAATGAAATTGACTGAAAAGTTTCAAGTAATAACATCAGGTGAAATTGAGGGTTTTGTAAATATTGGCAGCCACACTTCAAAGAATATGAGATCTATGTCATCATGGACTTGTGATGCTTTTTCAAACTTTTAACTGGTGATTCTAAGCCAATAATTGCAGTTTTTGCTGCGAACTCTAACATTAGTAGTAATCTTTTAGCAAAACTGATTTTAGCTGCAGCAATTTTAGCTGAAAATGCTGACTTTTTTGTGCATTTTGTAACCTGGGATGGAGCTACATGGAACTGAAGCATGCGGAAAGTGTTTGGCATTTCAGCTAATTCTTCTCTCACTATATGCAAAGTCAGCCAGCTTATAGATGCTGCCAGATACTTGCATTTCCCTTCTGACTTTCCACACTTTATAAAATGCAAGACTAGAATATATTGACGCAGCATGGAAGTTGCATTCTAATAATGTTACTTTGAAAACAATGTCAAAAATCAGTTATAGTGATGTTCATCCCAATAATGTTGAAAAAATGATGGCAAGCTATCCATTTCAGTTGTTTAGCAGTGAGGTTTTAAAAGGTACTTATCTTATTAAAAAAGTAATAGGAAAACGATATGATAATATTGCTTTTAAATTTGTAAACCTTGTTAAATAGCTAAAAGAAGCAATGACTTTCAGAATTCAACTAGTCTGCATCTAAATTCAAAGCAGCATGAAATATTCCTTGGCTTTTTGCAGTATTTGAACAAATGGGAATCCCATGTGGGTCCTAGAAAAACTGACTTTTTAAGTGTTAGCACTGCTGTTGGCTTTCGAGTTACCATAAATAGCACTCTCCTTGATAAAATATTTATCAGAGGCTTCAAATTATAAGTATGTGATTGACATCAGGCTTAAGCCAAGACTCAATAGAAAATCTTTTTGGTATTGTGCACCAATCATCAGGCTGTAATGATCATCCAACTCCAACAGAATTTTTAATAACAATACAATGCTTAAGTTTGAACAAATGGCAAAGTCCATAAGTAGTGGTAAGAGTAAACCAGAAATTGTAAATTCTCTTATTGGATCATAAGATAGAAAAATTAATAATTCAAATATGCTTTTAAAGTTGGATGAACTTTTAAATGTGGGAATGCTAAATCATGTTGAAAATGTGTTAGAGATTCAAAATTTGTTTTTAGGTAATTATCAATGTTTCAGTAATGATCCACAAAGTCAGTTACTAATTTATGTTGCAGGTTATGTGGCAAGGAAATGTAATGCAGGAAATGATATGATTGCAAGAAAATATGTCTAGCATCTCCTGAGAAAAAGACTAGATTTTTAGTTACACTAAGAAGTAACTTTGATAAAGGAGGCTTATTATATCCATCAGAAGAGCTTATGAAACTAATTAGTCAACTAGGAGATTCAATTACCTGGTATTTCAATACTCATGAACTACACGGAAACAATTTATTAGTTATTACGGATTTGTTCATGAAGAAAAAAGTACTTATGTTGTATGAAAAATCTCACACTCAAAGTTCCTAAATTTTATTAATTGTCCGGGGTGAATTTTCATATAAAGGAAGTCAACAAAACCAAATTTGAAAGCTGGAAAGAATGGAAATATCTAAAGTTGAGAAGATGTAAATAGTGGAAGGGAGCAATCATATTCACAAAAAATTAATTAAAGGAAAATATAAATATTTAGAAAATATTTTTACTAATGGTTCATTTAGCAATGAAATAATGCAAATGGAGGTACATTTGTTTCGTATTTTGCAGTTGAACATATAATTTTCCATATTTCAATGTCTGGTACATTTTTTCATCATGATTTATTTTTGCTCTTTGACCTTTCATCACTTGTTCTATTTTATGCCTCCTTACCATATAATCTATTAAAAATATTGTTTCCGTTCTGTAAGTGATTAAAATACAGATACAAACAATTTATGATGGGCAATGAGTGTGTAAACTCATAAATTTTGTATCGTTAGGAAATAAATGTTGCTAAATCCAATTTTCAAAACTTCTCAGTAGTAAATTGCCATTACAGTGTAAGGTACATAATTTATATGAGGGCCATTTTGTAACTTGGCTTATTTATTTCTATAAAATAGTAGATACTTTTGTTATATAAATGTACTGAAATAGAAAAAAAATTCCCCTGAAGCAGCTGCTTGCCACAGAAGTCTGACAGGAGCCTGTTAATTTATATGCCATGGTAGAAAGTCTGTGAGGAAAACAAGACCTCAGGAGAAAACCACTTCAGACACCCATACTTTAACCACACCTCAAACCCAGGTCTCTTTGATCAATGACTAAACACACTAACCACGTGTCCATGGGAGAGCGTACTGAAATTACACAACAGAAAACAATTTCAGGTTACATAGTTCCAATTATATTATTAGTTATTGAGGTAGTATATATATATATGACATTTTATGTAGTTATAGGAAAGTTCCATATAGTGTAATTTGTGCATATAAATATATATTAATATCCTAAAAGATATATTTGTATACTACAAATTATTTCAGAAATTGGAATCAGCAAATTTAATCTCTTTTTGAGAAAAGCCATTACACATTTTAAATATGAAATCTCTTTTGGAAAGAGATTTCATATTTAAAATGTGTAATGGCCTGTTCTTTGGCATTTGCAGCATGTGCAGTATTTTTCAACGTATTTCAAAGGTAAGTGCCCAAAAATATTTAATGGCATTTTTTGTGTAAAAATAGTTGACTACATTGGTTTAATTTATTTTTCTAGCACATGCTCAGCCATTATTTTTTTTTCGCTATGGATTGAGATTATAATACTATTATGTCAAGTATGTTTTGAAAACCTATGGTGGTTGGATACTACAAATTACTCAAAATTTAATCACTATAATATGATGGCAATTTAACCTTTTAGCAATTTTTCCTATAGCATTTCTTATATAAATATTTTTAAGGATATGAATCATCCAAGGATTAAAATTCGTTCATTTGTGGAAAATGTAAATAAGTGAAACATTTAAATCTTATTGACTTTAACTTCTGTTTTTAACAGGGAATTAAATGTTAATATGGTTCTGTTGTAAATTCTTATTTTTTAAATGTATCAGTTGCAATAGATAAAATCCAATAAACATCGACCAAAGGCAAATTGATAAATATTTTCTGAATAACTTCCAGCTTTTTATTACGATAGTTTAGCCTTAATGCATTATTCAAGTTAAAGGCGAATTAATAAAAACTATTTTTGTTAAAGATTAATAATTTGTGACGGAGATGATTCTGAATTTGTAGAGCATAAATCAGGGCTGCTGCCAATATCAGCTTCAGAATCCTGCTACTGACATTAAAAAATCTTGTAACATGTATGGAGTTCGCAATAATATTTTGATGTTCAATTTAATCACAAAGTTGAAAGAATCAACTGAGAAAAGAATCTTCCCTAAATAATTCTCCAAACAAATATTGGTAAGTTGTTCCCATTTTCCCCATCCAATAATAAAAATTAAACACAGAAGCTATCAAATAATATCCAAATTGCTTTTTGCATAAAAATAGAGGACGTAAGATAGTAAACAATGTCATTTTCTGAAATTTCCTATGTAAAACAAAACACCTAATCTGTTAATAGGGTCACTTCTCCATATTTCTTCTTTAAAATCATAATTAAATATTAATACCATGTCACATCTTCAAATTTGTTTTTCGTTCATCAGTTGGTTTGAAATCTTTCCCCAAACTTTGTCTTATTCTGTTATATACCAAAGCATTCTGCAATAGAGATTCTAAAAGATTATCTGTTTGCAGTTTTCACTATCTTCAGGTTGCTGAATATTCTTTCTACAGTAGCATTGTTATGTGGTAGAACTAAGCCCTGGAGCACTAGGCGACACTATACAAGAGACTATACAGTATTGAAAGGACATTAATATTCTTCGTCGGAAAATAATAATAATAACGTTCTTCTGTGAAGGAATATTAATATTCAATCGGTGGCTTCGGCACCTCTTGATTTCTAGCTGGCACTCCGATCCCTATTTGACCTTGAACCGCAACACCGAATATGAAAATTTTTCTCGTTTCTCAGTTCTACTGCCCGATATCATCCTATTCACCAATTCTCAACTCTTCAGCACTGGCATGTCGAATATCACCTGAAAGGATCCATCGCCTCCATAATTTCGCAACATTTCCGAGATCTACAACTCAGAATACCCACAGGAACCAATTTTTAACCTCCTAGCACTGATTGATCTAAATTTCACCTTTGACCGCAAAGGACCCTCCGAATACAAAATTACATAACGTTTTCGAGATCTAGAATTCGAAGCACCCCCAGACACCAATTTGCACGTTTCTAGCACTCGTAGATCACGGTTTGACCTATGTGAAACCTAACAAACCGTGAACTGGAAATCTACGTGACATACATTTGACCTTGAAAGACACATCTACGACCCGCATTATCCCTAGGTGCAAATTTTCAAAGCTCTACCATTTCTGCACGATAGAGGGATCCACTCTCAGTCAATCTTCAGTCACTCACTCACAATCGTCTAAATCCGTGGTTCTCAATCTTTTGTGCTTCACATACCCCTGGAAATGTGCATGAAACTGGCGTACCCCTTGTATAGACAGATAAAACTATAGTTATAGTATAATAAGGCCAACTTAGCGACTTTGTTTACTAGATCTAGTGACTTTTGAGCTCTCACGGCGTACCCCAAAAAATTTTACTGTGTACCCCACGTTGAGAACTCCTTGTCTAAATATATGAACGTTGGATTGTAAATATGTAAGTTTACAAAACTAAAATAATTAGTAAAATTCAGCGTTTTAACCTTGAAATATCCTTAAAAACGGCAAGCCTGGACTAAATTTTGCAAAATTGAATCATTTATTTCCGCTCATAGCGTACAACGTAATGAAAATTTGAATTAATCAATAGGTTAGAGCATTTTAATACTGCAAATGCAGTTTTTTGTATCATGATTATCCTTTCTTGTTTTAGCCAATTGCAACGTTTTAAATTGCTTTGCAATTTACAAGGCTCAGTATCGTCGACAGGGTGTAGCATCGAATCAGCCTGCCTCACGGCGCCTGGAATGGGCCACACATTCACTGTTACTTCTCCTTAACCAATTTTGCCTGATTGGCGTTATAAATTATCGTTTTGGAGATTACTTGTTAGCAATTAGGATATTGTCAACAATTCCTGTTGGCGTAGCAAATGCGGAAAAAAGTTTTTCCAAGCGTAAACTGATTAAAAATTATTTGCGAACAGCAATGACCCAAGAAAGATTGGTTGGTCTAGCAACTATATCGATAGAGGCGGACACAGCTAATAATTTTGATTTAGAAGAGCTTATAAACAGTTTTATTGTGCGATATCCCCGTAGAGCAAACATTTAATTGTTATATAATTGTTTTGCATTAATGTTTCTCTTGTAATAAAAACAAAATAGAAATTGGAGATTTTTATATTTTTGTCTTATAATCCATCAGGGGCGATATTTAATTGTTTGCCCGAGGGCGCGATCTAATCTGGCGACGGACCTCGCAAGGATGATGAGCCACAAGACTTCTATTACAACTTAGCGAATCCAAACATCACATGTAAGAACATATGTTATATCACGTGTCATTCGAAGAGTTTCACCAAAGAACCAATCAAAACTATCACTTCAGCGCTCTGATACATAAAGACGGATGCGATTTGTTTTGATCTAAATGTCATCAATTTTCTTCGTTTTACAAAAAATATACTTTCTCAAGTGTTCCCTTTAGTTTAACTAGTTCCTTTAAAATACTTCGGAATCATGTGCATTGGAATGGTGAAATCATTGCATAATTGCTTCTATGTTTAAAAGTCATTGAAAAGCGAAAAGTCCACAGAGGGTGAGGTTAACAAGGCAAGAATTTCGTGCCCAGCGCCCTCTTCTGGTATGGGACACTTTTTCGGCCAGATTTTATTACGTGAATGACACACTATTACTTATACAATGTAATACTTATACACTATTACTAGACGTCCTCCTCCTCGAGAATTCTGAAGAAACATGAAATGTCTCCTTTTTGTATATACTCAACATATTTCAAACTAAAATTAAAGTACTCTTTTTAGGTACTACCCTTTTTCAAATTTCTTGAACCCATGACTTTAATATAATTTACTGTAAATGAAAATCGTGAATGATAAATTGACCTTGTTAATGTTGTAGAGAGTTTCCATTTTCTGTAATTTCAAATGTTAGCAATTTGCATGTCTGATTGACAAAAGTATGCACTTTAGAAATTCGCACCCAATTTCGCTTCAGCCTGCTGACAGATGATGCTATGAAAGTTCAGAGCAGTTTTAATTTTTTGACTTGAGCATTGAGGAACAGCGAAGGAATTAAGGAAACATTTCTGGTTTGCACATGCCACAGATCTCTGCTGCATGCCTTCTCATATAAGAGCATCGCCTACCAAGACCGCAGTCATTGCTGACTTCTACCTCAGTTAGAGTTAATAGAAACATGCAAAGTTGGAGTTCTTGAACAGCATCGAACAGTTACGAATTATTATTCCAGTTAAGGTCAAATAACTTTTGATTGCACAATCTATATTTTAAAGTCTGTTTAACAAGAATTATGCCTTTTTGTGACTCAATTGTTAGTAGGTACTTGAAATAAAACTTAGTAGAAAAAAACTTATTTTATTTCAAAAACTGTCCGTTTGTCCTCCACTTGATTGAGCTTTATTGTCTTCCTTTATCCTCTAGTTCTAGTTTTATTGTCCTCCTTTGTTTTCCATTTCTAGCTTTTTTTTGGCTCATTTCATAACACTGGCATCTGCTAACACTATGTATACTAGAATAATTACGAAGAACGCATATTGCTATATATGTAAATTATTTTCCCAGAAAAATGCGCAATTGAATTAAGGGACCAGTGACTGCTGTAGAAACTACAAGACTATATAAAATAATAAATGAGTTTGTTTCATCAAGATACACTTGGAATAAATTTTTGAACAAAATAATGTTGTTAATAAATCTCTGCAATCGTCTACAAAAGCGTTTGCCAACTGGGGTGCTATCTTGAGGTTTTTGTAGCAGAAGATTAAAAGATTTGGCGTTTCAACTGCTCAAAGTGCAGCGTACATGCATATCCCACGTCGCAAGTTTTCATTCGCATAAAACTCCTTACGATATATTCTCCCTCCCGCTCACCTCCACTTCGACAATCATTTTCTCCCCGCACTTTAGGGGGAGTCTGACACTAAAGTATATAGTAGATGGCATAAAAATCATTAAGATCATTTCAATCTCCCCCACCCCCCTCGATAAAAATTTCTTCTCCTTTAGGGGAGGTCTGAAACTCAGTAAAATAAATAATAGATGGCATTTTCCACGTGATTTCGAATAATGCTAATGCTAAATCTATGAGAGACATTGGTTTTAACCCTAATGTTAAGTCTATGGGGATTTTCAGGAAATTCAAACCTGCCCACCCTAATTTTGGTTGACCCCAGGGGTTTTTCCTACAGATTATACTCTCCTGAATCAAGGGAACATTCCCGTAAAGGTTGGTACCTCTAGCTTTTCTGGGGATCGAGTGCAGAAGAGAAGAGGCACACAATGAAACAAACTTTCTTCTTTATATATTAGATAAGAATATCTAATATTTCTTAGATTAACATCTCATTGAAGGAAGCATTAGAAAAGTAATTTTTGGTCAAATGGGGCCTTCGGACCAAAACATTTGGAAAGAGTAGTCTGCAGTGTTTAAACTACGTCACTGAATAATTGTTTAATTGTGTTTATTCAAAATATTCGTGACGACGTTGAGAGCGAAGCTGGAAAAATTATGTTCAATAAAACCCGTAAAAATATATCAAAGCGACAAATTACTAGAACGTTGTTTTTTTATATGTATTTGGTGAATAATGTAGAACTATTGGTTAGCGCACTTGGCTACTGATCTAAGGAACCTGGGTTCGAACTCGGATAAGACATGGATGTTTTTATGCTGAGGTCCTGCCATCCTCACAGATCTACTACTATAGGGTACCAAAACCAAAGTGGCCTTTTTTCAGTTGTTTGCAAAATGGCAAACAAGGAACATGGGGCCAAATATGATCTGGGCCACAATGCGACGGATAGTAACTGTCCATTGTATATTCGTGAGAAGAGGTTGCTAAAGAAGTGCACAGACTGTGGACAGTAGGAGTGCAGACAGTGGCAATGGGGCAAGGTTAAATTTCCTTCAAATAAATTTAAACGGGGCATGGGCCGTAACCACCCTACTCAGCCATGAGATAAAAGAGTAAGGAGTCGATGTTACTCTAGGGCAAGAACCCTACTGCACAGAAAACATCACAAGAGCCCTCCCGCTGACCAGCAGGCTACTTTGCACTAAAGAAACCAGGCCACAAGCTGTAATTTTCGTTTCCAACCTCAAAGTGAATGCCATACTGGCATATCACTCCACCGTAGTGGTGGTAGTGGAGATTAGCTAAGGGAATATAAATATACCCGCCATCTCCATTTACTGTCTACCGAGTCGCAACATCAAGGATTCGTTAACTGAGCTACAAAACGTCCTAGCTCGGATCAAATACGAGAACTTAGTGGTGGAGCTGACTTCAACGCAAAACCACTTTGGGGCTCGAACAAACAAGATGTCAGAGGAGATATGACTCTAGATTTTATCAGTTCCGCTGATTTAATTCTATTAAATGATTTAGATACACCAGCTACTTTTCATGGCCCCAGAGGACAGAGCTAGATAAAATTGACCCTGGCTACGCCAAAGACAATACCACTGATCCAGGGCTGGTGCGTTAGCGACAAGGTCACTAACAGCGACCACAATTGTTTAAAGTTCCTTGTGGGTGGCACAACACCGTCCCCACACAACACCAAAAGGTTTGCAATTGGCAAAACTCCTGAATGGTGCAAAGTCGTAGGCTGTGTAGCTCCTAGCCTGGCTAAGATCCGCCAGAGCATCTCCAGCATAGATGATAATGACTATCTGGATAACATCGTCAGAGATATAACCGAGTGTATAAGCTCTGGTTGCGAGAAAACCTCTGGATTCCAGGGAGAGCTCCTAAAAAGAAAGTCTGTACCCTGGTGGACACCAGAGCTCGGTATCAAATGAAAGCGGGCCCGAGCTCTTAGATGGAGGTACCAAAGGTAGTTCCAGAAGAAGTTCCAGAGAAGAGATGTATAAGAAGGCTCAGGTGGAGTACAAGCTCGCCAAGCCCAGTTTACCGCTTGGCAAAAATTCTGTAGTGAGGTTACTGCACAGAACCCCTTTACTCTGCAGCACAAGCTGGCAGCAGGTAAAGACATTACACCCTGGATATCCAGTATGTACGCAAAAAGGATTGGTCCACGACCACCTCTTTTTGCGAAACTATCCAGGCATTACTCGAGGGATTATTTCCTGACGATGATAGGAGCTCTGATGATGCCCATCATCATCTCCAGAGAGAAAACAGCAGGGTTCCACTGGACACTGAAGATAACGTTCCGATCACGGAAGAGCCAAAGGATCGTGACTAGGGCCAAAGCCCCTATTCACGATGGTCTGCCAGTGGAGATTGTGATGCAGCTGTTTAAAGAACATGAATATCTATTCACCCAGCTCTTTTACAACTGTCTGAGGCTGGGAAACTTCCCAAAGGTCTGGAAATGGGCCGACCTAGTTCTATTCAACAAGGCGGGTAGAGATCCGGCATATGTGAAATTTTACAGACCGATATGTCTGCTGCCGGTAATGGGAGAGATTCTACAGTAGCTGCTCACAAAGAGGATGTATTACCACTGTAGAAAGAACAATTTACTAACAATAAACAGTTCGGGTTGAGGACAGACCAGTCCACCACTGCCGCTCTCAGACAGGTGATGGACATTGCTAAGGTGAATAAAACAAACAAATTGCACACCTCCCTCATCGCTTGGATGTGACGGGCGCTTTTGACAATGTCTGGTGGCCTGCAATACTCGGCAGACTTGAGGATTGTTCCTGACCCAGGAACATATGTAATCTGGTGTTCAGTTATCTCAGTGAGAGAATGGTCACCTTTTCCCATGCCAGTGGGGTAGTCTCAAGGAACGTGGACAGGAGCTGCCCACAAGGTTCGTGCAGTGGTCCGTTTCTCTGGAAATTAGTTGCAGACACAGCTCTGGAGTTGACTCTACCTAAGGGTGTCTGGCTCCAGGCTTATGCAGACGACATGCTGCTTGTCATATCGGCCTCCTCCGTAGTGAGATTGGAGATTTCAGGCAATGCAGCATTGTCGGTGCTCAAAGAATGGAGTCTACGCTACAAGCTTGGGTTCAGCTGTGCGAAGACTACATCAATGGCTGTAGCCAAAGAGAGTGTCCTCAACAAAAGGTACCCAATCTATAAACTGAATGGCAATACCATCTGCCACAAGAAGACTACCAAATACTTGGGGATCACTCTGGATGAGAAGATGAGCTGGATCCCGCACCTGCAGGACCTTAAGATTAAATGCACCAATGTTATGTGCAAACTTGGGCGTATGGCTCGGGTCTCGTGGGGCCTCCGTGGGGAGATACTCAAAGAAATTTATTTAAGGGAAACAGAGAGAATTCTGACGTACGGAGGGGGTGCCTGGTGGCTTCTGAAGGACCACTCTATTATGTGTAGAAAGCTGCTCGCAGTCCAGCGACCAGCTTTACTCCGAATCAGCAGGGCTTACAAGACCAGATCTACGGATGCTCTCTTGGTTATAACAGGGATCTCGCCTCTGTATTTAACAGTGGCAAAGAAGCCACCATATTCAGAGTTCTGCAGGCTAGGGAAAAGGCAACATTCCTCAAAGTCCAGTACGACCCCTAGGCCTATGAAGCTAATACCGCAAGGTGGGATATTCATCCCACCAAGAGACGGTCTATGGAGTCATAGTCTACGGTGTGTCATGGTCTATGGAGTTACCATTAGGTAAAGAAGTAGAAATCTACACAGACGGCTCCAAGAGCGAGGATGGCGTGGGCCTAGCCTACACTGTCTACAATCAAGGAGCCAAAGTGTATGATTATAAGAGGAAGGTCTCTGTAAATGGCTCGGCCTTCCAAACAGAGCGGCTTGCCATCAGAGAGGTCCTTAAATGGGCCCTCAATGATGGCAGTTACAACAACAACATCTGCCTGTATACCGACAGCCAGGCAGCTCTGCAAGTACTACTTGAGGATGGGAACAACAGGCATCAAAATGGTTAAGGAGGTCAAGCACCTTCTAAACACTCAGAACATGCCAAGGATCTCTTTCTCCTGAATCAAGGCACACATAGGTCATGAAATGAATGAGCGGGCAGACCAACTGGCCAGCTCAGCAGGTACTTACACTCAATCTGAGATAGCAGTTAAGACTTCTAAAAATACCCTGAAGTCTAATTTAGGTCAAAGAGTTATGGACGAGTGGCAGAGGCTCTGGGATATTGTTGTGCACCCCACCAGCTCTGGGAGATGGGGTGGCGACAACTAGGGGAGAAATCGCTAAAGGGATTCACTTCCCCAAACGGGTGGACATTTGCGTTGTGTAATATTTTAAAGAAACCAAATTGTTGTGCTGCACCCTCCCTTTGTTATTAGAGCGGTGCAACGTTCTATCTCGCTATATTTGGCTGTGCTCCGTTTACTCAGTTCTGTCTGAGGCACACCCTCACTAGAGAACCCCAAGAAGTTTAACCTACCACGAATAGAAACGGAGAGAAATCACAGTTTATCATTAAACATACTGTTTATTACCAAATTCTTATCTAAACATTTACTACTACAGATTACTCCCATCATCGGGGTACATTTACTAGTTACGCTGCTCCGGTGCAAGGACAACCTTTACAATGGTGGAGACGCAAAATGCTCCTAAAAAGTCCATATTATAAGTCCGAGCCGCTAGCTCTAAAATGTTCATATAGTTCGTGGTCTCAAATTCGGGCATAGTGGCGGCGGCTGGCAGAAACGCGCACATGTGGAAATCTACAGATTTTAGTGATGATAGTGACACCTACCTGCTTTTCATGTTGGCGTGGTGGAGACACCGTTCGTGGGCCGCTTGGCTGGTGAGTCAGGCATCGTAGAATGATACGTTATCGGCAGAGTTCAGTTAGGACAAAGGAGGAATGCTCATCTTCCTCGCTGGTGCTCCCATCGCTCGGGTGACGGAGAGAGAGACGACTGCACGACAAGACTGAGCGGGAGCCAAGACTGGAGAGCAACTCACTAAGTCCTTTTTTTGAGTGGTTCAAACTTCCCCCTTTTTCGGCCACGACCTCTAGCGGAGGTCAGCACGTAAAGCTGACGCGGACCATCGCCATTGGTCGAGGATGGCTAAGACAAGGCGATTCGCCTTCGTTGTGGCGTTTGATGTTGACCGCCTCTCAAGTCCCGAAGTTTCCATGCCTGGAGCGAAACTCGCCATCTGGGCAAACGGCGTCGAAGGAAAATTCGTGGAACTCGATGTCAAACAAGAGTCTTTGTTCCCATCTTGCAAAATGTAGATTCACAAACCTTTTGGCTTCCTTAGTCGTGTCCACAGGATAAATCTCTGTGGGCACGACAATATGACCGAGAATGGTCTTCAAACAAAGACATTCTTACAAGGGGTCGGTCTATCCTTGATGTCCTTGGATCAATATCTCATGCAAGTACTCACAGGACAGGGGAGCTTCCCAGCGTATCTGGCCCACAGTGACTGCAGCTGTGGGGCTCCAGATGCAGACGTCAGGCACTACATCCTCCGGTGCCCGATCACGGAAGTGTTCGCTAACGAACTTAGAAGCTCCCACGCGATCAGAGAGGTTAGCAGGCGAGAAAGTCACGGTGTCCATCAGAAGCGCCTGAGTCAGGGTGCACTCCTTGGAGACCGAAGCTGCTTTCGCTCTTCCACTTATCTTCCATATTTTTCTAACCGGGTTGAGCTCCGCACTCCCTTTAACGCAACCCATACTCCAAGTCCCTACTGATCACCTCTGAGACAAATCTCTTAATATTCTGCTTCCAGGTTTCTCATTGCCACTCGTGTAGTGTCTTGACGACGGAGCACGAGTTTTCTCCCCTCCCATGGGGGTCTCAACGGAGCACGAGTTTTCTCCCATGCGAGTTTTCTCCCCATTTCTCCACAAGTTTCACTTTTATAGGGGGGCGGGTCCTTCGGGACCCACCTCCCTATAAAAATTTTTTCTTGGAATGATAATTTCTGATATGGCAGAAAAGTTTATGAGGACGAAAACGAGAAATCTGATATATTTTTTAATTATAATAAAGAGAAGTACAACAATTACATTAAAAATATTGCAGAATCTTATAATAATAATTTAAACGTAGCAGAAATTGGAAAAATTCATAATTCATCAAAATCTTATATAAAATCTGCTTCATACTATTTATTCCGGACATAAAATTTATTTCTTAATTCTGAACTGTTGAAATTAAAATTCCTTTTAATTTTGCCAGATGGATACCGAAGGAGAGCGTTCTTTTTCCGGACAGAAAAAGAGTTGAAATTTATTCGAGAAGTATACTCGTAGAGCAAAAATCGAATTTTCTAGCAATTTTGTACACAGAAAAAGAAAATGCAAAAATGGAAAATTAAAATGTGATGAAATAATTAACTATTGTAGCGATTTGAAAATTCACAAGAAAATGTAATAGTGCTAAATAAAAGGTTTTAAGTTTAACTGAAATATTTCGAGATTAAAAAAATATTAAATACTATTTTTAGTTGTTTGGAAATTTTTTGCAATTATTCATTCTACATTATATATATTTTATTTCTATTCAATCCCCTGTGACGATGCATAGAACCGGCCAGGCCTAGCACCTAATGTCCGACCCCGCCTTCTCGTGGTGCAGACCGTTAGTACCTTTCAAAAGAGATACTCTCTTGTGGAAGTGAACGGAAGGGGAGGGCTGCCAGTTCAGTATGGCCTACTGATCTGGATAATTCTGGTTACTTTTCTTTTTTTTTCTACCCTGCAGAGGAGTGGTTAACCACTGAAGGTCCTTGACCATATACACCAACCTGAACGGAATTATGGCTCTGAGCTTGATTATGGATCCTGATTTTGCTGCACAGGTGGGCTTCTGCGGAGGGAAAATTTTCCGCTGTGTTTTCTGTTTGCTTGTGGGTTGACAGCCCCAAGTGAATAGATTCACAGGATATGTTTATCAGCTGGTGGATAATCCTGAGCAGAAGTCATCGCCGGCACCTGAACTCTTTGCTTCTATTGGCATCGTCAAATTCTACATTGGAGGAAGTCTTTCAGTGTAGATGGTTCAGCCTTTAGTGAAGAGAAGTACAACAATTACATTAAAAATATTGCAGAATTTTATAATAATAATTTAAATGTAGCAGAAATTGAAAAAAATTCATAATGTATCAAAATCTTATATAAAATCTGCTTTATACTACTTATTCCGGACATAAAATCTATTTCTTAATTCTGAACTGTTGAAATTATAATTCCTTTTAATTTTGCCATATAGATACCGAAGGAGAGCGTTCTTTTTCCGGACAGAAAAAGAGTTGAAAATTATTCAAGAAGTATGCCCCATGTCTGCGATTAGGGGGCTGTTTGATATTGTAGGCATTCCCTCTCTCAATAAACATAGTTTCTTTAAACATCCCACTAACCATTTTCTCTCCATAGGTAGTTGGAATGTGAAGACTCTGCACAGAGCTTTTTCTCTTGATGTCCTCACACAAGAATTCCACCATTATAATTTAGATATTCTCGGCTTGCAAGAGACCAGATGGACAGATAAAGGTCAGATTCTTAAAAATAATCTTAAATTTCTCTTTTCAGGGAGGGACGACAATAAGCATCACCAAGGCGTGGGTCTGCTTCTCAGCAGACACGCTAGTGATGCTCTTCTAGGATATGAGTGCATTAATGAAAGGTTTCTTACACCAAAATTTCAGACAAGCGTTAAAGACTTGAATGTTTTCTGCTGTTATGCCCCCACTGAGGATACCAATGAGGATGAGAAGGATAGGTTTTACGGACAACTTCAGGATATTTTGAATTCTGTCAAGAAAGGAAATATTACCATTGTTTTGGGTGACTTCAATGCCAAAGTTGGTACTGACTCTGACCTTTGGGGAGGGGTGATAAGCCCTTTTGGTATTTGTAGCTGCAATGGCAATGGGGAACGTCTTCTACAGGTAAGTAAACACAATGTTTTCAGAATAACTAATACTTATTGCAAACACCGCGATATCATAAATACACTTGGGTTTCACCCGATGGGCTGCATAAGAATGTGATTGATTATATATTAATTAACAGAAAATGGGCTAGTTCTGTTAGGAATACCAGGTCATATAGGGGAGTTGAATTTGGATCTGACCATTACCTTGTTAAAAGTGTTTTGCAAGTTAAACATAAAAGGTGTTGTGCTAGGGTTAAAAAAATTTACCTTTAATACCGAAGCTCTGAAAGACACAGTTATAGCTGAAGCTTACCATGATAGTTACTTAGTCATGGTTTGCTCACTAATAAAGTTGAGGAAGAATGGGACCATTTTAAACAGGCCTTTTCGGAAACTAACAGTACTCTTTTAGGAAAAAAGGAGCAGAAGAGACAGAATTATCTGAGTGATAAGGCACTTGAGCTTATTTCGGAAAAAAAGAACTGCAGGAATGTCCTTAATCAATACCCTACTAGTCCTAATAGAAAGCGTTACAGAGAACTTAATATACGTGTAAAGGATCAGTTAGCTGCTGATAAGAATCTTTGGCTTGATGGCTTGGCTGACAAAGCCGAGGAAGCAGTTAGACAGCACAATAGCAGAGAGCTATACCAGATAGTTAATGTTTTGTGTGGTAGAAAACGAACAGGTATTCAGGGATTGAAGGATAAACAAGGTAAGGTTATAGAAGGTGAGGATTCCATCATGGCTAGGTGGGCTGAACATTTCAGGGATGTTTTAAACAATGTTAGTTCTACTCCCATTGTTTGTAATGATGATAGATGCATTGGTTGCTTTAATGTCGGCCCTGTAACACAATCTGAAGTTATTTTGGCTGTTTCTAAACTTAAACTTCATAAATCCCTAGGGCTTGATGAAATTGCTACAAAAATGCTTAGAGCTGGGAATATTTCAGTTACCACTTGGATGACTGAAATATTGAATATCTTTTGTGATAAAGGCATGGTTTTTAAGGATTTTACCAAAGCTTTATTATCCCTATTTTTAAAAATGGTGATCGCAGTTCTTGTGATAACTATAGGGGTATCAGCCTACTCTCTGTTCCAGGGAAAGTTCTTTGCATGATTGTACTTAATAGAATTAAGAATCTGGTTGACAGTCAATTGCGTGATGAGCAATGTGGATTCAGAAGTGGTAGGGGATGTGTGGATCAGATATTTTCACTTAGGCAGATTCTTGAGAAATGTTTAGAGTTTCAGAAACCTTTGGTTGCTAGTTTTGTTGATTTCAAAAAGGCTTTCGACTCTGTTGATCGTCATAATTTGTGGTTGATTGTGAGATCATATGGTATACCTGACAAGTTAGTTAACATAATGAAAGCTCTCTATAATAACACTGAGTCGTGTGTGAGAGTTGGTAAGGCTTGTAGCAATTGGTTTAGCATTACTTCTGGTGTTCGACAAGGGTGCATTTTGTCTCTTTTTCTCTTTAGCTTGGTTATTGATTATGTTATGCGAAATTCACTTCAAGGGAAAGATTTTGGCCTTAAATGGACTGGAGATGCGAAAATTTCTGATTTAGATTATGCTGATGATTTAGCCCTTTTGGCAAATGATGTTGATGAGATGAACTCTTTCATTCGGGCTGTTGATGAGACTGGTAGTAGAGTAGGTTTGGTTATAAACAGAGAGAAAACTAAAGTGATGAAAATTGGTCAGGCAGGCTGTGATTCAGTTAATCTGAATGGTTGCAGTCTTGAGCAGGTGTCACAGTTTAATTATCTTGGGAGCTATGTAACAGATAATGGTGATGTGCGGCATGAGATTAACAGACGAATAGGGATTGCTGCCGGGACTTTTAAGAATCTATGGAGAGTGTGGAGAAATAGGCGTATACACCTAAAGACTAACATTAGGCTGTGTAATAGTTTGGTCCTTTCTAGGGTTAGTTATGGTAGTGAAACTTGGACACTTTGTAAACAAGATAACAGGAAACTAGATGCTTACGCAGTATGTTGGGAGTTAGGTGGTTCAACTTTGTAACTAATGATGAGGTTAGGCAATGGAGTCTGCAACCTCCTTTAAGCAGCATATTGTGGAGAGAGAGACTCCGTTGGTTTGGCTATTGTTGCCCGTATGGATAATTATAGATTGGGGAATAGGGTTATGAACAGTGTACATAAAGGCTTCAGAAAGAGGGGGAGACCAAGGATGAGGTGGGCAGACAATGTCAAACATGACCTTGTTAGGATTGATGTACAGTGGCCAGATGCAACAGATGTAGCTCATTACAGACTTGCTTAGAGATCTAAATTTTACGGTCTGGTTGGACCTCCGTAGCCCATGGCTGCTTGAGGAGGATGTTGATGATGACACAGTAATTTCAAGTGTATGGGGCCGTATATAATTTTTTTTTGCCTAGAGCCCCAAAATTTCTAAATACGGTCCTGTATACAGCTAACATGAAAAATTAGAAACAACATTGATTAAATATTGAAATACTTTTTACATGGCACAGTAAAACTTTAAATTCATTTTTTGAGCCCCCCCCCCCCCCCCCTCATATCACGAGACCCTAAGCTGTAGCTTAGTTTGCTTATGCATCAGTAGAACACTGATTTTTTGTCACTAGTGTGTTAGTTGATATCGGTTCCTTAGTGACAGCTGGTCACGGCATGCTGCAGTCATGCCGTAGCATTGTTTTCATATTATTTAAATTTAAATCCTTCAATTAATGGAACCGAATGCAACCTGCTGCTTGAGGGATATTTCACTTATTTTATTTGTGCAATAATGCAGAGGTTTTGTTTAAAATCCACTTGTGCAGTTAATGGTACAATATGCCACAATGTTTTTTTTTTAAATTCTCTGAATGAATAAATATATGAGTCATTATGTTAAGTTGAACGCGATATCGCTGCAGAATAGAACTACGATAAACTGTCTTCTTGACACCCTCGAAATGTTACCACATGAGCGTCGTCATGTATTCTACTATGATCGAAGCGGTTCGATGGGATCTGACCCCTATGCCCCCTAATGACGAGCCATCCGTTGCTTTGAGCTTCGACAAAGTGTTATTTGAACACTGGAAGACATTTGTACAAAATACACAACTTTCAACAAATCTACAACGAAAACACAAAAATATGTAGACGAGGAATTTTAAAATACAGGGTGGTTATAATTAAATTGACACTACTCAGAGCGATGTAGAGAAGAATCATCTTGACGGATCACAACGAAAAGTGGTGGATACCTTAAGATCATGGGGAACAGAATTTGCGAATAAAAAACATAGTGAGTGTTAGTACCACCAGATGGCGTGGGTTACGCTAAAATATAGAAAATACCAAGTTGAACAAACATAATCTTTATTTTACAAATCAAGATTTTCAATATGCGAACTATTCGTATGCAAAATGTGCTCGAAACATAATATGGCATGGTCCACAGTTGCTTGAAAGATGTCTCGTTAAATGGCTGCAACTTGCTGTGTTATTCTTGCCTTCAGTTCAGCAAGCGATTCAACATTGCCTTGGTCAACTCGGCTTTTCAAATAACCCCATAAGCAAAAGTCGCATGGGTTTAGGTCGGAGGAACGTGGTGGCCAAGTATTGGAAAACGTTCGAGAAATTATTCTGTCCTCACAAAATGTGGCAGCAAAAACAATTGCGTTGCCATACGTCCGATATGGGTGGTGCCCCATCCTGCATGAAGGCTAGGGAGTGTAAGCAATTGCTTTCTTGCAAAGCCGGAATCAACTTGCAGCAGGGAAGATCTGTGTAACGGAGTTCATTCACTGATTGGCGCACGGGACCTTGGGACATGATCTCCTTAACGAAATATGGTCCGATTGTAAAGTTTACAGTAAACACGTACCATACAGTTACATAGTCGGAGTGTATGGGCACAGCATGGGGATGTATAGGTCCTCGTGTTCTGCAGATGTGCGTATTCACTGCTCCATGTTGGGAAAAATGCGTCTCATCGGTCCTTAAGACTTTCAGAGGCAACATGTCGTCGAGCTGTATCCTCGACAGAAATGCAAAAGCAAAGTCGGTGCGCTGTTTCTGGTCACGTGATTGCAGCTGCTGCACCCTATGAATTTTAAAGAATACCATTTCAGGATGGAACGTATAATTTTACGGACAGTTGACCACGGAAGTTGTGGTTGCTGGGATACCTGTCTCACATTAACTATGGGTAGTGCTGATTGCGACTGGATTTCTGAAATGGCAAGTGCGACGTCTTGCACATTGCTTTCTGCAACAGGCCACCGACCTCTACCCAAAGTCACACCCAACTCGCCTGTTTCTTCGAATTTCTGTATCATAATTTTCACTCCATTAGCGACAAAGGTCTTTTCCTTATACCTTTCAGACGATGATATTTGCGTAATGTAGCGGCGGGATTACTGCCGTTTTGGTAAAAGATTCAAGGTGTAAGTTCATGGTGAAATTAGCCTCCAATGAGGGACTCCCTACAGCAGTCACAACAGGAGGACAAAGATAGAGGAGGCAAAAGAAACGACCTCTCAGCTATCTCGTGAAACGATCTTCGTTTCAATATTAATAACTAAGTTCTATAATCTGACGAAAGTCTGAAACAGTTTTCTAGCCGACAAAGTTGGTCGAACCCCTCTTAACTTTGTGGTTTCATAACTCAGCTTCTAATAGAGCTACAGAACTCAAACTAATATCATTCTGTTCCATTCGGCAAATACTATACGATAAATGTATTGGTAGCGTTCTCAACCCATTATTATAAGTTTTGCAGGTTCAATACCTTTAGGTTTTGTATTACAATAACTTTTGTTCTAATCGAGCTAGAAGCTCGGTTTTAACTTTGATAGTTATGATTTATCAAGTTCTCTAATCTGACGAAAAAATAGTTAGTCGTGACCCAATAAAAAATATGGAGACTGAGATTATAGTTTACTTTGATTTTAGCTAGATAAACTGCTGGGATATTTAATCCTTTATTGTTTGTACAAATTGTTCTAATCAGTTTATTATTCTTAATTTTATTACAAAGGGTTTCAGACCATAGGATTTCACAGAAATTGAGTCGAGACCATTTAAATTTGAATCCCTATGGCTCCTCTTCCAATTGAGAGAAATAATAAACACTGATTATTAGCATTTCTAAAGAATTTCAAATTGGTACAGTTTTCGAAATGTGTTATTAGTATTTAATTTTTTTTCATATATTTTCAGTTCAAAGTTTTATAAATGGTATCGCCTGCTTTACCATACACATCTGAGATTCTATAATTTCCAAAAGCATAAGTCAGAATTCCATTGATATGTAGTTTTGTGTATTCTGGGGATAAACAATTTTTTTAATTTGGTATACACGTGCATAATGTTGTTCGGATCGAAATTCTGTTTGTTGCTTACATAGGATTTTTTCATCAAATAGACATTGCCGATAATCTTTGTGACTAAATTCATATTTTACTCCATTAGCTGATATTTTGGGAATTGGAGCATCTATAGAATGCAATTTTGGACGTAACGCAACAACCTCCTTGATTGGAAGGCATTTTGATTCGCCTTTAAATTTAGCTGGAACAATTTTATTTGATTTCAGAAAATTGTAGAAGAAATTTAGGCCTTTAGGCACACTGTTCATAACCCTATTCGCCAATCTATAATTATTCATACGGGCAACATGGCCAAAACAACGGAGTCTCTCTCTGCACAATATGTTGCTTAAAGGAGGTTGCAAACTCCTTTGCCTAACCTCATCATTAGTTACAAAGTTGAACCACCTAATGCCCAAGATACTGCGTAAGCATCTGGAATCAAAAGCATCTAGTTTCCTGTTATCTTGTTTACAAAGTGTCCGAGTTTCACTACCATAACTAACTCTAGAAAGAACCAAACTATTATACAGTCTAATTTCACTCTTTAGGTGTATACGCCTGTCCCAGCAGCAATCCCTATTCGTCTGTTAATCTCATGACGCACATCACCATTATCTGTTACATAGCTCCCAAGATAATTAAACTGCTCAAGACTGCAACCACTCAGATTAACTGAATCACAGCCTGCCTAGTCCATTTAAGGCCAAAATCTCTCCCTTGAAGTGAATTTCGCATAACATAATCAATAACCGAATTAAAAAGAAAAGGGGACAAAATGCACCCTTGTCGAACATCAGAAGTAATGCTAAACCAATTGCTACAAGACTCAGTGTTATTATAGAGAGCTTTCATTATGTTAACTAACTTGTCAGGTATACCATATGATTTCACAATCAACCACAAATTATGACGATCAACAGAGTCGAAAGCCTTTTTGAAATCAACAAAGCTAGCAGCCAAAGGATTCTGAAACACTAAACATTTTTCAAGAATCTGCCTAAGTGAAAATATCTGATCCACACATTCCCTACCACTTGTGAATCCACATTGCTCATCACACAATTGCCTGTGAAACAGATTCTTAATTCTATTATGCACAATCTCGCAAAGAACCTTACCTGGAACAGAGAGTAGGCTGATACCCCTATAGTTATCACAAGAACTGCGATCGCCTTTTTTGAAACTAGGGATAACAATAGCTCTGGTAAAATCCTTAGGAACCATGTCTTTATCATAAAAGATATTCAGAATTTCAATCATCCAAGTGGTAACCGAAACATTCCCAGCTCTAAGCATTTCGGTAGTAATTCATCTACCCCAGGGGACTTATGTAGTTAAAGTTTAGAAACAACCAAAATAACTTCAGATTGTGTTATAGGGGCAACATTAAAGCCACCAATGCATGTATCATCATTGCAAACAATGGGAATAGAACTAACCGCATTGTTTAGAATATCACTGAAATGCTCAGCCCACCTAGCCATGACAGAATCCTCACCTTCTATAATCTTACCTTGTTTATCCTTCAATCCCTGTATAAAATAAAAAATAAATACCCCCTCAAGCAGCTGCTTACCACATACGTCTGACAGGAGCCTGTCAGTTTATATGCCACAGTAGAAGGTCTGTGAGGATGGCAGGACCTCAGCAGAAAAACGACACATATATCCATGCCTTACCCGGGACTCGAACCAGGTCCCTTAGATTAGTAGCCAAGCGTGCTAACTACTCGACCGTGGGACGTATACCTGTCCGTTATCTACCACACGAAATATTAACTATCTGGTACAGCTCTCTGCTGTGGCGCTGTCTAACTGCTTCCTCGGCTTTGTCAGCCAAACCATCAAGCAAAAGATTCTTATCAGCAGCTAACTGATCTTTTACACGTTTATTAAGTTCTCTGTAATGCTTTCTATTAGGACTAGTAGGGTATTGATTAAGGGCATTCCTGCAGTTCTTTCTTTCTGAAATAAGTTCAAGTGTCTTATCACTCAGATAATTCTGTCTCTTCTGCTCCTTTTTTCTGTCCAAAAAAGCCCATTGATGATCCCATTCTTCCTCAACTTCAGTAGTAAGCATACCATGACTGTCATAATGACTAAGTAACCTATCATAGTAAGCTTTGGCTATAACAGGGTCTTTCAGAGCTTCAGCATTAAAAGTAAATTTTTTAACCCTAGCACAACTGTTTTTAAGTTTAAGTAGCACGACACTTTTAACAAGGAAATGGTCAGATCCAAATTCAGCTCCCCTATATGACCTGGTATTCCTAACAGAACTAGCCCATTTGCTGTTAATTAATATATAATCAATCATATTCTTATGCAGCCCATCGGGTGAAACCCATGTGTACTTATGCATGTCGCGGTGTTTGTAATATGTGTTAGTTATTCTGAAACCATTGAGTCTACTTACCTGTAGGAGACATTGCCCATTGCCATTGCAGCCAAATGGGCCTATTACTCTCCCCAAAGGTCAGAGTCAGTACCAACTTTGGCATTGAAGTCACCAAGAAGAAGGGTAATATTTCTTTTCTTGACAGAATTCAAAATATTCTGAAGTTGTCCATAAAACATATCCTTCTCATCCTCATCGGCATCCTCAGTGGGGGCATAGCAGCATATAACATTCAAGTTTTAACGCTTATCTGAAATTTTGCTGTAAGAAACCTTTTATTAATGCACTCATATACTAGAATAAGCATCACGCCTTTGTGATGCTTATTGTCGTCCCTCCCTGAAAAGAGAAATTTCAGATTATTTTTAAGGATCTAACATTCAGCTGTGCATCTGGTCTCTTTCAAGCCGAAATATCTAAATTATAATAGTAGAATTCTTGTGTGAGGACATCAAGTGACAATGCTCTGTGCAGGGTCCTCACATTCCAACTACCTATGGAGAGAAAATGGTTGGTGGGATGTTTAAAGAAACTGTGTTTATTGAGAGAGGGAATGCCGACAATATCAAACAGCCCCCTAATCGCAGACATGGGGCAAAGACCCGTTCACCTACCACTAAAGGCTGAGGCCATCTACACTGGAAGACTTCCTCCAATGTAGAATTTGACGATGCCAATAGAAGCAAAGAGTTCAGGTGCCTGCGATGACCTCTGCTCAGGATTATCCACCAGCTGATAAACATATCCTGTGAATCTATTCACTTGGGGCTGTCAACCCACAAACAAACAGAAAACACAGCGGAAGATTTTCCCTCCACAGAAGCTCACCAGTGCAGAAAAATCAGGATCCATAATCAAGATCAGAGCCATATATCTGTCCAGTCCAGTGGGTTTATATGGTCAGCACCAGGACCCTGTGTGGTTGACCACTCCTCAGCAGGGTAGAAAAAAAAGAAAAGTAGCCATAGTTGTCCAGATCAGTAGGCCACACTAATCTGGCAGCCCTCCCCTTCCGTTCACTTCCACAAGAGGGTATCTCTTTTGAAAGGTACTAACGGTCTGCACCACGAGAAGGCTGGTCTGGCTGGTTCTATGCATCATCACAGGGGATTGGTGCATAGCTCTCCTTCCAGTGACTACCTAGCTACCATTTACAGACCATTTTAGATCAATTTCGAAGAAATAACCCTTTTTGCTGACGTCTGGAATATTAAAGAAATCAATATTATTTATCCAATTGATATTACCAATTGGAAGAGATTGAGACATTGCCCAGCGATATAAATTTTGTGCATCAAAGTATATGATATAATTTTGTGGTTTACTTCTCTCATATGATATCTACTAAATGATTATTGACCTGTGCAAGTCTCTTAGACACTAAAGATATTCCTCCTCGCAGAGCTCTTTCTATGAAAAAATACATATCACTTTTTATACGTTAGAGTCAGCATAGGAGAAGCCAGGAGAGCACAAAATTTGAGATCTTTCGTATTGTTCATTGTTTTGAAAGTTCTCTTTGGAAGGAAGTGAGGTTTGCAAAAACTGAGCACTCTGTTGCAAGTACTCATATGGAAAATTTCCTTTGCTTTTCAAAAGTTCTTTCTGTGAATCATTCAGATTATGTTGTCTACAGTATTGACTTAGGATGTAGAAATTTTCCACATTTTTCGACAGTGAAACCAATGAAGAGCTGAGGAACATGAATGAATCAATAAATTTAAGTTGACCGAATTTAATGCAGATATATTTTTCTGTAGTTTGTGGAATACAAGAAATTTTCTTATTATCTTTAAATTTCCACAAATCTTTTACTCTAAAGTGATCATCAAATCCTTTGAGATTATGAAACAATACTGGTATTTCAAGTGAGAATTTGTATTGAAGATTACATTTGTTGTGAACAGCACCTCTGTATTTTCCAGTTAAGTGATCGTGGTCCCTTACTCTATCAGTTCCTAGAATTTTCCCACAATTATTACAATATTTTGCTCCAGTAAAATTTTCCCAATCAAAATCAGTCATCTTAATATTTCTTTTCTTCAAATCATTGATCAAATTTTCGGCTTCGTTCATTACATTCAAAAATTGTTCTGCTACATTTTTCCATCTGTACATTCTGGTTTTTATCAGTTCGTACCCTATATGGATCAATCTCAATTCTTCTATATTTCGAAAAGCATTCGAGTCTACATAAATCACATATGGGTGTTTGAAACCGTTTTTAATTATATTGAATTTCGTACTATTTGCTTCGGGAAACTTGATAGTTTGTAAAGGGTTTGATTTGCAATTATCTACGTGATTCTTTAATAAATCGTCGCGAGTGAAATTATGTAGACAGTATGGGCAGAGATAGAATTTACCATTATGTCTTGAAAGGAATGCTGTAACCCTACTAATATTTTTAATCCAACTATAGTGAGAATTACTGCTGTCTTTTAAAAGTAAAAGTTGTATGGGTTCTTTAACAGGATTCTGTGAAATATATAACGCATGCAAACCCTCTTTCTTAGAATTGAAAACATTTATAGAAATATTATTTAAAACCTCGAACTTCGGGATTTGATCGAGGGTTACTGGATAAGTCAATGAAGATGTGTCTAAGACGTTTTCAAATATTTTATATTTTTCCACACGTTGTCTTTAGCAGGATGTAGAGCTGAAAATACTGACCACAAGAAACATTTGTTGTCGTAGTTTTTAACATTCACTATTCCTTTTGTAGATTTCAAATGTTCTGGTAAATTTACGGAAGCAGATGCTCCAACTGCATTATACTGAGACATCTGAATTTCCATAGAAATTATTTTGTCAAACACCCATCCACTTCCCTTTTGTATAAAATTTTCAAAGTCGTTATTAATTTTCTCATAAGCATTTTTCAGTAATTCATTGAGATAGATAGGCAAACTGATTATTTCGTTACATGTCGAAAAATGTGCATTTATTTTTTCTGTTCGTCAGGATCCGTTTGCTTTTTAAATTTTATTTGTAATATGAATCTAACTTTTAAAGACTGACTGAGTTTATTCTTAATTATATATTTCCATTTATTGTTATTTGTCTCCAGAAAACTTTTTGTCTTCTCTGTCATTTATGCTATCAATTTTACATGTGCGAAACGTTTTCCGGAAAGCACTGCTTTCATTTATATGATATTGATTCAAATGATGATTGTAATTGTCTTTTCTGCTAAAGGTGGAATTGCAAAATTCGCATTGTTTAAAAAAAAAGAAATGCATGCAGTTTTCATATGACGGTTCCTATTGGATTTGCGAATAAATACCCCACATTTGGTACATTGAATAATTGCGCTCATATTTGAATTAGCAGTTATACCATCTTTATTATATATATATATAGTAGTTAAAAATCATGGTCCGATTATGGTTCCGATTATGCAAAAAATCGGAATTTTTTGGTACATTGAATAGTATATGAGCATCATTTTAATCGACTTTAAATATTTTCTAAGTGCCTCAATGTGATTATCAATAATTCAATATTCTCAGTAGTTCTACCATAGCGTTTGGTTTCTGTAGCCTTATTGCCCCCCAGTTTCTGAAGATGCCCGATTGTTTGGTAAATCATTTCTTTCAGCTCAGGAATGGGGTTTCTCGCCTGTAAGATATCACTCGGAAGTTTTAGTTTATATTGATTTAATATGTCATCTTGCAAGTTGGAATCTGGATTATAAACGAACGTTTTTTCTGTCATCTCAGTGGGTTTCTTTTGGCTCTAAAGTTTTCACTACATCCTGTATGTTTTTCATGGTTTCTTCACGCAGTTTCCAGACCTTTTAACCGTTCGACCACTGGCTTGTGAAACTCTTCGAGCCTTTCCTTAACTCGTTCCTCTCCCAAAAGAGTGTCTTCAATTTTCGATTTCGTATTAGCTCGCGATTTCAAAATTTCATCTATAATACTGTGTAATTGCTTAAGATCCTTCATCTTTATTCATATACAATAAAGACATATACCCAGTGATGAAAGTCTGAAACAAGACCTCCAAGCACTTTTCTTCTTTCTTTTGCATCTGGATAGTGTCTAGCAAGTGAAACACTAATCTTGCTGCCCCTGTCAAATTTCTTGTTTACTGGAATAACAGAAAAAGACTGCTGATGTTGTGGTCTTACTCCTTCAATAAGTTTTCGATCGTCCAAATTGATAATATAATTTATACTGAAAGAGGGATTTCTTGTGCAGCGATTAACTTGCTTATATATCCATTAGAAATGCATAGATGGCAATTTATCTTTGAAAATAGGTGGCGTTAATAAGTCTTATTTTGTGTTTATCTGTATAATTGGATGAAACTACAATATAATTTCTTTCATTTCTTTATCACCATAGGTAAGGCAAATTGCAGTATTTTTTTATCAACGTATAGTTTTTTAGCAGCAGCATTGTTTAGAATTGGGGTGCCAACATTCGTAATTCGTCTTCCCTTTGCATCGATATTAAAACTGCTCCCACTTGATGCGAAAAGTCCATTTTCATTTCTCAATAGAGAATTGGATGGGTTAGGATCTAACTTTGTCAAGCCATCAACGTAACTTTTTGTTGTCGAATTTCTGTTGTGCCTCGGTTCCCCGAGATTTCCTATTCTCTTATTGTTCGCATTAAAGACATCCTCGCCTGTTAATGCGACTTTTTCCAAATAACCCTTAATTACAGCAGCAGAATCAGACTCGGGATCGGCAATATCAAGAATTTGTTTTTTTTTCTGCATTGAAACTATGCCCGTCGAATGCAATGCTTCGTGGAACGTAAAGCCCATCTTTATTTCTCACCAAATTGCTCATTGGACTATTTTGAACAGTGGTCAAGTTGTCGACGTAGTGTTTTGTAGTGGCATTGAATGAATCGGTCGGTTCTGCAAGATGTTTACTGTGATTATTGCTTGCATCGTAATTGTCATTGTCATTGCAAAGTGCTCTATTTTGCAAAAATCGTTTTGTAACTACTACAGAATCTGCATCCGGTTCAGTAACATTGATTATTTGTTTGTTTCGCGCATCGTAGCGATTGTTCCGAAAAATTAAACAAGTATTATTAACATATTGAATGGTAGCGGCAATTATTGAATGGTTCGATATTATTTTAGTATATGTGTCATAATTTCCTATGTGATTCAGTGTTATAGACTCTTGTGGTAGATATTGTTTCGTCACAGAGTCCGAACCCTCTTCGGGATTGGCGACATTTCTCAATTTTTTATTACTCATGTTGTAGTCCCCATCGTGTGTCAATTTAAAAACGATACTTGGAATTCCAGCTGGTCCTCTTTCGTAACCGGTTCTCTGAGCTGATGACGCCAGTAGGAGGATAATGGGGATTCTGGACCAGTGGCGGGTCAATGTTAATCCTATGCGACCCGTCACCCATGTGTTTCACGCTGGTGGCGGGTGATTATCAATCACATTGGTCAGAATTCTCACCGTTTTTAAGACTGGAGTCGAACAGTGGTGAATAAAATATCTCCCTTTAATGATTTAATAATCTAAAATTATATTATTCAGTTAAATTGCACATAATAATTGATATATAATTGAATAACAACCCACTCGTAATATCCACCGACGTCCATTTTGGTTTCCACAAAGCCCGAAATTATTTCGAGTCCACCATTTAGAAATCTGACGTCACCACAAACTCTGCGATTTTGCCGTTCGTCCACCATCTTGGCTTCTACCCTCATGCGAAATTTCTAAGTCCAGACTCCACCATCTTGGGTCCTAACGTATTAATTAAAAGCTTATCAAAAGTTCCACCCCTTTCATTAAAAAACCCCTATCAAAACTGTCACCCCCTCAATAATTAACCCGTTATCAAAAGTCCCTTCCTTCTTTATTAAAAAAATAAAACTCCTTTCCTCTATTTCCATCATTTTAACATTCCCTATGGTTGCATCCTCCTCCTACAGCATGAAGTAAGTCCACCATGTTGAATGCCGACGACATCTATTACAAGTTCTACCTTTTAAAATATTTTTACCCAACAGTATTTTTCTTTTCATTTTCTGCAGGACAGTCTTTTATTCCAGTTTCTGCGGGATAGTCCTTCTTCTAGTATAAATACGACATCAATCAGTCAAATTCCTCATTCTGTTATCAGACGTTCACAGTGACGGTTCTCTGCTGCTACGTCCAGTCCGTGTGATATTTCAACCGCTAGAAGTCAATAGCGATAGTTCTCGACGTCCTCGTGTAGTATAAAATCAGCTATTTTGCAACTCACTGTTTTATAATGTATCTATGTGATATATGTGAGGAGGCTTTCCTTCATCAGACCCATCTCATTCGTCATAAGAGAAATCATTATGGAAATAACCTGTTTAAGTGTTCTCAATTCGAATCGACATTCTCAAGGAGAGATGACGTCCGACGTCACGAGTTATCCCACACCTCCAGGAAACCCTACAAATGCGAAGAATGTGCAATGGAGTTTGTGAGAAAAGACAGTCTTCTACGACATCAGAGAAAGCCCCACAATAATAAGCGAAAATGTTTTGAAGATCAAAGGATTCCCCAGAAGAAACAAAAACCAGACCCTGAAGACCCTTGTCAGTTTACAGAAGAAATGAAAAGGACCCTGTCAACACATAAGCTGATGGAAACGGAAGAAACATCTGTTGACCTCACCTTTTTCCTTGAATCCTCGCGGGAGTCACTCCTACCTCATCTGAAAGAAGAATTGATTTCGAAAGGTAGAATTAAATGGTACCTTGCCATGCAAGTGTGTTTCAGGCGAAAAGTTTCCCCTTCTACTTTCGAACACTGCCCTCCAGTTTTTTCTAAGTAAATGTGTCACAAGTCTTCCTACATCATCCCTAAACAGAGAACTGGATTCAGCGTGCAAGAAGATTAAGACCTCATTTGAAGAATTGAAGGAGCACATAGTGGATGAATACTGGATGCTGTACTCCACGCTGAAATGAACGTTGTGAAATATATCCCTCTTGCAGGGTCTAGTTATATCCCTACTCCAAGAGAATTACTGTTAAAACACGCTATTGTCAATGTATGTAATTCTGACCACAAATGTTTTGTCTGGTCTGTTGTGGTCTTTTTGTATCCTGCTACAGATCATCCACAACGCCCTACCACCTACATTTAGGAGAAAAATTAAACACATCTGGCCTAATTTTCCCTATAACAATAAATCAAATATCTAAATTCGAAAAAATGAACAACATTTCTGTCAATGTTTTTGGACACGAGAAAGAAGTGTTCCCGCTCTACATCACGCCATTCAGATTTAAAAAGCATTAAGAATATGAGTAGACTTCTCAGTCCTCTCACTAAACATAAATGCCACATTTTCTACTGTGATTACTGCACTTCACCGTTTCACAAATGAATCACTCTTGAAGGATCATGTTCCCTATTGTCAAGAACATGAACCCCAGAGAGTAGAATTTCCAACTGAAGAGGAGAAATGGCTGAAATTCACACATTTCAAGTTTCAAACAGCCCGCTCTTTACGTGGTCTATGCCGACTTTGAATCATTCCTAGTGAAAGTGGACACTTGTATGCCTAACCCTGCAAAATCTCACACCACTATCACGGCAAATCATGAACCCTGTAGATTTGCATATCTTGTTGTTGGACTGACGGCTGCAGCTCCGGTAGTTTATAGAGGTCCTAATGTGGTAAAAATATTTTTGGAATGTCTGCTTAAAGAAGAAACGATATAAAAAATTTCCTCTCGGAGATCAAACCAATGCAACTTTCAAATCACGAAGAGGAACCATTTCGCAACGCTATCAATTGTCATATTTGCAAAGATGTTCTGGGACCAGATCGCGTGAGAGATCACGATTATTGTAACCGGCAAATTCCGAGGAGCCGCTCATAATGCGTGTAATCTCAATTTTAAGCTCACAAATAAGATTCCAGTTATTTTTGATCATACCGATTCCTTGCATAATAAGATGGCTGTCATATCCCTTTAGGTTGTGTGATATAACTGGAAAGAATATTAATTGCATTCCCATTAATACGGAAAAATACATAGCATTCTCCCTTGGAACTGTGAATTTCATAGATTCCTATCAATTTTTAAGTGCATCTCTTGAGAAACTAGTCAATAACTTATCGGCAGAAGAATTTCATATTTTGAAGGAACATGTTGAAACTGAACGGCTACACTTGGTTTTGAGAAAAGGAGTTTACCCCTACATTTATATTGACAGCAGCAAAAAGTTTCAAGTAACGTTATAACCTCCACGTGAAGCTTTTTACAATCAACTTACAGAAGAAGCGCTAGGGGAAGAAGACCATATCCACGCAATGAAAGTATGGAACTCATTCGACATAAAAAAAACCTAGGCCAATATCACAACTTGTACCTGAAGACCGACGTACTCCTCTTAGCTGATGTGTTTGAGAATTTCAGAAAATTATATGTCAGACACTATGAAATTGATCCCTGTCATGTTTACACAGCTCCTGAGCTAGCCTGGCAAGCATGCCTGAAGATGACAAATATTAATCTAGAGTTGATAACAGACCCTACAATGTACATTTTCCTGGAAAAAGGCATATGAGGAGGAATTTCAGTGATATGCAATCGTTCTAGTAACAAGTTCTAACAACAAGTATTTCGACCCCTATAATCATCAGTTACCCCTCTAAATACATTATGTACTATGATGCCAACAATTTTTATGGATGGCAATGTCACAATGTCTTCCAAAAAGCGAATTTCGATGGCTTAATAAAGAAGAAATAGTAGATATAGATATTACCACAGTTGCTGATGATTCGAATAAAGGGTATATATATTGGAAGTTGATTTAGATTATCCATTTTCACTACACGACAAGTATAATGATTATCCGCTAACACCTGTATATATAAAAAATATCACATGTAGACCATATGTAGACAGTTGTATGTAAATCCATTTCCTCTGTTAATCTGCATTTTTGTAAGCAGGCTGTAAAGTATATTTGTAATCAATGTAAAAAAAAGCATCATTGTGAAATGTATAAAATAAAATTGCAAACCAATGGAAATCGTTACTTGTGTAAAATATTATGTGAAACCTATGCATTGTCATTGTATCTCCCAATACTTTGATATCAATAAAAAAATTTAAAATGAAATATATGTGTGTTGTTTGAATTACTAACAAGTGGGGGAGTTAAACAACGTTATCGCGGCTTCTCACGTGACTCTCCCGGAGAGCTCACGCCCATGACTCGTTTCCACAGGCTGCAACGTGTTTGGGGAATCAGCTTCCTCACTGGGAGAAAAGCCTTAAATACATGCATTTCTGGGATTACACTTATCATAAAAGGTCGGTAATTCTCTTAATTTTTCATGGTTTATCAAACATTACTTATAATTTCACGATGTAGAGACGTTCTCCAGTATTAAGAAGTAATGAAAACATATGATTCCTTTTCGTTATTGTAAGTCGCCTGCATGCTAGCTCATTACACTACCCAGATCGAGCCTCCTTGAAATCAATGGTTTTTTTTTTAAAGCAATAGCCTTCCAACGGTGCCAGGACTACAATAAATGTGCAGCATGCTGTGTTTATGAGAAATTTATCAGCACGGGATGAAATTCTAATTTCTACTTTGCAGAAACAGAATATCCCTGAATTTCACTAAGCAGAATTTTTATCAAGTGTTTTAGAGCAGATTTTACTGGATATTAATACTTTTCAGTAATAACATACAGGGAAAAGGATAATTTCTCTACATTGTATAACAGGCTATAGGTGAATTTTATATACTTTTCCTATGAGTAAGTAAAAAAAAAAGTAGAAATGTCATACTGTTATTCGAATTACAAGTTAATAATTGTTTTACTATGGAATGTTTCCATGACAAAAAAAGTATGATGTTTAATTAAAAATAATGATTTTTCCTAAATCCATAGAAAATTAAAGGGATTTCACCATATAATTCAAGTGATTTAAAAAAAAAAGTGAAAATTCTCTAAAAAAAATGAATTATTTTTTAAATTTCAGAGGTGAAAATATCGTCTATCTTCATTAAATGCAATGAAACGAATATTAGGTGATTACACTAATTATTTCAACGGTTTAGTAAAAAATACATTTAATTCCCTAAAAGAAGAGATTTTTTTTTTGTAATTATAGAGGTGAAAAGAATTTTTTTCCTAAATACAATGAAATTAAGCGATTTTACCACTTATTTCAAATGTTAGGTAAAAGAATATTCCCTAAAAAAAATGAGACTTTTAATGACTGAGATAAAAAACAATATGATCTCCTACGTTAAATACAATGAAATGAAAATCAATCGAAATTCACTAAATATCAGCTGTTCAATAACAAGAAATATAGGTAATTTCCTAAAAAACTTCATTTGTAATGACTGATAAGAAAATAATATCCCGGCATCAAGCACCTTTAAGCATTCTAAATGTATACCTACCTTTAGCGTAATGGGTTAATCTGCTGATAAGTTCTCTGACCTGAAGATAGCGAGTTCTAAATCCCTGCAAGGGAACAATTTTTTTTAAATATGATATGTGTGTAAATAATAGTACATATATTAAACACTAGATAGCACCACAGTTAGAATTACTATGAGACCTTGTGCTGAAGGGAGAAACAAGATGATGTAATGGTAACTTGAAGCCTTTGCTCAGAGCGCCACCTAGCTGGATTTTCGAGTTGTGAAGTCCCAGAATACGGTACCCCCACTAGTGCTTTCCCCCTACGACGGCACCGACCACGCCCATTATTAATATTCATAATTATGACGTAACTGATCACGCCTAATTATTAATATTCATAAATCATAAATCATATTTCATAACTGTCCCACTTCCGATGGGCGTGGTCACGAAAGCACCCGGTGGGGTTTCGTATAATTGGACTTCACTACTCGAAAATCCCGCTAGGTGGCGCTCTGACCAAAGGCCTCAAGTTACCATTACATCATCTTGTTTCTCCCTTCAGCACAAGGTCTCATAGTAATTCTAACTGTGGTGCCATCTAGTGTTTAATATATGTACTATTATTTACACACATATCATATTTAAAAAAAATTGTTCCCTTGCACGGATTTAGGACTCGCTATCTTCAGGTCAGAGAACTTATCAGCAGATTAACCCATTACGCTAAAGGTAGGTATACATTTAGAATGCTTAAAGGTGCTTGATGCCGGGATATTATTTTCTTATCAGTCATTACAAATGAAGTTTTTTAGGAAATTACCTATGTTTCTTGATATTAAACAGCTGAAATTTAGTGAATTTCGTTTAATTTTCATTTCATTGTATTTAATGTAGGAGATCATATTATTTTTTATCTCAGTCATTAAAAGCCTCATTTTTTTAGGGAATTTTCTTTTACCTAACATTTGAAATAAGTGGTAAAATCGCTTAATTTCACTGTATTTATGAAAAAAATTCTTTTCACCTCTATAATTACAAAAAAAAAACTCTTCTTTTAGGGAATAAAATGTATTTTTTACTAAACCGTTGAAATAATTGGTGTAATCACCTAATATTCGTTTCATTGCATTTACTGAAGGAAGACAATAATTTCACCTCTGAAATAAAAAAAAAAAAACTCATTTTTTTTAGAGAATTTTCACTTTTTTTTTTAAATCACTTGAATTATATGGTGAAATCCCTTTAATTTTCTATGGATTTAGGAAAAATCATTATTTTTAATTAAACGTCATACTTCTTTTTGTCATGGAAACATTCCATAGTAAAACAATTATTAACTTGTTATTCGAATAACAGTATGCCATTTCTACTTTTTTTTACTTACTCATAGGAAAAGTATATAAAATTCACCTATAGCCTGTTATACAATGTAGAGAAATTATCCTTTTCCCTGTATGTTATTACTGAAAAGTATTAATATCCAGTAAAATCTGCTCTAAAACACTTGATAAAAATTCTGCTTAGTGAAAGTCAGGGATATTCTGTCTCTGCAAAGTAGAAATTAGAATTTCATCCCGTGCTGATAAATTTCTCATAAACACAGCATGCTGCACATTTATTGTAGTCCTGGCACCATTGGGAGGCTATTGCTTTAAAAAAAAACCCATTGATTTCAAGGAGGCTCGATCTGGGTAGTGTAATGAGCTAGCATGCAGGCGACTTAAATAACTTCGAAAAGAAATCATATGTTTTCATTACTTCTTAATACTGGAGAACGTCTCTACATCGTGAAATTATAAGTAATGTTTGATAAACCATGAAAATTAAGAGAATTACCAACCTTTTATGATAAGTGTAATCCCAGAAATGTATGTATTTAAGGCTTTTCTCCCAGTGAGCAAGCTTATTCCCCAAGCACGTTGCAGCCTGTGGAAACGAGTCATGGGCGTGAGCTCTCTGGGAGAGTCACGTGAGAAGCCGCGATAACGTTGTTTAACTCCCCTACTTGTTAGTAATTCAAACAACACACATATATTTCATTTTAAATTTTTTTATTGATATCAAAGTATTGGGAGATACAATGACAATGCATAGGTTTCACATAATATTTTACGCAAGTAACGATTTCCATTGGTTTGCAATTTTATTTTATACATTTCACAATGATGCTTTTTTTTACATTGATTACAAATATACTTTACAGCCTGCTTACAAAAATGCAGATTAACAGAGGAAATGGATTTACATACAACTGTCTACATATGGTCTACATGTGATATTTTTTATATATACAGGTGGGATAATCATTATACTTGTCGTGTAGTGAAAATGGATAATCTAAATCAACTTCCAATATATACCCTTTATTCGAATCATCAGCAACTGTGGTAATATCTATATCTATTATTTCTTCTTTATTAAGCCATCGAAATTCGCTTTTTGGAAGACATTGTGACATTGCCATCCATAAAAATTGTTGGCATCATAGTACATAATGTATTTAGAGGGGTAACTGATGATTATAGGGGTCGAAATACTTGTTGTTAGAACTTGTTACTAGAACGATTGCATATCACTGAAATTCTCCTCATATGCCTTTTTGCAAGAAAATGTACATTGTAGGGTCTGTTATCAACTCTAGATAAATATTTGTCATCTTCAGGCATGCTTGCCAGGCTAGCTCAGGAGCTGTGTAAACATGACAGGGATCAATTTCATAGTATCTGACATATAATTTTCTGAAATTCTCAAAAACATCAGCTAAGAGGAGTACGTCGGTCTTCAGGTACAAGTTGTGATATTGGCCTAGGTTTTTTTTATGTCGAATGAGTTCCATACTTTCATTGCGTGGATATGGTCTTCTTCCCCTAGCGCTTCTTCTGTAAGTTGATTGTAAAAAGCTTCACGTGGAGGTTATAACGTTACTTGAAACTTTTTGCTGCTGTTAATATAAATGTAGGGGTAAACTCCTTTTCTCAAAACCAAGTGTAGCCGTTCAGTTTCAACATGTTCCTTCAAAATATGAAATTCTTCTGCCGATAAGTTATTGACTAGTTTCTCAAGAGATGCACTTAAAAATTGATAGGAATCTATGAAATTCACAGTTCCAAGGGAGAATGCTATGTATTTTTCCATATTAATGGGAATGCAATTAATATTCTTTCCAGTTATATCACACAACCTAAAGGGATATGACAGCCATCTTATTATGCAAGGAATCGGTATGATCAAAAATAACTGGAATCTTATTTGTGAGCTTAAAATTGAGATTACACGCATTATGAGCGGCTCCTCGGAATTTGCCGGTTACAATAATCGTGATCTCTCACGCGATCTGGTCCCAGAACATCTTTGCAAATATGACAATTGATAGCGTTGCGAAATGGTTCCTCTTCGTGATTTGAAAGTTGCATTGGTTTGATCTCCGAGAGGAAATTTTTTATATCGTTTCTTCTTTAAGCAGACATTCCAAAAATATTTTTACCACATTAGGACCTCTATAAACTACCGGAGCTGCAGCCGTCAGGTCCAACAACAAGATATGCAAATCCACAGGGTTCATGATTTGCCGTGATAGTGGTGTGAGATTTTGCAGGGTTAGGCATACAAGTGTCCACTTTCACTAGGAATGATTCAAAGTCGGCGTAGACCACGTAAAGAGCGGGCTGTTGAAACTTGAAATGTGTGAATTTCAGCCATTTCTCCTCTTCAGTTGGAAATTCTACTCTTTGGGGTTCATGTTCTTGACAATAGGGAACATGATCCTTCAAGAGTGATTCATTTGTGAAACGGTGAAGTGCAGTAATCACAGTAGAAAATGTGGCATTTATGTTTAGTGAGAGGACTGAGAAGTCTACTCATATTCTTAATGCTTTTTAAATCTGAATGGCGTGATGTAGAGCGGGAACACTTCTTTCTCGTGTCCAAAAACATTGACAGAAATGTTGTTCATTTTTTCGAATTTAGATATTTGATTTATTGTTATAGGGAAAATTAGGCCAGATGTGTTTAATTTTTCTCCTAAATGAATATAGGTGGTAGGGCGTTGTGGATGATCTGTAGCAGGATACAAAGCTTTGTCTGGTCTGTTGTGCTTGCTTGTAGCAGCTACAGTGCTGCTACAAGCAAGCACAACAGACCAGACAAAACATTTTTGGTCAGAATTACATACATTGACAATAGCGTGTTTTAACAGTAATTCTCTTGGAGTAGGGATATAACTAGACCCTGCAAGAGGGATATATTTCACAACGTTCATTTCAGCGTGGAGTACAGCATCCAGTATTCATCCACTATGTGCTCCTTCAATTCTTCAAATGAGGTCTTAATCTTCTTGCACGCTGAACCCAGTTCTCTGTTTAGGGATGATGTAGGAAGACTTGTGACACATTTACTTAGGAAAAACTGGAGGGCAGTGTTCGAAAGTAGAAGGGGAAACTTTTCGCCTGAAACACACTTGCATGGCAAGGTACCATTTAATTCTACCTTTCGAAATCAATTCTTCTTTCAGATGAGGTAGGAGTGACTCCCGCGAGGATTCAAGGAAAAAGGTGAGGTCAACAGATGTTTCTTCCGTTTCCATCAGCTTATGTGTTGACAGGGTCCTTTTCATTTCTTCTGTAAACTGACAGGGGTCTTCAGGGTCTGGTTTTTGTTTCTTCTGGGGAATTCCTTTGTTCTTCAAAACATTTTCGCTTATTATTGTGGGGCTTTCTCTGATGTCGTAGAAGACTGTCTTTTCTCACAAACTCCATTGCACATTCTTCGCATTTGTAGGGTTTCCTGGAGGTGTGGGATAACTCGTGACGTCGGACGTCTTCTCCCCTTGAGAATGTCGATTCGAATTGAGAACACTTAAACAGGTTATTTCCATAATGATTTCTCTTATGACGAATGAGATGGGTCTGATGAAGGAAAGCCTCCTCACATATATCACATAGATACATTATAAAACAGTGAGTTGCAAAATAGCTGATTTTATACTACACGAGGACGTCGAGAACTATCGCTATTGACTTCTAGCGGTTGAAATATCACACGGACTGGACGTAGCAGCAGAGAACCGTCACTGTCAACGTCTGATAACAGAATGAGGAATTTGACTGATTGATGTCGTATTTATACTAGAAGAAGGACTATCCCGCAGAAACTGGAATAAAAGACTGTCCTGCAGAAAATGAAAAGAAAAATACTGTTGGGTAAATATATTTTAAAAGCCAAAACTTGTAATAGGTGTCGTCGGCATTCAACATGGTGCACTTACTTCACGCTGTAGGAGGAGGATGCAACCATAGGGAATGTTAAAATGATGGAAATAGAGGAAAGGAGTTTTATTTTTTTAATAAAGAAGGAAGGGACTTTTGATAACGGGTTAATTATTGAGGGGGTGACAGTTTTGATAGGGGTTTTTTAATGAAAGGGGTGGAACTTTTGATAAGCTTTTAATTAATACGTCAGGACCCAAGATGGTGGATTCTGGACTTAGAAATTTCGCATGAGGGTAGAAGCCAAGATGGTGGACGAACGGCAAAATCGCAGAGTTTGTGGTGACGTCAGGTTTCTAAATGGTGGACTCGAAATAATTTCGGGCTTTGTGGAAACCAAAATGGACGTCGGTGGATATTACGAGTGGGTTGTTATTCAATTATATATCAATTATTATGTGCAATTTAACTGAATAATATAATTTTAGATTATTAAATCATTGAAGGGAGATATTTTATTCACCACTGTTCGACTCCAGTCTTAAAAACGGTGAGAATTCTGACCAATGTGATTGATAATCACCCGTCACCAGCTTGAAACACATGGGTGACGGGTCGCATAGGATTAACATTGACCCGCCACTGGTGCAGAATCCACATTATCCTCTTACTGACGCCAAACTTTGTCAAGTAATTCATCTTTATTTCCTGAAGTTTTTTTACTTCCGAGGCTCGTGCTTGTTTTTTTTTTATCCATTAATATGAAATAGTGTGGTTTTGAAAATGAATATGCATAAAACTACATAAAAATATCTTTCCTGATTTCTGTTGCATGATCCATTTGTATCTGCAACATTTCTCTCTTGTTCTGCATATTAAAGAATATAAAATAGTTACGCTGTAGTCGAATGTCTTTTGGAGTCGAAAAATAACTCTGTGTAAGGTAAATTAATGATATGTTCTGATGAATAATTCTTCGATGAGTTTTTGATCTCTTTCGGTTACGAAATCTTCGAAAATGTATCTGTCAAGGTCAACGAACTGGATCCCGACATGCAAAGTTGAATTCAACTTTGCATGTCGGGATCCAGTTTGTTGACCTTGACAATATCTTCTTCATTGGAAGAGAAAGTTCGAACTGAGATTTTTTTCTTTAAAACTTCTTGTAAATCGTCGAATATTTCTTGCATAATCTGATATTTCTGCTCGGTTAAATCATTGGCATATAAAAAGATTTTGTTAGAGATGTTTAAATATTAAGTTTAAGAAACGTTTCGTCTTCCCTGAGCCTGATGAATCACAGATTAAAAGTCTAAAAGGCCAGAGAGGTGCTAATACCTTTCTGTTCAAGAAATTCTCATCGTCTTCAAAGTCAAAATTTTGAATCTCAGTTTGCTTTATTTAAAAAGATAATCTGATAAAAATATTTTTTTCTTATTATTCTTCGCTCTAGTTTTCAGAATGGTTTCAACTCTATAAATGTCATCTTGCTTTTCGTATTTCACCATTTCTTGGGTGTAAAAACTACCAATGATTGGTTCTCCTTTCAGATCCTTGATCTTATAGGTTATGGGATCTGTATTCAGAGCTTGAGCAATTTCAAAAATCTCTTCTGTAAAGTTCGGCAGATCATCATCATCATCATCATCCTCAAGCAGCCATGGGCTACGGAGGTCCAACCAGACCGTGCAATTTAGTTCTCCAAGCAAGTCTATCCTGAGCTACATCTACTGCATCTGGCCACTGCACACCAATTCTAACAAGATCCTGTTTGACATTGTCCGCCCACCGCATCCTAGGTCTCCCCTTCTTTCTGAGGCCTTTAGGCACACTGTTCATAACGCTATTCGCCAATCTATAATTATTCATACAGGCAACATGGCCAAACCAACGGAGTCTCTCTCTGCACAATATGCTGCTTAAAGGAGGTTGCAAACTCCTTTGCCTAATCTCATCATTAGTTACAAAGTTGAACCACCTAATGCCCAAGATACTGCGTAAGAATCTGGAATCAAAAGCATCTAGTTTCCTGTTATCACGTTTACAAAGTGTCCAAGTTTCACTACCATAACTAACCCTAGAAAGAACCAAACTATTATACAGCCCAATTTTAGTCTTTAGGTGTATACGCCTATTTCTCCACACTCTCCATAGGTTCTTAAAAGTCCCGGCAGCAATCCCTATTCGTCTGTTAATCTCATGCCGCACATCACCATTATCTGTTAAATAGCTCCCAAGATAATTAAACTGTGACACCTGCTCAAGACGGCAACCATTCAGATTAACTGAATCACAGCCTGCCTGACCAATTTTCATCACTTTAGTTTTCTCTCTGTTTATAACCAAACCTACTCTACTACCAGTCTCATCAACAGCTCGAATGAAAGAGTTCATCTCATCAACATCATTTGCCAAAAGGGCTAAATCATCAGCAAAATCTAAATCAGAAATTTTCGCATCTCCAGCCCATTTAAGGCCAAAATCTTTCCCTTGAAGTGAATTTCGCATAATATAATCAATAACCAAACTAAAGAGAAAAGGAGACAAAATGCACCCTTGTCGAACACCAGAAGTAATGCTAAACCAATTGCTACAAGCCTTACCAACTCTCACACACGATTCAGTGTTATTATAGAGAGCTTTCATTATGGTAACTAACTTCTCAGGTATACCATATGATTTCACAATCAACCACAAATTATGACGATCAACAGAGTCGAAAGCCTTTTTGAAATCAGAAAAGCTAGCAACCAAAGGTTTCTGAAACACTAAACATTTCTCAAGAATCTGCCTAAGTGAAAATATCTGATCCACACATCCCCTACCACTTCTGAATCCACATTGCTCATCACGCAATTGACTGTCAACCAGATTCTTAATTCTATTAAGCACAATCATGGAAAGAACTTTACCTGGAACAGAGAGTAGGCTAATACCCCTATAGTTATCACAAGAACTGCGATCACCTTTTTTGAAAATAGGGATAACAATAGCTCTGGTAAAATCCTTAGGAACCATGCCTTTATCATAAAAGATATTCAGAATTTCAGTCATCCAAGTGGTAACCGAAACATTTCCAGCTCTAAGCATTTCGGTAGTAATTTCATCTACCCCTGGGGATTTATGAAGTTTAAGTTTAGAAACAGCCAAAATAACTTCAGATTGTGATATAGGGCCAACATTAAAGCCACCAATGCATCCATCATCATTGCAAACAATGGGAATAGAACTAACCGCATTGTTCAGAATATCACTGAAATGCTCAGCCCACCTAGCCATGACAGAATCCTCACCTTCTATAACCTTACCCTGTTTATCCTTCAATCCCTGTATACCTGTCCGTTTTGTACCACACAAAACATTAACTATCTGGTACAGCTCTCTGCTGTTGTGCAGTCTAACTGCTTCCTCGGCTTTGTCAGCCAAACCATCAAGCCAAAGATTCTTATCAGCAGCTAACTGATCTTTTACACGTTTATTAAGCTCTCTGTAATGCTTTCTATTAGTACTAGTAGGGTATTGATTAAGGACATTCCTGCAGTTCTTTCTTTCTGAAATAAGCTCAAGTGCCTTATCACTCAGATAATTCTGCCTCTTCTGCTCCTTTTTTCCTAAAAGAGTACTGTTAGTGTCCAAAAAAGCCTGTTTAAATTGATCCCATTCTTCCTCAACTTCAGTAGTAAGCATACCATGACTGCCATAATGACTAAGTAACCTATCATGGTAAGCTTTGGCTATAACTGGGTCTTTCAGAGCTTCAGTATTAAAAGCAGATTTTTTAACCCTAGCACAACACTTTTTAAGTTTAAGTTGTAAGACACTTTTAACAAGGTAATGGTCAGATCCAATTTCAGCTCCCCTATATGCCCTGGTATTTCTAACAGAACTAGCCCATTTGCTGTTAATTAATATATAATCAATCATATTCCTATGCAGCCTATCAGGTGAAACCCATGTGTATTTATGTATGTCGCGGTGTTTGTAATATGTGTTAGTTATTCTGAAACCATTGAGTTTACTTACCTGTAGGAGACGTTGCTCATTGCCATTGCAGCTACCAATACCAAAAGGGCCAATTACTGCTGCCCAAAGGTCAGAGTCAGTACCAACTTTGGCATTGAAGTCACCAAGAACAAGGGTAATATCTCCTTTCTTGACAGAATTCAAAATATCCTGAAGTTGTTCATAAAACCTATCCTTCTCATCCTCATCGGCATCCTCAGTGGGGGCATAACAGCAGATAACATTCAGGTCTTTAACGCTTGTCTGAAATTTTGCTGTAAGAAACCTTTCATTAATGCACTCATATCCTAGAAGAGCATCACTAGCGTGTCTGCTGAGAAGCAGACCCACGCCTTGGTGATGCTTATTGTCGTCCCTCCCAGAAAAGAGAAATTTAAGATTATTTTTAAGAATCTGACCTTTATCTGTCACTAAATGGTGTCTTGTACTTGGCGATTCTCACTCTGTTGGCTATTTTAAATTTTGGTGCTGTAATAGATTTAATTCTTTTACGAAACAAATTAAAATACACCATATCTTTGTTTTTCTGCAAGCTTGCCTCTTTTGGGCTAATTCGTATTGATCTATGATAAGAAGTATTGTAATTCATATCGAGTTTTGGTAGAACATCGATCCATTTTCTAGTATTATTGGCAGTGAAATATTTCCACATTTTTGTTTTTAGAGTCCTATTAATTCGTTCCACAATATGAGCTTTAGTCTTATTTTCTGTGGCAAATCAATGGACACCTCGTTGATTAAACAATGCTTGAGTTTCTTTATTGATAAACTCAGTTCCCTTATCCGTTTGTAACTTGGATGACTTACGTTGTTTAAAAATTTCGACAAATGCTTCGGTAATCTCATTACCCGTTTTCTTTTTAATAGGTATTGCCCAGACGAATTTGCTGAAAATGTCAATCACGGTTAAAATGTAATTCATGTGGTTATTGTGAAATTTAAATTTTTGCATATTGATTAAATCACTCTGCCACTGGTAGTCTACATTCGAAACATAAACCCGTCTGGTTTGGAATTTTTTTATAAATGGGTTTGTGTAACGTGTACACATCTTGTTGTTGGAGAAATCTTTTTACTTCTTTTTTCGTCAATCCAGTTTTGCGCATTAGTCTTTTATACCGGAAAATCCCTTTAATGGGTCATAGTAAGCGGAAGAAAGCATCTTATTTCTTGCGTCCTAAACCGAAGCGTTTCTTTGTTTTAATGATAGGTTTGATTATCGTTCTTGAAATTCTTTCTCCTAAAGTTGGATTCTGAATTTCATCCAAATCATTTAATAATCCTTGGTCGGCTTCGTGTCTCTTTTTAGTTTCTGCAGATTTGCTGTAAGAAATGTCGTGCTCTTTGCAGACTATATCCACACGATTAATACCAGGATCTCCTCGCATTAACCTTTTCTCCAGTTTCGTAAAAGGTCCACAATACTGGCAATCTGGAATGTGCATTTCGGGTGGATTAAACTTTTCTTGAATACAACTTACAATATCTCCACCTTTTGCAAATTTTCCTTTCTGTTTCACAAATTTATACTTCATTTTTCCACACGTTCGACATCTACCTCTCATCATTACTCTTTTATTCTTTGATGTGACATATTCGACGTTATCCGTTAAAGTTTTCGTTTTACACTTTACACAATACATGCTTAATTTTTATATATAAAATATAAGTACATGATACTTATAAAAATAAAGCATAATGTGTCACAGTTATCTAATTAGTTTAATGCCTGAACAAAAAAAAAAATTGAAGAGTGCATTTGTAAATAAGAATCCTATAACTATAAGATCCACAAAAGAAAGGTAACGATACTTTGAAACTGACAAAGAGACAAATTTAGCTGTCTTATCTAAAAATAAAAGATAGGGAAAAGAGATTAAAAAAAAGAGCCATTAAGAAATTTAGGTATCGAAAATATAATGAAAAACTAAAAAGGATTCCGTGGTGTGTACTCTATCGATTCTTTGGCAACAAAAATATTCAAGAACGAAAATGGTATAGTGAACTCTCACGTTTCGCGTGGTTCAGGAACTCATTGGGTAGCTAATTGCAATGATGCGAAATTACCTTACATCGAGTACTTTGATCATTCGGTTTATCGCCACCAGAGAAATAAAACACTATTTATTTGCATACGCTTAAGCCGATCGTGTATAACTCTTCACAAATTTAAGCAAATTACTCTGTAAAATGCGGTTACTATTGCATCCGTTATATTAAACGAAGGAATAATAACATAAGCCCATATGATGTATTGTTTCAGTTTGAACAAACTCCTAACGATAGGAATGAATTGTTGGTAACAACAATCATATCAGTACTATATAGTACTACACTATATTAATAAATATGGTACTTATAACTATCGATTCCTTTATTATTACGGCATACAACCGCGAAATTTTTCAAATTAATTATGAAACGCCGATCACATTCAATGGTGAATACGAGATAGCACTGATCGGTAGCAATATATGGTATTCCTGGTACAACATCAGTGATAAATATCATCATCATCATCATCATCATCATCATCATCATCATCATCATCATCATCATCATCATCATCATCATCATCATCATCATCATCATCATCATCATCATCATCATCATCATCATCATCATCATCATCAAGCAGCCATGGGCTACGGAGGTCGAACCAGATCGTGCAATTTAGTTCTCCAAGCAAGTCTATCCTGAGCTACATCTACTGCATCTGGCCACTGCACACCAATTCTAACAAGGTGTTGTTTGACATTGTCTGCCCACCGCATCCTAGGTCTCCCCTTCTTTCTGAGGCCTTTAGGCACACTGTTCACAACCCTATTCGCCAATCTATAATTATCCATACGGGCAACATGGCCAAACCAACGGAGTCTCTCTCTGCACAATATGCTGCTTAAAGGAGGTTGCAAACTCCTTTGCCTAATCTCATCATTAGTTACAAAGTTGAACCACCTAATGCCCAAGATACTGCGTAAGCATCTGGAATCAAAAGCATCTAGTTTCCTGTTATCTTGTTTACAAAATGTCCAAGTTTCACTACCATAACTAACACTAGAAAGAACCAAACCCTAGAAAAAAGTCTAATTTTAGTCTTTAGGTGTATACGCCTATTTCTCCACACTCTCCATAGGTTCTTAAAAGTCCCGGCAGCAATCCCTATTCGTTTGTTAATCTCATGCCGCACATCACCATTATCTGTTAAATAGCTCCCAAGATAATTAAACTGTGACACCTGCTCAAGACGTCAGGCTCAGTCAGGCAGGCTGTGATTCAGATTAACTGAATCACAGCCTGCCTGACCAATTTTCATCACTTTAGTTTTCTCTCTGTTTATAACCAAACCTACTCTACTACCAGTCTCATCAACAGCTCGAATGAAAGAGTTCATCTCATCAACATCATTTGCCAAAAGGGCTAAATCATCAGCATAATCTAAATCAGAAATTTTCGTATCTCCAGCACATTTAAGACCAAAATCTTTCCCTTGAAGTGAATTTCGCATAACATAATCAATAACCAAGCTAAAGAGAAAAGGAGACAAAATGCACCCTTGTCGAACACCAGAAGAAATGCTAAACCAATTGCTACAAGCCTTACCAACTCTCACACACGACTCAGTGTTATTATAGAGAGCTTTCATAATGTTAACTAACTTGTCTGGTATACCATATGATCTCACAATCAACAACAAATTATGACGATCAACAGAGTCGAAAGCCTTTTTGAAATCAACAAAGCTAGCAACCAAAGGTTTCTGAAACTCTAAACATTTCTCAAGAATCTGCCTAAGTGAAAATATCTGATCCACACACTACTCAGAAGTGGTAGGATATCTAATCAGAAGTGGTAGGATATCTGATCCCCTACCATTTCTGAATCCACAGAAGAAAATTCTGAAAATTCAGAAATGGTAGGATATCTGATCCCCTACCACTTCTGAATCCACATTGCTCATCACGCAATTGACTGTCAACCAGATTCTTAATTCTATTAAGCACAATCGTGGAAAGAACTTTACCTGGAACAGAGAGTAGGCTGATACCCCTATAGTTATCACAAGAACTGCGATCACCTTTTTTGAAAATGGTGAATAGCTCTGGTAAAATCCTTAGGAACCATGCCTTTATCATAAAAGATATTCAGAATTTCAGTCATCCAAGTGGTAGCCGAAACATTCCCAGCTCTAAGCATTTCCGTAGTAATTTCATCTACCCCTGGGGATTTATGAAGTTTAAGTTTAGAAACAGCCAAAATAACTTCAGATTGTGTTATAGGGCCAACATTAAAGCCACCAATGCATCTATCATCATTGCAAACCATGGGAGTAGAACTAACTACATTGTTTAGAACATCACTGAAATGCTCAGCCCACCTAGCCATGACAGAATCATCCCCTTCTATAACCTTACCTTGTTTATCTTTCAATCCTTGTATGCCTGTCCGTTTTCTACCACACAAAACATTAACTATCTGGTACAGCTCTCTGCTGTTGTGCTGTCTAACTGCTTCCTCGGCTTTGTCAGCCAAACCATCAAGCCAAAGATTCTTATCAGCAGCTAACTGATCTTTTACAAGTTTATTAAGGTCTCTGTAATGCTTTCTATTAGGACTAGTAGGGTATTGATTAAGGGCATTCCTGCAGTTCTTTCTTTCCGAAATAAGCTCAAGTGCCTTATCACTCAGATAATTTTGCCTCTTCTGCTCCTTTTTTCCTAAAAGAGTACTGTTAGTGTCCAAAAAAGCCTGTTTAAAATGATCCCATTCTTCCTCAACTTCAGTAGTAAGCAAACCATGACTGTCATAATGACTAAGTAACCTATCATGGTAAGCTTTGGCAATAACTGGACCTTTCATAGCTTCAGTATTAAAAGTAAATTTTTTAACCCTAGCACAACACTTTTTAAGTTTAAGTTGCAACACACTTTTAACAAGGTAATGGTCAGATCCAATTTCAGCTCCCCTATATGCCCTGGTATTCCTAACAGAACTAGCCCATTTGCTGTTAATTAATATGTAATCAATCATATTCTTATGCAGCCCATCAGGTGAAACCCATGTGTACTTATGTATGTCGCGGTGTTTGTAATAAGTGTTAGTTATTCTGAATCCATTGAGTTTACTTACCTGTAGGAGACGTTGCCCATTGCCATTGCAGCTACCAATACCAAAAGGGCCTACTACTCCTCCCCAAAGGGCAGAGTCAATACCAACTTTGGCATTGAAGTCACCAAGAAGAAGGGTAATATCTCCTTTCTTGACAGAATTCAAAATATCCTGAAGTTGTTCATAAAACCTATCCTTCTCATCCTCATCGGCATCCTCAGTGGGGGCATAACAGCAGATAACATTCAAGTCTTTAACGCTTGTCTGAAATTTTGCCGTAAGAAACCTTTCATTAATGCACTCATATCCTAGAAGAGCATCGCTAGCGTGTCTGCTGAGGAGCAGACCCACGCCTTGGTGATGCTTATTGTCGTCCCTCCTTGAAAAGAGAAATTTAAGATTATTTTTAAGAATCTGACCTTTATCTGTCCATCTGGTCTCTTGCAAGCCGAGAATATCTAAATTATAATGGTGGAATTCTTGTGTGAGGACATCAAGAGAAAAAGCTCTGTGCAGAGTCCTCACATTCCAACTACCTATGGAGAGAAAATGGTTAGTGGGATGTTTAAAGAAACTATGTTTATTGAGAGAGGGAATGCCGACAATATCAAACAGCCCCCTAATCGCAGACATGGGGCAAAGACCCTTTCCCCCACTACTAAAGGCTGAAGCCATCTACACTGGAAGACTTCCTCCAATGTAGAATTTGACGATGCCAATAGAAGCAAAGAGTTCAGGTGCCTGCGATGACCTCTGCTCAGGATTATCCACCAGCTGATAAACATATCCTGTGAATCTATTCACTTGGGGCTGTCAACCCACAAACAAACAGAAAACACAGCGGAAGATTTTCCCTCCACAGAAGCCCACCAGTGCAGCAAAATCAGGATCCATAATCAAGCTCAGAACCATATATCTGTCCAGTCCAGTAGGTTTATATGGTCAGCACCAGGACCCTGTGTGGTTGATCACTCCTCAGCAGGGTAGAAAAAAAAGAAAAGTAGCCATAGTTGTCCAGATCAGTAGGCCATACTAATCTGGCAGCCCTCCCCTTCCGTTCACTTCCACAAGAGAGTATCTCTTTTGAAAGTTACTAACGTTCCGCACCACGAGAAGGCGGGGTCGGACATTAGGTGCTAGGCCTGGCCGGTTCTATGCATCATCACAGGGGATTGGTGCATAGCTCTCCTTCCAGTGACTACCTAGCTACCATTTACAGATAACACTCTGAAATACTTTAATGGAATAAAATAACTTTCCCGAATGGAATGTACGATATAGGCGGATTTAATGACGTTTTAAAAAATGTCTTTGGGGATCCTAGCCCTATAATACTAGAAAGCAACCTCCCCACATTAAGATTTGTTTTTCATTTGGCAAGAGGTTATAAAATAGATTTTTCTGAAGGAAAGTTACGAGAAATACTAGGGTTCGAATCGAAAATTATCGATGCAGCAAAATACGAAGGGAAATTCCCACCCAACATAACGAGAGGGGTCGATCGCATTCTAATTCACTATTCTATTGTCGAATCTTCCTATCTCAATAACCAGAAGAGCGACGTGTTGTACAGTTTCATGCCTCAAACACCGCCTGGCAGTTAATCGACACACATCATTTCTTCCCCATATATTTACCGCTGAATAAAACTTATTACATCTACAATGTTAGAATGAAAGTAACCGATCAGAACAATAAAGCAATTGATTTGAATAAGGAAAACCTGACTTACATTTTCAAACCCAAATAAAGATGAAGATACTGAGAAAGCGAATTAAAATATTTTATACAATTCCGTCGCCTGTCGTTCGAAAAAACGAGAAAATATCCACTAAAAGCAGAAATCTTTTTCACCGGTTAATTTACGGAATGATTTACGGAAAATTTTACGGAAAAATGACGACAATCACATTATTCAGAGAGTAAGGTCCAGTTGTATAAATTTGAAATATCTCATGTATCTTGGTTTATTCAAAAATTTGAAATATCTCGCATATCTTGATTTATTCCAAAAGTGGAACCATCACTACAAGTACTTGCAAAACTAGAATCTCAGTTAGCAAGCTGCAATCCACATGAAATCTTTTGGGAATCGTGCAAACTGTACAAATCTGATACTCGAATTGACTGTCATGTCAGTTGGTGGGTTACTAAAACTCAAAATAAACCCATAGATCTTTATGTCGTCTTACAAAAGTCTAAACGATTAAATAATCAAACCAGAAACAATATGGTGTTTGATCACATGTTACTAGAACGGATTCAGATCAGAGTGAATAGCAAACAGTTTCCCCGCACAAGAATTCGAATGCAACATTGAACCCAACATTTTAGACTCTCCGCGAGTTTACAACAGCTTTGTAGCTGCAAAAAATATGGATATCGACTCGGGAACACAGATCAGTTATCAAGATTTTATTAAACTGTATCCAAATGAATTACATCACGTATATTGCGTAATTGTCTCAGAACGAAAAGCAACTTTTCAACCATTACAGGGAAAACTTATAGTTGTTGGCTAAAAAAAACTATTTTAAATAGAAATTATATTGAAATCTACATCTATTTGCATGTTTTAAAAAATATATATATGTTTCTGGACCAGTATTTTTGCAGCTTCACTTTAATGCTGATGTGCAGTGAACTCTAAAACAACGACATGAATCAATTGAACTTAAATAAATGAAACTAAATCTCGACCCCGTTAATTTTTCGAGGAGGTCCAGACTGATTTCTATTTAGTTTGAATTAAGCATGATAACATAAAAAAACTCTTCTCTCTCTCTTTACAAACTTCATACATTCTTAAAATTATTCTAACCTATATCACTTTTTACTTCAAAAAAATTTTTATTTTCAAAATTGGATTCATCTCATACCCTCTGATTTTTATGAGAGCAAAGAAAATTCATACATTCACAAATATCACTTCAAAGTCTATCTTTCCATCATATTTTTTCTCTCCCAGCCCCCTGAAAACGTCATTTGACCTGTTGGTTTGGCCATATTTTTTGCAAACAAATTTCCCGAAGTTGTCTTACTTTGTTGAATTCTCTGATTTACCTGGCTTTTACAACCCAACAGCCAAATAATCCAGTGAAATATATAATAACTAAACAAAACCACATCATTTTATTTCTTTCACACACACCTCATTTTTTTCTAAAAATTAGTTTAAACAAATTAGTGTAAATGCTCATCTCCCCTAAAAAAGTTAAATTAGTTTTTAAAGTGCTAAAAATCACTCTTCTTTTTTCTTATTTTCACACAATTTCTCACCAAAAAACCCAAAAAATTAGTTTAAACACTCATCTCCCAAAACTTTTCCCATAGATTAACATAGAATTCCCAATACTTTAACACTGCGCCAGAACTCTCATTTATGCTCCTACTTGAGTTTCACTAGCAAATCCGGTCCTTCTTGCAGAGATCCATGAGAAATTATACCAGCAAAAACTTTGCATTTAAAGATTAAAGGAGAAGAATTGACCTATAAGTTTTAGAGAAATATAATAACAGAATCAGGTTATGACCATCTCATTACTGGCATTACTCGAGAAGAAGTTGCTATGGATCGTTTGTGTCAAAGCTGTATTGATCATTTAAATGTAAAATTGGAAAAAGAATTTCATTTAATTCAATGATATTATGCAGTAAAATAGCAGATCATTATACAGAGTGTCCCTGAATTTATGGCCCAAACGTGAGGGTAGTACACACCGAACCAACCAATATTCGTCATAGAATATGCGGCCGCAAACGCAGCAAGGTGCCGGTAGTGGGTGCAGACGAGGCAGCGCAGCTTGAAAGCACTGGATCGACCAAACCCCAGCATTCTGAGCGCCGACCGGACACAAGATGGAGCAGTTTACGAATGCAGAGAAAGCCGATATCCAGCTGATGTATGGCGTAGCCGAGCGTAAATACCCTGAGCGGTACCAAAGACCCTCCTATGCGCCGCGTCATCATCATCATCTTCAAGCAGCCATGGGATACGGAGGTCGAACCAGACCGTGCAATTTAGTTCTCCAAGCAAGTCTGTCCTGAGCTATATCTGCTGCATCTCGCCACTGCACACCAATTCTAATAAGGTCCTGTTTGACATTGTCTTCCACTGCATCCTAGGTTTTCCCCTCTTTCTGAAACCTTTAGGCACACTGTTCATAACCCCATTCGCCAAACTATAATTATCCATACGGGCAACATGGTCAAACCAACAGAGTTTCTCTCTGTACAATATGCTACTTAAAGGAGGTTTTCCTAACCTCGTCATTAGTTACACAGTTCATCGTTTGCCTAACCTCAACATTAGTAACACAGTTGAACCACCAAAGCCCAAGATGCTGCGATAATAACCTAGAATCAATAAGATAAGCACCTAGAATCAAAAGCACTTAGATTCCTGTTATCTTGTTTACAAAGTGTCCACGTTTCACTACCATAACTAACCCTAGAAAGAACCAACTATTGTACAGTCTAATTTTAGTCTTTAGGTGTATACGCCTATTTCTCCACACTCTCCATAGATTCTTAAAAGTCCCGGAAGCACTCCCTATTCGTCTGTTAATCTCATGGCTCACATCACCAGTATCTGTTACATAGCTCCCAAGATAATTAAACTGTGACACATGCTCAAGATTGTAACCATTCGGATTAACTGAATCACAGCCTACTTGACCAAGAGTTCATCTCATCAACATCATTTGCCAAAAAGGCTAAATCATCAGCATAATCTAAATCGGAAATTTTCGTATCTCCAGCCCATTTAAGGCCAAAATCTTTCCCTTGAAGTGAATTACGAATAACTTATCAATAACCGAACTAAACAGAAACGGATACAAAATGCACCCTTGTCGAACATCAGAAATCATGCTAAACCAATTGCTACAAGACCTACCAAATCTGACACACGATTCAGTGTTATTATAGGGAGCTTTCATTATGTTAACTAACTTGTCTGGTATATCATATGATCTCACAATCAACCACAAATTATAACGATCAACAGACATGAAGGCGTTGTTGAAATCAAGAAAGGTAACAACCAAAGGTTCTGAACAGTTAGAGTTAATACATTCTTAGCCTGTTTCAGTTAGAGTTATTCCTTCCTTAGCCTGATTCAGTTAGAGTTATTACTTTCTTAGCCTGGTTCAGTTAGAGTTATTCTTTCCTTAGCCTAATTCAGTTACACTTATTACTTTCTTAGCCTGGTTCAGTACGAGTTATTCCTTCCTTAGGCTGATTCATTTACAGTTGTTACTTTCTTAGCCTGGTTGAGCTGGAGTTATTCCTTCCTTAGCCTAATTCAGTTAGAGTTATTACTTTCTTAGCCTGATTCAGTTAGAGTTATTCCTTCCTTAGTCTGATTCAGTTAGAGTTATTATTTTCTTAGCCTGGTTCAGTTAGAGTTATTCCTTCCTTAGCATAATTCAGTTAGAGTTATTAATTTCTTGGCCTGATTCAATTACAGTTATTCCTTCCTTAGCCTGATTCAGTTAGAGTTATTACTTTCTTAGCCTGATTCAGTTAGAGTTATTCCTTCCTTAGTCTGATTCAGTTAGAGTTATTACTTTCTTAGCCTGGTTCAGTTAGAGTTATTCCTTCCTTAGCCAGATTCAGTTAGAATTATTACTTTCTTAGCCTGATCCAGTTAGAGTTATTACTTTCTTAGCTGGTTCAGTTATAGTTATTCCTTCCTTATCCTGGTTCAGTTAGAGTAATTCCATCCTTAGCGTGATTCAGTTAGAGTTATTACTTTCTTAGCCTGGTTCAGTTAGAGTTATTCCTTGCCTAGTCTGATTCAGTTAGAGTTATTACTTTCTTAGCCTGATTCAGTTAGATTTATTCCTTCCTTAGTCTGATTCAGTTAGAGTTATTACTTTCTTAGCCTGATTCAGTTAGAGTTATTCCTTCCTTAGCCTGATTAAGTTAGAGTTATTACTTTCTTAGCCTCGTTCAGTTAGAGTTATTCCTTCCTTAGCCTGATTCGGTAGAGTTATTACTTTCTTAGCCTGATTCAGTTAGAGTTATTCCTTCTTAGCCTGATTCAGTTAGAGTTATTACTTTCATAGCCTGGTTCAGTTAGAGTTATTCCTTTCTTAGCCTGATTCAGTTAAAGATATTACTTTCTTAGCCTGGTTCAGTGTGAGGTTTTTTCCTTCCTTAGCCTGGTTCAGTGTGAGGATTTTTCCTTCCTTAGCCTGGTTCAGTTAGAGTTATTCATTCCTTAGCCTGGTTCAGTTAGAGTTATTACTTTCTCAGCCTGGTTCAGTTAGAGTTATTCCTTTTGTAGCCTGATTCAGTTAGAGTTATTACTTTCTTAGCCTGATTCAGTTAGAGTTATTCCTTCCTTAGCCTGGTTAAGTTAGAGTAATTCCTCCCTTAGCCTAATTCAGTTAGAGTTTTTACTTTCTTAGCCCGACTCAGTTAGAGATATTCCTTCCTTAGTCTGATTCAGTTAGAGTTATTACTTTCATAGCCTGCTTCAGTTAGAGTTATTCCTTCCTTAGGCTAATTCAGTTAGAGAATTTACTTTCTTAGCCTGATTCAGTTAGAGTTATTCCTTCCTTAGTCTGAATCAGTTAGAGTTATTACTTTCATAGCCTGGTTCAGTTAAAGTTATTCCTTCCTTACCATCATTCAGTTAGAGTTATTACTTTCTTAGCCTGATTCAGTTAGAGTTATTCCTTCCTTAGCCTGATTCAGTTAGAGTTATTACTTTCTTAGCCTGATTCAGTTAGAGTTATTCCTTCCTTAGACTGATTCAGTTAGAGTATTTACTTTCTTAGCCTGATTAAGTAAGAGTTATTACTTTCTTAGCATCGTTCAGTTAGAGTTATTCCTTCCTTAGCCTGAGTCATTAGAGTTATTCCTTCCTTAGTCTGACTCAGTTAGAGTTATTACTTTCTTTGCCTGGTTCAGCTAGAGTTATTACTTTTGTAGCCTGATTCAGTTAGAGTTATTACTTCCTTAGCCTGGTTCAGTTAGACTTATTACTTTCTTAGCCTGGTTCAGTCACAGTTATTCCTTTTGTAGCCTGATTCAGTTAGAGTTATTACCTTCTTCGCCTGGTTCAGTTACAGTTATTACTTTGTAGCCTGATTCAGTTAGAGTTATTACTTTCTTAGCATGGTTCAGTTAGAGTTATTCCTTCCTTAGCCTAATTCAGTTAGAGTTATTACTTTCTTAGCCTGATTCAGTTAGAGTTATTCCTTCCTTAGCCTGATTCAGTTAGAGATAATACTTTCTTAGTCTGGTTCAGTTAGAGTAATTCCTTCCTTAGCCTAATTCAGTTAGAGTTTTTACTTTCTTAGCCTGATTCAGTTAGAGTTATTCCTTCCTTAGTCTGATTCAGTTAGAGTTATTACTTTCATAGCCAGGTTCAGTTAGTTATTCCTTCCTTACCATAATTCAGTTAGAGTATTTACTTTCTTAGCCTGATTCAGTTAGAGTTATTCCTTCCTTAGCCTGATTCAGTTAGAATTATTACTTTCTTAGAATGATTCAGTTAGAGTTTTTCATTCCTTAGTCTGATTCAGTTAGAGTTATTACTTTCTTAGCCTGGTTCAGTTAGATTTATTTCTTCCTTAGCCTAATTAAGTTAGAGTTGTTACTTTCTTAGCCTGGTTCAGTTAGAGTTATTACTTTCTTAGCCTGGTTCAGTTAGAGTTATTCCTTCCTTAGCCTAATTCAGTAAGAGTTATTACTTTCTTAGCCTGATTCAGTTTGAATTATTCCTTCCTTAGTCTGATTCAGTTAGAGTTATTACTTTCTTAGCCTGGTTTATTTAGAGTTATTCCTTCCTTAGCATAATTCAGTTAGAGTTATTACTTTCTTAGCCTGATTCAACTAGAGTTATTCCTTCCTTAGCCTGATTCAGTTAGAATTATTACTTTCTTAGCCTGGTTCAGTTAGAGTTATTCCTTCCTTAGCCTGATTCAGTTAGAGTTATTACTTTCTTAGCCTGATCCAGTTAGAGTTATTACTTTCTTAGCTGGTTCAGTTATAGTTATTCCTTCCTTATCCTGGTTCAGTTAGAGTAATTCCTTCCTTAGCGTCATTCAGTTAGAGTTATTACTTTCTTAGCCTGATTAAGTTAGAGTTATTACTTTCTTAGCCTCGTTCAGTTAGAGTTATTCCTTCCTTAGCCTGATTCGGTAGAGTTATTGCTTTCTTAGCCTGATTCAGTTAGAGTTATTCCTTCCTTAGCCTGATTAAGTTAGAGTTATTACTTTCTTAGCCTCGTTCAGTTAGAGTTATTCCTTCCTTAGCCTGATTCGGTAGAGTTATTACTTTCTTAGACTGATTCAGTTAGAGTTATTCCTTCTTAGCCTGATTCAGTTAGAGTTATTACTTTCTTAGCCTGGTTCAGTTAGAGTTATTCCTTCCTTAGCCTTATTCAGTTAAAGATATTACTTTCTTAGCCTGGTTCAGTGTGAGGTTTTTTCCTTCCTTAGCCTGGTTCAGTGTGAGGTTTTTTCCTTCCTTAGCCTGGTTCAGTTAGAGTTATTCATTCCTTAGCCTGGTTCAGTTAGAGTTATTACTTTCTCAGCCTGGTTTAGTTATTCCTTTTGTAGCCTGATTCAGTTAGAGTTATTACTTTCTTAGCCTGATTCAGTTACAGTTATTCCTTCCTTAGCCTGGTAAGTTAGAGTAATTCCTCCCTTAGCCTAATTCAGTTAGAGTTTTTACTTTCTTAGCCCGACTCAGTTAGAGATATTCCTTCCTTAGTCTGATTCAGTTAGAGTTATTACTTTCATAGCCTGCTTCAGTTAGAGTTATTCCTTCCTTAGGCTAATTCAGTTAGAGAATTTACTTTTTTAGCCTGATTCAGTTAGAGTTATTCCTTCCTTAGTCTGATTCAGTTAGAGTTATTACTTTCATAGCCTGGTTCAGTTAGAGTTATTCCTTCCTTACCATAATTCAGTTAGAGTTATTACTTTCTTAGCCTGATTCAGTTAGAGTTATTCCTTCCTTAGCCTGATTCAGTTAGAGTTATTACTTTCTTAGCCTGATTCAGTTAGAGTTATTCATTCCTTAGACTGATTCAGTTAGAGTATTTACTTTCTTAGCCTGCTTCAGTAAGAGTTATTACTTTCTTAGCATCGTTCAGTTAGAGTTATTCCTTCCTTAGCCTGAGTCATTAGAGTTATTCCTTCCTTAGTCTGACTGAGTTAGAGTTGTTACTTTCTCTGCCTGGTTCAGCTAGAGTTATTACTTTTGTAGCCTGATTCAGTTAGAGTTATAACTTTCTTAGCGTGGTTCAGTTAGAGTTATTCCTTCCTTAGCCTGATTCAGTTAGAGTAATTACTTCCTTAGCCTGGTCCAGTTAGACTTATTATTTTCTTAGCCTGGTTCAGTCAGAGTTATTCCTTTTGTAGCCTGATTCAGTTAGAGTTATTACCTTCTTAGCCTGGTTCAGTTAGAGTTATTACTTTCTTAGCCTGGTTCAGTTAGAGTTATTACTTCCTTAGCCTAATTCAGTTAGAGTTATTACTTTCTTAGCCTGATTCAGTTTGAATTATTCCTTCCTTAGTCTGATTCAGTTAGAGTTATTACTTTCTCAGCCTGGTTAATTTAGAGTTATTCCTTCCTTAGCATAATTCAGTTAGAATTATTACTTTCTTAGCCTGATTCAACTAGAGTTATTCTTTCCTTAGTCTGATTCAGTTAGAGTTATTACTTTCTTAGCTTGGTTCACTTAGAGTTATTCCTTCCTTAGCCTGATTCAGTTAGAATTATTCCTTCCTTAGTCTGATTTAGTTAGAGTTATTACTTTCTTAGCCTGGTTCAGTGGGAGTTATTCCTTCCTTAGCCTGATTCGGTTAGAGTTATTACTTTCTTAGCCTGGTTCAGTTATAGTTATTCCTTCTTTATCCTGGTTCAGTTAGAGTTATTCCTTCCTCAGCGTGATTCAGTTAGAGTTATTACCTTCTTAGCCTGGTTCAGTTAGAGTTATTCCTTCCTTAGCCTCATTCAGTTAGAGTTATTACTTTCTTAGCCTGATTCAGTTAGAGTTATTCCTTCCTTAGCTTGACTCAGTTAGAGTTATTCCTTCCTTAGCCTGATTCACTTTTGTGTTATTATTTTCTGAGCCTGGTTCAGCTAGAGTTATTCCTTCCTTAGCCTGATTCAGTTGGAGATATTAATTTCTTAGCCTGGTTCAGTTAGAGTTATTACTTTTGTACCCAGATTCAGTTAGAGTTATTACTTTCTTAGCCTGGTTCAGTTAGAGTTGTTATTTCTTTAGCCTGATTCATTTAGAGTTATTACTTTCTTAGCCTTGTTCAGTTAGACTTATTACTTTCTGAGCCTGGTTCAGTTAGAGTTATTCCTTTTGTAGCCTGATTCAGTTAGAGATATAACCTTCTTAGCCTGGTTCAGTTAGAGTTATTACTTTTGTAGCCTGTTTCAGTTAGAGTTATTACTTTCTTAGTGTGGTTCAGTTAGAGTTATTACTTTCTTAGCTTGGTTCACTTAGAATTATTCCTTCCTTAGCTTGATTCAGTTAGAGTTATTACTTTCTTATCCTGGTTCAGCTAGAGTTGTTCCTTCCTTAGCCTGATTCAGTTAGAATTATTACTTTCTTAGCCTGGTTCAGTTAGAGTTATTCCTTCCTTAGCCTGATTAAGTTAGAGTTATTACTTTCTTAGCCTATTTCAGTTAGAGTTATTACTTCCTTAGCCTGATTCATTTAGAGTTATTACTTTCTTAGCCTGGTTAAGTTGGAGTTATTCCTTTCTTAGCCTGATTCAGTTAGAGTTATTATTTTCTTAGCCTGATTCAATTAGAATTATTACTTTCTTAGCCAGGTTCAGTCAGAGTTATTCCTTCCTTAGCCTGATTCAATTAGAGATATTACTTTCCTAGCCTGGTTCAGTTAGACTTATCACTTTCTCAGCGTGGTTAAGATGGAGTTATTACTTCTATGCCTGATTCAGTTAGAGTTATTACTTTCTTAGCCTGATTCAGTTAGAGTTAATCCTTCCTTAGCCTGGTTCAGTTAGACTTATTACTTTCTTAGCCTGGTTCAGTCAGAGTTATTCTTTTGTAGCCTGATTCAGTTAGAGTTATTACTTTTGTAGCCTGATTCAGTTAGAGTTATTACCTTCTTAGCCTGGTTCAGTTAGAGTTATTACTTTTGTAGCCTAATTCAGTTAGTGTTATTACTTTCTTATCCTGGTTCAGTTAGAGTTATTCCATCCTTAGCCTGATTCAGTTAGAGTTATTATTTTCTTAGCGTGATTCAGTTAGAGCTATTCCTTCCTTAGCCTGATTCAGTTAGAGTTATTACTTTCTTAGCCTGGTTCAGTTAGAGTTATTACTTCCTTAGCCAGATTCATTTAGAGTTATTACTTTCTTAGCCTGGTTAAGTTGGAGTTATTCCTTCCTTAGCCTGATTCAGTTAGAGTTATTACTTTTTTTAGCCTGATTCAGTTAGAGTTATTACTTTCTTAGCTTGGTTCAGTAAGTGTTATTCCTTCCTTAGCTTGATTCAGTTAGAGGTATTATTTTCTTAGCCTGGTACAGTTAGAGTTATTCCTTCCTTAGCCTGATTCAGTTAGAGTTATTACTTTCTTAGCCTGGTTCAGTTAGTGTTATTCCTTCCTTAGCCTGATTCATTTAGAGTTATTACTTTCTCAGCCTGGTTAAGATGGAGTTATTACTTCTATGCCTGATTCAGTTAGAGTTATTACTTTCTTAGCCTGGTTCAGTCAGAGTTAATCCTTCCTTAGCCTGGTTCAGTTAGACTTATTACTTTCTTAGCCTGGTTCAGTCAGAGTTATTCTTTTGTAGCCTGATTCAGTTAGAGTTATTACTTTTGTAGCCTGATTCAGTTAGAGTTATTACCTTCTTAGCCTGGTTCAGTTAGAGTTATCACTTTTGTAGCCTAATTCAGTTAGAGCTATTACTTTCTTAGCCTGGTTCAGTTAGAGTTATTCCTTCCTAACCTAATTCAGTTAGAGTTATTACTTTATTAGCCTGATTCAGTTAGAGTTATTCTTTCCTTAGCCTGATCCAGTTAGAGTTATTAATTTCTTAGCCTGGCTCAGTTAGAGTTATTCCTTCCTTAGCCTGATTCAGTTATAGATATTACTTTCATAGCCTGGTTTAGTTAGAATTATTACTTTCTTAGCCTGGTTCAGTCAGAGTTATTCCTTTTGTAGCCTGATTCAGTTAGAGTTATTACTTTCTTAGCCTCGTTCAGTTAGAGTTATTACTTTAATCAAGCTAAGGAAGGAATAACCGTACTATTAGTTTCTTAGCCTGGTTCAATTAGAGTTATTCCTTCCTTAGCCTGACTCAGTTAGAGTTATTATTTTAATGAAGCAAAGGAAGGAATAACCGTAATATTACTTTCTTAGTCTGGTGAATTTAGAGTTATTACTTTTGTAGCCTGATTCAGTTAGAGTTAATACTTTCTTAGCCTGGTTCAGTTAGAGTTATTCCTTCTTCAGCCTAATTCAATTAGGGATATTACTTTCTTAGCCTGGTTCAGTTAGAGTTATTCCTTCCTTAGCCTGATTCAGTTAGAGTTGTTATTTTCTTAGCCTGGTTCAGTAAGAGTTATTCCTTCCTCAGCGTAATTCAATTAGAGATATCACTTTCTTAGCCTGGTCCAGTTAGAGTTATTCCTTCCTTAGCCTGATTCAGTTAGAGTTGTTATTTTCTTAGCCTTGTTCAGTTAGAGTTATTACTTTCTTAGCCTGGTTCAGTTAGAGTTATTCCTTCCTTAGCCTAATTCAGTTAGAGTTATTACTTTCTTTGCCTGGTTTATTTAGAGTTATTCCTTCCTTAGCATAATTCAGATAGAGTTATTACTTTCTTAGCATGATTCAAGTAGAGTTATTCTTTCCTTAGCCTGGTTCAGTTAGAATTATTACTTTCTTTGCCTGATTCAGTTAGAGTTATTCCTTCCTTAGTCTGATTCAGTTAGAGATATTACTTTCTTAGCTTGTATTTTAGAGTTATTTTTTCCTTAGCCTGATTCAGTTAGAATTATTCCTTCCTTAGTCTGATTTAGTTAGAGTTATTACTTTTTTAGCCTGGTTCAGTGAGAGTTATTCCTTTTGTAGCCTGATTCAGTTAGAGTAATTACTTTCTTAGCCTCGTTCAGTTAGAGTTATTACTTTAATCAAGCTAAGGAAGGAATAACCGTAGTATTAATTTCTTACCCTGGTTCAATTAGAGTTATTCCTTCCTTAGCCTGACTCAGTTAGAGTTATTATTTTAATGAAGCAAAGGAAGGAATAACCGTAATATTACTTTCTTAGTCTGGTTCAGTTAGAGTTATTCCTTCCTTAGCCTGATTCATTTAGAGTTTTTGCTTTTGTAGCCTGATTCAGTTAGAGGTATTACTTTCTTAGCCTGATTCGGTTAGAGTTATTACTTTCTTAGCCTGATTCAGTTAGAGTTATTCCTTCCTTAGTCAGATTCAGTTAGAGTTATTACTTTCTTAGCCTGGTTCAGTTAGATTTATTCCTTCCTTAGCCTAATTCAGTTAGAGTTGTTACTTTCTTAGCCTGGTTCAGTTAGAGATATTACTTTCTTAGCCTGGTTCAATTAGAGTTATTCCTTCCTTAGCCTAATTCAGTTAGAGTTATTACTTTGTTAGCCTGATTCATTTTGAATTATTCCTTCCTTAGTCTGATTCAGTTAGAGTTATTACTTTCTTTGCTGGTTTATTTAGAGTTATTCCTTCCTTAGCATAATTCAGTTAGAGTTATTACTTTCTTAGCCTGATTCAAGTAGAGTTATTCTTTCCTTAGCCTGATTCAGTTAGAATTATTACTTTCTTTGCCTGATTCAGTTAGAGTTATTCCTTCCTTAGTCTGATTCAGTTAGAGATATTACTTTCTTATCTTGGTTTACTTAGAGTTATTATTTCCTTAGCCTGATTCAGTTAGAATTATTCCTTCCTTAGTCTGATTTAGTTAGAGTTATTACTTCAGTTAGACTTATTAATTTCTTAGCCTGGTTCAGTCAGAGTTATTATTTTGTAGACTGATTCAGTTAGAGTTATTACTTTTGTAGCCTGATTCAGTTAGAGTTATTACCTTCTTAGCCTGGTTCAGTTAGAGTTATTACTTTTGTAGCCTGATTCAGTTAGAGTTATTACTTTCTAATCCTGGTTCAGTTAGAGTTATTCCTTCCTTAACCTGATTCAGTTAGAGTTATTATTTTCTTAGCGTGGTTCAGTTAGAATTATTCCTTCCTTAGCCTGATTCAGTTAGAGTTATTACTTTCTTAGACTGGTTCAGTTAGAGTTATTCCTTCCTTAGCCTGATTCAGTTAGAGTTATTACTTTCTTAGCTTGGTTAATTTGGAGTTATTCCTTCCTTAGCCTGATTCAGTTAGAGTTATTACTTTCTAAGCCTGATTCATTTAGAGTTACTACATTCTTAGCCTCATTCAGTTAGAGTTATTACTTTTTTAGACTGGTTCAGTTAGAGTTATTCCTTCCTTAGCCAGATTCAGTTAGAGATATAACTTTCTTAGCCTGGTTCAGTTAGACCTATTACTTTCTTAGCCTGGTTCAGTCAGAGTTATTCCTTTTGCAGCCTGATTCAGTTAGAGTTATTACTTTAATTAAGCTAAGGAAGGAATAACCGTACTATTAGTTTCTTAGCCAGGTTCAATTAGAGTTATTCCTTCCTTAACCTGACTCAGAGTTATTACTTTAATGAAGCAAAGGAAGGAATAATCGTAATATTACTTTCTTAGCCTGGTTCAGTTAGATTTATTCCTTCCTTAGCCTGATTCAGTTACAGTTATTACTTTCTGAGCCTTGTTCAGTTAGAGTTATTCCTTCCTTAGCATAATTCAGTTAGAGTTATTACTTTCTTAGCCTGATTCAAGTAGAGTTATTCCTTCCTTAGCCTGATTCAGTTAGAATTATTACTTTCTTAGCCTGATTCAGTTAGAGTTATTCCTTCCTTAGCTTGATTCGGTTAGATTTATTTCTTTCTTAGCCTGGTTCAGTTATAGATATTCCTTCTTTATCCTGGTTCAGTTAGAGTTACTACTTTCTTAGCTTGGTTCACTTAGAGTTATTCCTTCCTTAGCCTGATTCAGTTAGAATTATTCCTTTCTTAGTCTGATTTAGTTAGAGTTATTACTTTCTTAGCCTGGTTCAGTTAGAGTTATTCCTTCCTTAGCTTGATTCGGTTAGATTTCTTTCTTTCTTAGCCTGGTTCAGTTATAGATATTCCTTCTTTATCCTGGTTCAGTTAGAGTTATTCCTTCCTTAGCGTGATTCAGATAGAGTTATTACCTTCTTAGCCTGGTTCAGTTAGAGTTATTCCTTCCTTAGCTGGTTTGAGTTAGAGTTATTACTTTCTTAGCCTGATTCAGTTAGAGTTATTCCTTCCTTAGCTTGACTCAGTTAGATTTATTACTTTCTTAGTCTGGTTCAGTTAGAGTTATTCCTTTCTTAGCCTGATTTAGTTTTGAGTTATTATGTTCTTAGCCTGGTTCAGTTAGAGTTATTCCTTCCTTAGCCTGATTCAATTAGAGTTATTACTTTCTTAGCCTGGTTCAGTTAAAGTTATTACATTTGTAGCCAGATTCAGTTAGAGTTATTACTTTCTTAGCCTGGTTCAGTTAGAGTTGTTATTTCCTCAGCCTTATTCCTTTAGAGTTATTACATTCTTAGCCTTGTTCAGTTAGATTTATTACTTTCTTAGCATGGTTCAGTTAGAGTTATTCCTTTTGTAGCCTGATTCATTTAGTGTTATAACCTTCTTAGCCTGGTTCAGTTAGAGTTATTACTTTTGTAGCCTGATTCAGTTAGAGTTATTACTTTCTTAGCTTGGTTCAGTTAGAGTTATTCCTTCCTTAGCTTGATTCAGTTAGAGGTATTACTTTCTTAGCCTGATTCAGTTAGACTTATTACTTTCTTAGCATGATTCAGTTAGAGTTATTACTTTCTTAGCCTGGTACAGTTAGAGTTATTCCTTCCTTAGCCTGATTCAGTTAGAGTTATTACTTTCTTAGCCTGGTTCAGTTAGAGTTATTCCTTACTTAGCCTGATTCATTTAGAATTATTACCTTCTCAGCCTGGTTAAGATGGAGTTATTACTTCTATGCCTGATTCAGTTAGAGTTATTACTTTCTTAGCCTGATTCAGTTAGAGTTATTACTTTCTTAGCCTGGTTCAGTCAGAGTTAATCCTTCCTTAGCCTGGTTCAGTTAGACTTATTACTTTCTTAGCCTGGTTCAGTCAGAGTTATTCCTTTTGCAGCCTGATTCAGTTAGAGTTATTACTTTAATTAAGCTAAGGAAGGAATAACCGTACTATTAGTTTCTTAGCCAGGTTCAATTAGAGTTATTCCTTCCTTAACCTGACTCAGAGTTATTACTTTAATGAAGCAAAGGAAGGAATAATCGTAATATTACTTTCTTAGCCTGGTTCAGTTAGATTTATTCCTTCCTTAGCCTGATTCAGTTACAGTTGTTACTTTCTTAGCCTGGTTCAGTTAGAGTTATTAATTTCTTAGCCTGGTTCACTTAGAGTTATTCCTTCCTTAGCCTAATTCAGTTAGAGTTATTACTTTCTTGGTCTGATTCAATTAGAGTTATTCCTTCCTTAGCCTGATTCAGTTACAGTTATTACTTTCTGAGCCTTGTTCAGTTAGAGTTATTCCTTCTTTAGCATAATTCAGTTAGAGTTATTACTTTCTTAGCCTGATTCAAGTAGAGTTATTCCTTCCTTAGCCTGATTCAGTTAGAATTATTACTTTCTTAGCCTGATTCAGTTAGAGTTATTCCTGCCTTAGCTTGATTCGGTTAGATTTATTTCTTTCTTAGCCTGGTTCAGTTATAGATATTCCTTCTTTATCCTGGTTCAGTTAGAGTTACTACTTTCTTAGCTTGGTTCACTTAGAGTTATTCCTTCCTTAGCCTGATTCAGTTAGAATTATTCCTTTCTTAGTCTGATTTAGTTAGAGTTATTACTTTCTTAGCCTGGTTCAGTTAGAGTTATTCCTTCCTTAGCTTGATTCGGTTAGATTTCTTTCTTTCTTAGCCTGGTTCAGTTATAGATATTCCTTCTTTATCCTGGTTCAGTTAGAGTTATTCCTTCCTTAGCGTGATTCAGATAGAGTTATTACCTTCTTAGCCTGGTTCAGTTAGAGTTATTCCTTCCTTAGCTGGTTTGAGTTAGAGTTATTACTTTCTTAGCCTGATTCAGTTAGAGTTATTCCTTCCTTAGCTTGACTCAGTTAGATTTATTACTTTCTTAGTCTGGTTCAGTTAGAGTTATTCCTTTCTTAGCCTGATTTAGTTTTGAGTTATTATGTTCTTAGCCTGGTTCAGTTAGAGTTATTCCTTCCTTAGCCTGATTCAATTAGAGTTATTACTTTCTTAGCATGGTTCAGTTAAAGTTATTACATTTGTAGCCAGATTCAGTTAGAGTTATTACTTTCTTAGCCTGGTTCAGTTAGAGTTGTTATTTCCTCAGCCTTATTCCTTTAGAGTTATTACATTCTTAGCCTTGTTCAGTTAGATTTATTACTTTCTTAGCATGGTTCAGTTAGAGTTATTCCTTTTGTAGCCTGATTCATTTAGTGTTATAACCTTCTTAGCCTGGTTCAGTTAGAGTTATTACTTTTGTAGCCTGATTCAGTTAGAGTTATTACTTTCTTAGCTTGGTTCAGTTAGAGTTATTCCTTCCTTAGCTTGATTCAGTTAGAGGTATTACTTTCTTAGCCTGATTCAGTTAGACTTATTACTTTCTTAGCATGATTCAGTTAGAGTTATTACTTTCTTAGCCTGGTACAGTTAGAGTTATTCCTTCCTTAGCCTGATTCAGTTAGAGTTATTACTTTCTTAGCCTGGTTCAGTTAGAGTTATTCCTTACTTAGCCTGATTCATTTAGAATTATTACCTTCTCAGCCTGGTTAAGATGGAGTTATTACTTCTATGCCTGATTCAGTTAGAGTTATTACTTTCTTAGCCTGATTCAGTTAGAGTTATTACTTTCTTAGCCTGGTTCAGTCAGAGTTAATCCTTCCTTAGCCTGGTTCAGTTAGACTTATTACTTTCTTAGCCTGGTTCAGTCAGAGTTATTCTTTTCTAGCCTGATTCAGTTAGAGTTATTACGTTTGTAACCTGATTCAGTTAGAGTTATTACCTTCTTGCCCTGGTTCAGTTAGAGTTATTACTTTTGTAGCCTGATTCAGTTAGAGTTATTACTTTCTTAGCCTGGTTCAGTTAGAGTTATTCCTTCCTAACCTAATTCAGTTAGAGTTATTACTTTATTAGCCTGATTCAGTTAGAGTTATTCTTTCCTTAGCCTGATTCAGTTAGAGTTGTTACTTTCTTAGCCTGGTTCAGTTAGAGTTATTACTTTCTTAGCCTGGTTCAGTGAGAGTTATTCCTTTTGTAGCCTGATTCATTTAGAGTTATTACATTCTTAGCCTCGTTCAGTTAGAGTTATTCCTTTCTTAGCCTGGATCATTTAGAGTGTTTCCTTCCTTAGCCTGATTCAGTTAGAGATATTACTTTCTTAGCCTGGTTCAGTTAGAATTATTGCTTTCTTAGCCTGGTTCAGTCAGAGTTATTTCTTTTGTAGCCTGATTCATTTAGAGTTATTACTTTCTTAGCCTCGACCAGTTAGAGTTATTACTTTAATCAAGCTAAGGAAGGAATAACCGTACTATTAGTTTCTTAGCCTGGTTCAATTAGAGTTATTCCTTCCTTAGCCTGACTCACTTAGAGTTATTATTTTAATGAAGCAAAGGAAGGAATAACCGTAATATTACTTTCTTAGTCTGGTTCAGTTAGAGTTATTCCTTCCTTAGCCTGATTCATTTAGAGTTATTACTTTTGTAGCCTGATTCATTTAGAGTTATTACTTTCTTAGCCTGATACGGTTAGAGTTATTCCTTCCTCAGCCTAATTCAAATAGTGATATTACTTTCTTAGCCTGGTTCAGTTAGAGTTATTCCTTCCTTAGCCTGATTCAGTTAGAGATATTAATTTCTTAGCCTGGTTCAGTTAGACTTATTACTTTCTTAGCCTGGTTCAGTGAGAGTTATTCCTTTTGTAGCCTGATTCATTTAGAGTTATTACTTTCTTAGCCTGGATCAGTTAGAGTTATTCCTTCCTTAGCCTGATTCAGTTAGAGATATTAATTTCTTAGCCTGGTTCAGTTAGACTTATTACTTTCTTAGCCTGGTGAAGTCAGAGATATTCCTTTTGTAGCCTGCTTCAGTCAGAGTTATTACTTTCTTAGCCTAGTTCAGTTAGAGTTATTACTTTAATCAAGCTAAGGAAGGAATAACCGTACTATTAGTTTCTTAGCCTGGTTCAATTAGAGTTATTCCTTCCTTAGCCTGACTGAGTTAGAGTTATTACTTTAATGAAGCAAAGGAAGGAATAACCGTAATATTACTTTCTTAGTCTGGTTCAGTTAGAGTTACTCCTTCCTTAGCCTGATTCATTTAGAGTTATTACTTTTGTAGCCTGATTCAGTTAGAGTTATTACTTTCTTAGCCTGGTTCAGTTAGAGTTATTCCTTCCTCAGCCTAATTCAATTAGGGATATTACTTTCTTAGCCTGGTTCACTTAGAGTTATTCCTTCCTTAGCCTGATTCAGTTAGAGTTGTTATTTTCTTAGCCTGGTTCAGTTAGAGTTATTACTTTCTTAGCCTGGTTCAGTTAGAGTTATTCCTTCCTCAGCCTAATTCAATTAGAGATATTACTTTCTTAGCCTGGTCCAATTAGAGTTATTGCTTCTTAGCCTGATTCAGTTAGAGTTGTTATTTTCTTAGCCTGGTTCAGTTAGAGTTATTACTTTCTTAGCCTGGTTCAGTTAGAGTTATTCCTTCCTTAGCCTAATTCAGTTAGAGTTATTACTTTCTTGGTCTGATTCAATTAGTGTTATTCCTTCCTTAGCCTGATTCAGTTACAGTTATTACTTTCTTAGCCTGGTTCAGTTAGAGTTATTCCTTCCTTAGCATAATTCAGTTAGAGTTATTACTTTCTTGGTATGATTCAATTAGAGTTAATCCTTCCTTAGCCTGTTAAAGTTACAGTTATTACTTTCTTAGCCTGATTCAGTTAGAGTTATTCCCTCTTTAGCCTGATTCAATTACAGTTATTATTTTCTTAGCCAGGTTCAATTAGAGTTATTCCTTCCTTAGTCTGATTCGGTAGAGTTATTACTTTCTTAGCCTGGTTCAGTTACAGTTATTCTTTCCTTATCCTTGTTTGGTTAGAGTTATTCCTTCCTTAGCCTGATTCAGTTAGAGTTGTTACTTTCTTAGCCTGGTTGAGTTAGAGTTATTCGTTGCTTACCATAATTCAGTTAGAGTTATTACTTTCTTGGTATGATTCAATTAGAGTTAATCCTTCCTTAGCCTGTTAAAGTTACAGTTATTACTTTCTTAGCCTGATTCAGTTAGAGTTATTCCCTCTTTAGCCTGATTCAATTACAGTTATTATTTTCTTAGCCAGGTTCAGTTAGAGTTATTCCTTCCTTAGCCTGATTCGGTAGAGTTATTGCTTTCTTAGCCTGGTTCAGTTACAGATATTCTTTCCTTATCCTTGTTCAGTTAGAGTTATTTCTTCCTTAGCCTGACTCAATTAGAATTATTACTTTCTTAGCCTGATTCAGTTAGAGTTATTCCTTCCTTATTCTGATTCAGTTAGAGTTATTACTTTCTTAGCCTGGTTCAGTTAGAGTTATTCCTTCCTTAGCCTAATTCAGTTAGAGTTATTACTTTCTTAGCCTGATTCAGTTTGAAATATTCCTTCCTTAGACTGATTCAGTTTGAGTTATTACTTTCTTAGCCTGGTTTATTTAGAGTTATTCCTTCCTTAGCATAATTCAGTTAGAGTTATTACTTTCTTAGCCTGATTCAAGTAGAGTTATTCCTTCCTTAGCCTGATTCAGTTAGAATTATTACTTTCTTAGCCTGATTCAGTTAGAGTTATTCCTTCCTTAGTCTGATTCAGTTAGAGTTATTACTTTCTTAGCCTGGTCCACTTAGAGTTATTCCTTCCTTAGCCTGATTCAGTTAGAATTATTCGTTCGTTAGTGTGATTTATTTAGAGTTATCACTTTCTTAGCCTGGGTCAGTTAGAGTTATTTCTTCCTTAGCCAGATTCGGTTAGAGTTATTACTTTCTTAGCCTGGTTCAATTATAGTTATTCCTTCTTTATCCTGGTTCAGTTAGAGCTATTCGCTTCTTAGCGTGATACAGTTAGAGTTATTACCTTCTTAGCCTGGTTCAGTTGGAGTTATTCCTTCCTTAGCCTGAGTCAGTTAGAGTTATTAATTTTTTAGCCTGATTCATTTAGAGATATTACTTTCTTAGCTTTCTTAGCTTTCTTAGTTTGTTCAGTTAGACTTATTACTTTGTCAGCCTGGTTCAGTTAGAGTTATTCCTTTTGAAGCCTGATTCAGTTAGAGTCACTTCCTTCTTAGCCTAGTTCAGTTAGAGTTATTACTTTTGTAGCCTGATTCAGTTAGAGTTATTCGTTCCTTAGCTTGATTCAGTTAGAATTATTATTTCCTTAGCCTGATTCAGTTAGAGTTGTTCCTTCCTTAGCTTGATTCATTTAGATTTATTACTTTCTTATCCTGGTTCAGTTAGAGTTATTCCTTCCTTAGCCTGATTCAGTTAGAGTTATTATTTTCTTAGCCTCGTTTAGTTAGAGTTATTCCTTCTTCAGCCTCATTCAGTTAGAGTTATTACGTTCTTAGCCTGGTTCAGTTAGATTTATTCCTTCCTTAGCCTGATTCAGTTAGAGTTATTATTTTCTTAGCCTGATTCAGTTTGAATTATTCCTTCATAGACTGATTCAGTTTGAGTTATTACTTTCTTAGCCTGGTTTATTTAGAGTTATTATTTTCTTAGCCTGATTCAGTTTGAATTATTCCTTCATAGACTGATTCAGTTTGAGTTATTACTTTCTTAGCCTGGTTTATTTAGAGTTATTCCTTCCTTAGCCTAATTCAGTTAGAGTTATTACTTTCTTAGCCTGGTTCAGTTAGAGGTATTCCTTCCTTAGCCTGATTCAGTTGGAGTTGTTACTATCTTCGCCTGATTCAGTTAGATTTATTAATTTCTTAGCCTGGTTCAGTTAGAGTTATTCCTTCCTTAGCCTAATTCAGTTAGAGTTATTACTTTCTTGGTCTGATTCAGTTAGACTTATTGCTTTCTTAGCCTGGTTCAGTCAGAGTTATTCCCTTTGTAGCCTGTTTCAGTTAGAGTCATTACCTTCTTAGCCTATTTCAGTTAGAGATATTACTTTTGTAGTCTGATTCAGTAAGAGTTATTACTTTCTTAGCCTGGTTCAGTTCGAATTATACCTTCCTTAGCATAATTCAGTTAGGGTTATTACTTTCTTGGCCTGATACAATTAGAGTTATTCCTTCCTTAGCCTGATAAAGTTACAATTATTTATTTCTTAGCCTGATTCAGTTAGAGTTATACCATCCTTAGCCTGATTCAATTAGAGTTATTATTTTCTTAGCCTGGTTCAGTTAGAGTTATTCCTTCCTTAGCCTGATTCGGTAGAGTTATTACTTTCTTAGCCTGGTTCAGTTACAGTTATTCTTTCCTTATTCTTGTTCAGTTAGAGTTATTCTTTCCTTAGCGTGATTCAGTTAGAGTTAATACTTTCTTAGCCTGATTCAGTTAGAATTATTCCTTCCTTAGCCTGATTCAGTTAGAGTTATTACTTTCTTAGCCTGATTCAGTTAGAGTTACTCCTTCCTTAGTCTGATTCAGTTAGGGTTATTACTTTCATAGCCTGGTTCAGTTAGAGTTATTCCTTGCTTACCATAATTCAGTTAGAGTATTTACTTTCTTAGCATTATTCAGTTAGAGTTATTCCTTCCTTAGCCTGACTCAGTTAGAATTATTACTTTCTTAGCCTGATTCATTTAGAGTTATTCCTTCCTTAGTCTGATTCAGTTAGAGTTATTACTTTCTTAGCCTGGTTCATTTAGAGTTATTCCTTCCTTAGCCTAATTCAGTTAGAGTTATTACTTTCTTAGCCTGATTCAGTTTGAATTATTCCTTCCTTAGTCTGATTCAGTTTGAGTTATTACTTTCTTAGCCTGGTTTATTTAGAGTTATTCCTTCCTTAGCATAATTCAGTTAGAGTTACTACTTTCTTAGCCTGATTCAAGTAGAGGTATTCCTTCCTTAGACTGATTCAAGTAGAGGTATTCCTTCCTTAGACTGATTCGGTTAGAATTATTACTTTCTTAGACTGATTCAGTTAGAGTTATTCCTTCCTTAGTCTGATTCAGATAGAATTTTTCCTTCCTTAGTCTGATTTATTTAGAGTTATCACTTTCCTAGCCTGATTCAGTTAGAATTATTCCTTCCTTAGCCAGATTCGGTTAGAGTTATTACTTTCTTAGCCTGGTTCAATTATAGTTATTCCTTCTTTATCCTGGTTCAGTTAGAGCTATTACTTCCTTTGCGTGATACAGTTAGAGTTATTACCTTCTTAGCCTGGTTCAGTTGGAATTATTCCTTCCTTAGCCTGATTCAGTTAGAGTTATAAATTTCTTAGCCTGATTCATTTAGAGATATTACTTTCTTAGCCTGATTCATTTAGAGATATTACTTTCTTAGCCTGGTTCAGTTAGAGTTATTCCTTCCTTAGCCTTTTTCATTTAGAGTTATTATTTTCTTAGCCTGGTTAAGTTAGAGTTATTCCTTCTTCAGCCTGATTCAGTTAGAGTTATTACTTTCTTAGCCTGGTTCAGTTAGAGTTATTCCTTACTTAGCCTGATTTAGTTAGAGTTATTACTTTCTTAGCCTGGTTCAGTTAGACTTATTGCTTTCTTAGCGTGGTTCAGTCAGAGTTATTCCTTTTTTAGCCTGTTTCAGTTAGCGTCATTACCTTCTTAGCCTATTTCAGTTAGAAATACTACTTTTGTAGTCTGATTCAGTAAGAGTTATTACTTTCTTAGCCTGGTTCAGTTAGAGTTATTCCTTCCTTAGCCTAATTCAGTTAGAGTTGTTACTATCTTCGCCTGGTTCAGTTAGATATATTACTTTCTTCGCCTGGTTCAGTTAGAGTTATTCCTTCCTTAGCCTAATTCAGTTACAGTTATTACTTTCTTAGCCTGGTTCAGTTAGAGTTATTCCTTCCTTAGCATAATTTAGTTACAGTTATTACTTTCTTGGCCTGATTCAATTAGAGTTATTCCTTCCTTAGCCTGATTCAGTTACAGTTATTACTTTCTTAGCCTGATTCAGTTAGAGTTATTCCCTCCTTAGCCTGATTCAATTAGAGTTATTGCTTTCTTAGCCTGATTCAGTTAGAGTTATTCCCTCCTTAGCCTGATTCAATTAGAGTTGTTACTATCTTAGACTGGTTCAGTTAGGGTTATTACTTTCTTAGCCTGGTTCAGTTAGAGATATTCCTTCCTTAGCCTAATTCAGTTACAGTTATTACTTTCTTAGCCTGGTTCAATTCGAATTATACCTTCCTTAGCATAATTCAGTTAGGGTTATTACTTTCTTGGCCTGATTCAATTAGAGTTATTCCTTCCTTAGCCTGATAAAGTTACAATTATTTATTTCTTAGCCTGATTCATTTAGAGTTATTCCATCCTTAGCCTGATTCAATTAGAGTTATTATTTTCTTAGCCTGGTTCAGTTAGAGTTATTCCTTCCTTAGCCTGATTCGGTACAGCTATTACTTTCTTAGCCTGGTTCTGTTACAGTTATTCTTTCCTTATCCTGGTTCAGTTAGAGTTATTCCTTCCTTAGCGTGATTCAGTTAGAGTTATTACTTTCTTAGCCTGATTCAGTTAGAGTTATTCCTTCCTTAGCCTGATACAGTTAGAGTTATTACTTTCTTAGCCTGATTCAGTTAGAGTTACTCCTTCTTTAGTCTGATTCAGTTAGGGTTATTACTTTCATAGCCTGGTTCAGTTAGAGTTATTCCTTGCTTACCATAATTCAGTTAGAGTATTTACTTTCTTAGCCTTATTCAGTTAGAGTTATTCCTTCCTTAGCCTGACTCAGTTAGAATTATTACTTTCTTAGCCTGATTCAGTTAGAGTTATTCCTTCCTTAGTCTGATTCAATTAGAGTTATTACTTTCTTAGCCTGGTTCAGTTAGATGTATTCCTTTCTTAGCCTGATTCAGTTAGAGTTGTTACTTTCTTAGCCTGGTTCAGTTAGAGTTATTACTTTCTTAGACTGGTTCAGTTAGAGTTATTTCTTCCTTAGCCTAATTCAGTTAGAGTTATTACTTTCTTAGCCTGATTCATTTGGAATTATTCCTTCCTTAGTCTGATTCAATTAGAGTTATTACTTTCTTAGCCTGGTTCAATTAGAGTTATTCCTTTCTTAGCATAATTCAGTTAGAGTTATTACTTTCTTAGCCTGATACAATTAGAGATATTACTTTCTTAGCCTGATTCAATTAGAGATATTCCTTCCTTAGCCTGATTCAGTTAGAGGTATTACTTTCTTAGCCTGATTCAGTTAGAGTTATTCCTTCCTTAGTCTGATTGAGTTAGAGTTATTACTTTCTTAGCCTGGTTCACTTAGAGTTATTCCTTCCTTAGCCTGATTCAGTTAGAATTATTCCTTCCTTAGTCTGATTTATTTAGAGTTATCACTTTCTTAGCCTGGTTCAGTTAGAATTATTCCTTCCTTAGCCAGATTCAGTTAAAGTTATTACTTTCTTAGCCTGGTTCAATTATAGTTATTCCTTCTTTATCCTGGTTCAGTTAGAGCTATTACTTCCTTAGCGTGATACAGTTAGAGTTATTACCTTCTTAGCCTGGTTCAGTTGGAGTTATTCCTTCCTTAGCCTGATTCAGTTAGAGTTATAAATTTCTTAGCCTGATTCATTTAGAGATATTAATTTCTTAGCCATGTTCAGTTAGACTTATTACTTTGTCAGCCTGGTTCAGTTAGAGTTATTCCTTTTGTAGCCTGATTCAGTTAGAGTTATTCCTTCCTTAGCTTGATTCAGTTAGAATTATTATTTTCTTAGCCTGATTCAGTTAGAGTTGTTCCTTCCTTAGCTTGATTCATTTAGAGTTATTACTTTCTTATCCTGGTTCAGTTAGAGTTATTCCTTCCTTAGCCTGATTCAGTTAGAGGTATTATTTTCTTAGCCTGGTTTAGTTGGATTTATTCCTTCTTCAGCCTGATTCTGTTAGAGTTATTACTTTCTTAGCCTGGTTCAGTTAGAGTTATTCCTTACTTAGCCTGATTCATTTAGAGTTATTACTTTCTTAGCCTGGTTCAGTTAGACTTATTGCTTTCTCAGCCTGGTTCAGTGAGAGTTATTCCTTTTGTAGCCTGTTTCAGTTAGATTCATTACCTTCTTAGCCTATTTCAGTTAGAGATATTACTTTTGTAGTTTGATTCAGTAAGAGTTATTACTTTCTTAGCCTGGTTCAGTTAGAGTTATTCCTTCCTTAGCCTAATTCAGTTAGAGTTATTACTTTCTTAGCGTGGTTCAGTTAGAGTTATTCCTTCCTTAGCCTAATTCAGTTAGAGTTATTATTTTCTTGGTCTGATACAATTAGAGTTATTCCTTCCTTAGCCTGATTCAGTTACAGTTATTACTTTCTTAGCCTGGTTCAGTTAGAGTTATTCCTTCTTTAGCCTAATTCAGTTAGAGTTATTACTTTCTTGGCCTGATACAATTAGAGTTATTCCTTCCTTAGCCTGATTCAGTTACAGTTATTACTTTCTTAGCCTGGTTCAGTTAGAGTTATTCCTGCCTTAGCCTAATTCAGTTAGAGTTATAACTTTCTTGGTCTGATTCAATTAGAGTTATTCCTTCCTTAGCCTGATTCAGTTAGAGTTATTAATTTCTTAGCCTGATTCATTTAGAGATATTACTTTCTTAGCCTTGTTAAGTTAGACTTATTACTTTGTCAGCCTGGTTCAGTTAGAGTTATTCCTTTTGTAGCCTGATTCACCTAGAGTTATTTCCTTCTTAGCCTGGTTCAGTTAGAGTTATTACTTTTGTAGCCTGATTCAGTTAGAGTTATTAATTCCTTAGCTTGATTCAGTTAGAATTATTATTTTCTTAGCCTGATTCAGTTAGAGTTGTTCCTTACTTAGCTTGATTCATTTAGAGTTATTACTTTCTTATCCTGGTTCAGTTAGAGTTATTCCTTCCTTAGCCTGATTCAGTTAGAGTTATTCCTTCCTTAGCGTGATTCAGTTGGAGTTATTACTTTCTTAGCCTGTTTCAATTATAGTTATTCCTTCTTTATCCTGGTTCAGTTAGAGTTATTCCTTCCTTAGTGTGATTCAGTTAGAGTTATTACCTTCTTAGCCTGGTTCAGTTGGAGTTATTCCTTCCTTAGCCTGATTCAGTTAGAGTTATTAATATCTTAGCCTGATTCATTTAGAGATATTACTTTCTTAGCCTATTTCAGTTAGAGTTATTCCTTAGTTAGCCTGATTCATTTAGAGTTATTACTTTCTTAGCCTGGTTCAGTTATACTTATTGCTTTCTTAGCCTGGTTCAGTCAGAGTTATTCCTTTTGTAGCCTGTTTCAGTTAGAGTCATTACCTTCTTAGCCTATTTCAGTTAGAGATATTACTTTTGTAGTCTGATTCAATAAGAGTTATTCCTTTCTTAGCCTGATTCAGTTAGAGTTATTATTTTCTTAGCCTGATTCAATTAGAATTATTACTTTCTTAGCCAGGTTCAGTCAGAGTTATTCCTTCCTTAGCCTGATTCAATTAGAGATATTACTTTCCTAGCCTGGTTCAGTTAGACTTATCACTTTCTCAGCGTGGTTAAGATGGAGTTATTACTTCTATGCCTGATTCAGTTAGAGTTATTACTTTCTTAGCCTGATTCAGTTAGAGTTAATCCTTCCTTAGCCTGGTTCAGTTAGACTTATTACTTTCTTAGCCTGGTTCAGTCAGAGTTATTCTTTTGTAGCCTGATTCAGTTAGAGTTATTACTTTTGTAGCCTGATTCAGTTAGAGTTATTACCTTCTTAGCCTGGTTCAGTTAGAGTTATTACTTTTGTAGCCTAATTCAGTTAGTGTTATTACTTTCTTATCCTGGTTCAGTTAGAGTTATTCCATCCTTAGCCTGATTCAGTTAGAGTTATTATTTTCTTAGCGTGATTCAGTTAGAGCTATTCCTTCCTTAGCCTGATTCAGTTAGAGTTATTACTTTCTTAGCCTGGTTCAGTTAGAGTTATTACTTCCTTAGCCTGATTCATTTAGAGTTATTACTTTCTTAGCCTGGTTAAGTTGGAGTTATTCCTTCCTTAGCCTGATTCAGTTAGAGTTATTACTTTTTTTAGCCTGATTCAGTTAGAGTTATTACTTTCTTAGCTTGGTTCAGTAAGTGTTATTCCTTCCTTAGCTTGATTCAGTTAGAGGTATTATTTTCTTAGCCTGGTACAGTTAGAGTTATTCCTTCCTTAGCCTGATTCAGTTAGAGTTATTACTTTCTTAGCCTGGTTCAGTTAGTGTTATTCCTTCCTTAGCCTGATTCATTTAGAGTTATTACTTTCTCAGCCTGGTTAAGATGGAGTTATTACTTCTATGCCTGATTCAGTTAGAGTTATTACTTTCTTAGCCTGGTTCAGTCAGAGTTAATCCTTCCTTAGCCTGGTTCAGTTAGACTTATTACTTTCTTAGCCTGGTTCAGTCAGAGTTATTCTTTTGTAGCCTGATTCAGTTAGAGTTATTACTTTTGTAGCCTGATTCAGTTAGAGTTATTACCTTCTTAGCCTGGTTCAGTTAGAGTTATCACTTTTGTAGCCTAATTCAGTTAGAGCTATTACTTTCTTAGCCTGGTTCAGTTAGAGTTATTCCTTCCTAACCTAATTCAGTTAGAGTTATTACTTTATTAGCCTGATTCAGTTAGAGTTATTCTTTCCTTAGCCTGATCCAGTTAGAGTTATTAATTTCTTAGCCTGGCTCAGTTAGAGTTATTCCTTCCTTAGCCTGATTCAGTTATAGATATTACTTTCATAGCCTGGTTTAGTTAGAATTATTACTTTCTTAGCCTGGTTCAGTCAGAGTTATTCCTTTTGTAGCCTGATTCAGTTAGAGTTATTACTTTCTTAGCCTCGTTCAGTTAGAGTTATTACTTTAATCAAGCTAAGGAAGGAATAACCGTACTATTAGTTTCTTAGCCTGGTTCAATTAGAGTTATTCCTTCCTTAGCCTGACTCAGTTAGAGTTATTATTTTAATGAAGCAAAGGAAGGAATAACCGTAATATTACTTTCTTAGTCTGGTGAAGTTAGAGTTATTACTTTTGTAGCCTGATTCAGTTAGAGTTAATACTTTCTTAGCCTGGTTCAGTTAGAGTTATTCCTTCCTCAGCCTAATTCAATTAGGGATATTACTTTCTTAGCCTGGTTCAGTTAGAGTTATTCCTTCCTTAGCCTGATTCAGTTAGAGTTGTTATTTTCTTAGCCTGGTTCAGTAAGAGTTATTCCTTCCTCAGCGTAATTCAATTAGAGATATCACTTTCTTAGCCTGGTCCAGTTAGAGTTATTCCTTCCTTAGCCTGATTCAGTTAGAGTTGTTATTTTCTTAGCCTTGTTCAGTTAGAGTTATTACTTTCTTAGCCTGGTTCAGTTAGAGTTATTCCTTCCTTAGCCTAATTCAGTTAGAGTTATTACTTTCTTTGCCTGGTTTATTTAGAGTTATTCCTTCCTTAGCATAATTCAGATAGAGTTATTACTTTCTTAGCATGATTCAAGTAGAGTTATTCTTTCCTTAACCTGGTTCAGTTAGAATTATTACTTTCTTTGCCTGATTCAGTTAGAGTTATTCCTTCCTTAGTCTGATTCAGTTAGAGATATTACTTTCTTAGCTTGTATTTTAGAGTTATTTTTTCCTTAGCCTGATTCAGTTAGAATTATTCCTTCCTTAGTCTGATTTAGTTAGAGTTATTACTTTTTTAGCCTGGTTCAGTGAGAGTTATTCCTTTTGTAGCCTGATTCAGTTAGAGTAATTACTTTCTTAGCCTCGTTCAGTTAGAGTTATTACTTTAATCAAGCTAAGGAAGGAATAACCGTAGTATTAGTTTCTTACCCTGGTTCAATTAGAGTTATTCCTTCCTTAGCCTGACTCAGTTAGAGTTATTATTTTAATGAAGCAAAGGAAGGAATAACCGTAATATTACTTTCTTAGTCTGGTTCAGTTAGAGTTATTCCTTCCTTAGCCTGATTCATTTAGAGTTTTTGCTTTTGTAGCCTGGTTCAGTTAGAGTTATTCCTTCCTCAGCCTAATTCAATTAGAGTTATTACTTTGTTAGCCTGATTCATTTTGAATTATTCCTTCCTTAGTCTGATTCAGTTAGAGTTATTACTTTCTTTGCTGGTTTATTTAGAGTTATTCCTTCCTTAGCATAATTCAGTTAGAGTTATTACTTTCTTAGCCTGATTCAAGTAGAGTTATTCTTTCCTTAGCCTGATTCAGTTAGAATTATTACTTTCTTTGCCTGATTCAGTTAGAGTTATTCCTTCGTTAGTCTGATTCAGTTAGAGATATTACTTTCTTATCTTGGTTTACTTAGAGTTATTATTTCCTTAGCCTGATTCAGTTAGAATTATTCCTTCCTTAGTCTGATTTAGTTAGAGTTATTACTTCAGTTAGACTTATTAATTTCTTAGCCTGGTTCAGTCAGAGTTATTATTTTGTAGACTGATTCAGTTAGAGTTATTACTTTTGTAGCCTGATTCAGTTAGAGTTATTACCTTCTTAGCCTGGTTCAGTTAGAGTTATTACTTTTGTAGCCTGATTCAGTTAGAGTTATTACTTTCTAATCCTGGTTCAGTTAGAGTTATTCCTTCCTTAACCTGATTCAGTTAGAGTTATTATTTTCTTAGCGTGGTTCAGTTAGAATTATTCCTTCCTTAGCCTGATTCAGTTAGAGTTATTACTTTCTTAGACTGGTTCAGTTAGAGTTATTCCTTCCTTAGCCTGATTCAGTTAGAGTTATTACTTTAATTAAGCTAAGGAAGGAATAACCGTACTATTAGTTTCTTAGCCAGGTTCAATTAGAGTTATTCCTTCCTTAACCTGACTCAGAGTTATTACTTTAATGAAGCAAAGGAAGGAATAATCGTAATATTACTTTCTTAGCCTGGTTCAGTTAGATTTATTCCTTCCTTAGCCTGATTCAGTTACAGTTGTTACTTTCTTAGCCTGGTTCAGTTAGAGTTATTAATTTCTTAGCCTGGTTCACTTAGAGTTATTCCTTCCTTAGCCTAATTCAGTTAGAGTTATTACTTTCTTGGTCTGATTCAATTAGAGTTATTCCTTCCTTAGCCTGATTCAGTTACAGTTATTACTTTCTGAGCCTTGTTCAGTTAGAGTTATTCCTTCCTTAGCATAATTCAGTTAGAGTTATTACTTTCTTAGCCTGATTCAAGTAGAGTTATTCCTTCCTTAGCCTGATTCAGTTAGAATTATTACTTTCTTAGCCTGATTCAGTTAGAGTTATTCCTTCCTTAGCTTGATTCGGTTAGATTTATTTCTTTCTTAGCCTGGTTCAGTTATAGATATTCCTTCTTTATCCTGGTTCAGTTAGAGTTACTACTTTCTTAGCTTGGTTCACTTAGAGTTATTCCTTCCTTAGCCTGATTCAGTTAGAATTATTCCTTTCTTAGTCTGATTTAGTTAGAGTTATTACTTTCTTAGCCTGGTTCAGTTAGAGTTATTCCTTCCTTAGCTTGATTCGGTTAGATTTCTTTCTTTCTTAGCCTGGTTCAGTTATAGATATTCCTTCTTTATCCTGGTTCAGTTAGAGTTATTCCTTCCTTAGCGTGATTCAGATAGAGTTATTACCTTCTTAGCCTGGTTCAGTTAGAGTTATTCCTTCCTTAGCTGGTTTGAGTTAGAGTTATTACTTTCTTAGCCTGATTCAGTTAGAGTTATTCCTTCCTTAGCTTGACTCAGTTAGATTTATTAATTTCTTAGTCTGGTTCAGTTAGAGTTATTCCTTTCTTAGCCTGATTTAGTTTTGAGTTATTATGTTCTTAGCCTGGTTCAGTTAGAGTTATTCCTTCCTTAGCCTGATTCATTTAGAGTTATTACTTTCTTAGCCTGGTTCAGTTAGAGTTATTACATTTGTAGCCAGATTCAGTTAGAGTTATTACTTTCTTAGCCTGGTTCAGTTAGAGTTGTTATTTCCTCAGCCTTATTCCTTTAGAGTTATTACATTCTTAGCCTTGTTCAGTTAGATTTATTACTTTCTTAGCATGGTTCAGTTAGAGTTATTCCTTTTGTAGCCTGATTCATTTAGTGTTATAACCTTCTTAGCCTGGTTCAGTTAGAGTTATTACTTTTGTAGCCTGATTCAGTTAGAGTTATTACTTTCTTAGCTTGGTTCAGTTAGAGTTATTCCTTCCTTAGCTTGATTCAGTTAGAGGTATTACTTTCTTAGCCTGATTCAGTTAGACTTATTACTTTCTTAGCATGATTCAGTTAGAGTTATTACTTTCTTAGCCTGGTACAGTTAGAGTTATTCCTTCCTTAGCCTGATTCAGTTAGAGTTATTACTTTCTTAGCCTGGTTCAGTTAGAGTTATTCCTTACTTAGCCTGATTCATTTAGAATTATTACCTTCTCAGCCTGGTTAAGATGGAGTTATTACTTCTATGCCTGATTCAGTTAGAGTTATTACTTTCTTAGCCTGATTCAGTTAGAGTTATTACTTTCTTAGCCTGGTTCAGTCAGAGTTAATCCTTCCTTAGCCTGGTTCAGTTAGACTTATTACTTTCTTAGCCTGGTTCAGTCAGAGTTATTCTTTTCTAGCCTGATTCAGTTAGAGTTATTACGTTTGTAACCTGATTCAGTTAGAGTTATTACCTTCTTGCCCTGGTTCAGTTAGAGTTATTACTTTTGTAGCCTGATTCAGTTAGAATTATTACTTTCTTAGCCTGGTTCAGTTAGAGTTATTCCTTCCTAACCTAATTCAGTTAGAGTTATTACTTTATTAGCCTGATTCAGTTAGAGTTATTCTTTCCTTAGCCTGATTCAGTTAGAGTTGTTACTTTCTTAGCCTGGTTCAGTTAGAGTTATTACTTTCTTAGCCTGGTTCAGTGAGAGTTATTCCTTTTGTAGCCTGATTCATTTAGAGTTATTACTTTCTTAGCCTCGTTCAGTTAGAGTTATTCCTTTCTTAGCCTGGATCATTTAGAGTGTTTCCTTCCTTAGCCTGATTCAGTTAGAGATATTACTTTCTTAGCCTGGTTCAGTTAGAATTATTGCTTTCTTAGCCTGGTTCAGTCAGAGTTATTTCTTTTGTAGCCTGATTCATTTAGAGTTATTACTTTCTTAGCCTCGACCAGTTAGAGTTATTACTTTAATCAAGCTAAGGAAGGAATAACCGTACTATTAGTTTCTTAGCCTGGTTCAATTAGAGTTATTCCTTCCTTAGCCTGACTCACTTAGAGTTATTATTTTAATGAAGCAAAGGAAGGAATAACCGTAATATTACTTTCTTAGTCTGGTTCAGTTAGAGTTATTCCTTCCTTAGCCTGATTCATTTAGAGTTATTACTTTTGTAGCCTGATTCATTTAGAGTTATTACTTTCTTAAGCCTGGTTCGGTTAGAGTTATTCCTTCCTCAGCCTAATTCAAATAGTGATATTACTTTCTTAGCCTGGTTCAGTTAGAGTTATTCCTTCCTTAGCCTGATTCAGTTAGAGATATTAATTTCTTAGCCTGGTTCAGTTAGACTTATTACTTTCTTAGCCTGGTTCAGTGAGAGTTATTCCTTTTGTAGCCTGATTCATTTAGAGTTATTACTTTCTTAGCCTGGATCAGTTAGAGTTATTCCTTCCTTAGCCTGATTCAGTTAGAGATATTAATTTCTTAGCCTGGTTCAGTTAGACTTATTACTTTCTTAGCCTGGTGAAGTCAGAGATATTCCTTTTGTAGCCTGCTTCAGTCAGAGTTATTACTTTCTTAGCCTAGTTCAGTTAGAGTTATTACTTTAATCAAGCTAAGGAAGGAATAACCGTACTATTAGTTTCTTAGCCTGGTTCAATTAGTGTTATTCCTTCCTTAGCCTGACTGAGTTAGAGTTATTACTTTAATGAAGCAAAGGAAGGAATAACCGTAATATTACTTTCTTAGTCTGGTTCAGTTAGAGTTACTCCTTCCTTAGCCTGATTCATTTAGAGTTATTACTTTTGTAGCCTGATTCAGTTAGAGTTATTACTTTCTTAGCCTGGTTCAGTTAGAGTTATTCCTTCCTCAGCCTAATTCAATTAGGGATATTACTTTCTTAGCCTGGTTCACTTAGAGTTATTCCTTCCTTAGCCTGATTCAGTTAGAGTTGTTATTTTCTTAGCCTGGTTCAGTTAGAGTTATTACTTTCTTAGCCTGGTTCAGTTAGAGTTATTCCTTCCTCAGCCTAATTCAATTAGAGATATTACTTTCTTAGCCTGGTCCAATTAGAGTTATTGCTTCTTAGCCTGATTCAGTTAGAGTTGTTATTTTCTTAGCCTGGTTCAGTTAGAGTTATTACTTTCTTAGCCTGGTTCAGTTAGAGTTATTCCTTCCTTAGCCTAATTCAGTTAGAGTTATTACTTTCTTGGTCTGATTCAATTAGTGTTATTCCTTCCTTAGCCTGATTCAGTTACAGTTATTACTTTCTTAGCCTGGTTCAGTTACAGTTATTCCTTCCTTAGCATAATTCAGTTAGAGTTATTACTTTCTTGGTATGATTCAATTAGAGTTAATCCTTCCTTAGCCTGTTAAAGTTACAGTTATTACTTTCTTAGCCTGATTCAGTTAGAGTTATTCCCTCTTTAGCCTGATTCAATTACAGTTATTATTTTCTTAGCCAGGTTCAGTTAGAGTTATTCCTTCCTTAGTCTGATTCGGTAGAGTTATTACTTTCTTAGCCTGGTTCAGTTACAGTTATTCTTTCCTTATCCTTGTTTGGTTAGAGTTATTCCTTCCTTAGCCTGATTCAGTTAGAGTTGTTACTTTCTTAGCCTGGTTGAGTTAGAGTTATTCGTTGCTTACCATAATTCAGTTAGAGTTATTCCTTCCTTAGCCTGATTCGGTAGAGTTATTACTTTCTTAGCCTGGTTCAGTTACAGTTATTCTTTCCTTATCCTTGTTCAGTTAGAGTTATTTCTTCCTTAGCCTGACTCAATTAGAATTATTACTTTCTTAGCCTGATTCAGTTAGAGTTATTCCTTCCTTATTCTGATTCAGTTAGAGTTATTACTTTCTTAGCCTGGTTCAGTTAGAGTTATTCCTTCCTTAGCCTAATTCAGTTAGAGTTATTACTTTCTTAGCCTGATTCAGTTTGAAATATTCCTTCCTTAGACTGATTCAGTTTGAGTTATTACTTTCTTAGCCTGGTTTATTTAGAGTTATTCCTTCCTTAGCATAATTCAGTTAGAGTTATTACTTTCTTAGCCTGATTCAAGTAGAGTTATTCCTTCCTTAGCCTGATTCAGTTAGAATTATTACTTTCTTAGCCTGATTCAGTTAGAGTTATTCCTTCCTTAGTCTGATTCAGTTAGAGTTATTACTTTCTTAGCCTGGTTCACTTAGAGTTATTCCTTCCTTAGCCTGATTCAGTTAGAATTATTCGTTCGTTAGTGTGATTTATTTAGAGTTATCACTTTCTTAGCCTGGGTCAGTTAGAGTTATTTCTTCCTTAGCCAGATTCGGTTAGAGTTATTACTTTCTTAGCCTGGTTCAATTATAGTTATTCCTTCTTTATCCTGGTTCAGTTAGAGCTATTCGTTTCTTAGCGTGATACAGTTAGAGTTATTACCTTCTTAGCCTGGTTCAGTTGGAGTTATTCCTTCCTTAGCCTGAGTCAGTTAGAGTTATTAATTTTTTAGCCTGATTCATTTAGAGATATTACTTTCTTAGCTTTCTTAGCTTTCTTAGTTTGTTCAGTTAGACTTATTACTTTGTCAGCCTGGTTCAGTTAGAGTTATTCCTTTTGAAGCCTGATTCAGTTAGAGTCACTTCCTTCTTAGCCTAGTTCAGTTAGAGTTATTACTTTTGTAGCCTGATTCAGTTAGAGTTATTCGTTCCTTAGCTTGATTCAGTTAGAATTATTATTTCCTTAGCCTGATTCAGTTAGAGTTGTTCCTTCCTTAGCTTGATTCATTTAGATTTATTACTTTCTTATCCTGGTTCAGTTAGAGTTATTCCTTCCTTAGCCTGATTCAGTTAGAGTTATTATTTTCTTAGCCTCGTTTAGTTAGAGTTATTCCTTCTTCAGCCTCATTCAGTTAGAGTTATTACGTTCTTAGCCTGGTTCAGTTAGATTTATTCCTTCCTTAGCCTGATTCAGTTAGAGTTATTATTTTCTTAGCCTGATTCAGTTTGAATTATTCCTTCATAGACTGATTCAGTTTGAGTTATTACTTTCTTAGCCTGGTTTATTTAGAGTTATTATTTTCTTAGCCTGATTCAGTTTGAATTATTCCTTCATAGACTGATTCAGTTTGAGTTATTACTTTCTTAGCCTGGTTTATTTAGAGTTATTCCTTCCTTAGCCTAATTCAGTTAGAGTTATTACTTTCTTAGCCTGGTTCAGTTAGAGGTATTCCTTCCTTAGCCTGATTCAGTTGGAGTTGTTACTATCTTCGCCTGATTCAGTTAGATTTATTAATTTCTTAGCCTGGTTCAGTTAGAGTTATTCCTTCCTTAGCCTAATTCAGTTAGAGTTATTACTTTCTTGGTCTGATTCAGTTAGACTTATTGCTTTCTTAGCCTGGTTCAGTCAGAGTTATTCCTTTTGTAGCCTGTTTCAGTTAGAGTCATTACCTTCTTAGCCTATTTCAGTTAGAGATATTACTTTTGTAGTCTGATTCAGTAAGAGTTATTACTTTCTTAGCCTGGTTCAGTTAGAATTATTCCTTCCTTAGCCTAATTCAGTTACAGTTATTACTTTCTTAGCCTGGTTCAGTTCGAATTATACCTTCCTTAGCATAATTCAGTTAGGGTTATTACTTTCTTGGCCTGATACAATTAGAGTTATTCCTTCCTTAGCCTGATAAAGTTACAATTATTTATTTCTTAGCCTGATTCAGTTAGAGTTATACCATCCTTAGCCTGATTCAATTAGAGTTATTATTTTCTTAGCCTGGTTCAGTTACAGTTATTCTTTCCTTATTCTTGTTCAGTTAGAGTTATTCTTTCCTTAGCGTGATTCAGTTAGAGTTATTACTTTCTTAGCCTGATTCAGTTAGAATTATTCCTTCCTTAGCCTGATTCAGTTAGAGTTATTACTTTCTTAGCCTGATTCAGTTAGAGTTACTCCTTCCTTAGTCTGATTCAGTTAGGGTTATTACTTTCTTAGCCTTATTCAGTTAGAGTTATTCCTTCCTTAGCCTGACTCAGTTAGAATTATTACTTTCTTAGCCTGATTCATTTAGAGTTATTCCTTCCTTAGTCTGATTCAGTTAGAGTTATTACTTTCTTAGCCTGGTTCAGTTAGAGTTATTCCTTCCTTAGCCTAATTCAGTTAGAGTTATTACTTTCTTAGCCTGATTCAATTTGAATTATTCCTTCCTTAGTCTGATTCAGTTTGAGTTATTACTTTCTTAGTATGGTTTATTTAGAGTTATTCTTTCCTTAGCATAATTCAGTTAGAGTTACTACTTTCTTAGCCTGATTCAAGTAGAGGTATTCCTTCCTTAGACTGATTCGGTTAGAATTGTTACTTTCTTAGACTGATTCAGTTAGAGTTATTCCTTCCTTAGTCTGATTCAGTTAGAGTTATTACTTTCTTAGCCTGGTTCACTTAGAGTTATTCCTTCCTTAGCCTGATTCAGATAGAATTTTTCCTTCCTTAGTCTGATTTATTTAGAGTTATCACTTTCCTAGCCTGATTCAGTTAGAATTATTCCTTCCTTAGCCAGATTCGGTTAGAGTTATTACTTTCTTAGCCTGGTTCAATTATAGTTATTCCTTCTTTATCCTGGTTCAGTTAGAGCTATTACTTCCTTTGCGTGATACAGTTAGAGTTATTACCTTCTTAGCCTGGTTCAGTTGGAATTATTCCTTCCGTAGCCTGATTCAGTTAGAGTTATAAATTTCTTAGCCTGATTCATTTAGAGATATTACTTTCTTAGCCTGATTCATTTAGAGATATTACTTTCTTAGCCTGGTTCAGTTAGAGTTATTCCTTCCTTAGCCTTTTTCATTTAGAGTTATTATTTTCTTAGCCTGGTTAAGTTAGAGTTATTCCTTCTTCAGCCTGATTCAGTTAGAGTTATTACTTTCTTAGCCTGGTTCCGTTAGAGTTATTCCTTACTTAGCCTGATTTAGTTAGAGTTATTACTTTCTTAGCCTGGTTCAGTTAGACTTATTGCTTTCTTAGCGTGGTTCAGTCAGAGTTATTCCTTTTCTAGCCTGTTTCAGTTAGCGTCATTACCTTCTTAGCCTATTTCAGTTAGAAATACTACTTTTGTAGTCTGATTCAGTAAGAGTTATTACTTTCTTAGCCTGGTTCAGTTAGAGTTATTCCTTCCTTAGCCTAATTCAGTTAGAGTTGTTACTATCTTCGCCTGGTTCAGTTAGATATATTACTTTCTTCGCCTGGTTCAGTTAGAGTTATTCCTTCCTTAGCCTAATTCAGTTACAGTTATTACTTTCTTAGCCTGGTTCAGTTAGAGTTATTCCTTCCTTAGCATAATTTAGTTACAGTTATTACTTTCTTGGCCTGATTCAATTAGAGTTATTCCTTCCTTAGCCTGATTCAGTTACAGTTATTACTTTCTTAGCCTGATTCAGTTAGAGTTATTCCCTCCTTAGCCTGATTCAATTAGAGTTATTGCTTTCTTAGCCTGATTCAGTTAGAGTTATTCCCTCCTTAGCCTGATTCAATTAGAGTTGTTACTATCTTAGACTGGTTCAGTTAGGGTTATTACTTTCTTAGCCTGGTTCAGTTAGAGATATTCCTTCCTTAGCCTAATTCAGTTACAGTTATTACTTTCTTAGCCTGGTTCAATTCGAATTATACCTTCCTTAGCATAATTCAGTTAGGGTTATTACTTTCTTGGCCTGATTCAATTAGAGTTATTCCTTCCTTAGCCTGATAAAGTTACAATTATTTATTTCTTAGCCTGATTCATTTAGAGTTATTCCATCCTTAGCCTGATTCAATTAGAGTTATTATTTTCTTAGCCTGGTTCAGTTAGAGTTATTCCTTCCTTAGCCTGATTCGGTACAGCTATTACTTTCTTAGCCTGGTTCAGTTACAGTTATTCTTTCCTTATCCTGGTTCAGTTAGAGTTATTCCTTCCTTAGCGTGATTCAGTTAGAGTTATTACTTTCTTAGCCTGATTCATTTAGAGTTATTCCTTCCTTAGCCTGATACAGTTAGAGTTATTACTTTCTTAGCCTGATTCAGTTAGAGTTACTCCTTCTTTAGTCTGATTCAGTTAGGGTTATTACTTTCATAGCCTGGTTCAGTTAGAGTTATTCCTTGCTTACCATAATTCAGTTAGAGTATTTACTTTCTTAGCCTTATTCAGTTAGAGTTATTCCTTCCTTAGCCTGACTCAGTTAGAATTATTACTTTCTTAGCCTGATTCAGTTAGAGTTATTCCTTCCTTAGTCTGATTCAATTAGAGTTATTACTTTCTTAGGCTGGTTCAGTTAGATGTATTCCTTTCTTAGCCTGATTCAGTTAGAGTTGTTACTTTCTTAGCCTGGTTCAGTTAGAGTTATTACTTTCTTAGACTGGTTCAGTAAGAGTTATTTCTTCCTTAGCCTAATTCAGTTAGAGTTATTACTTTCTTAGCCTGATTCATTTGGAATTATTCCTTCCTTAGTCTGATTCAGTTAGAGTTATTACTTTCTTAGCCTGGTTCAATTAGAGTTATTCCTTCCTTAGCATAATTCAGTTAGAGTTATTACTTTCTTAGCCTGATACAATTAGAGATATTACTTTCTTAGCCTGATTCAATTAGAGATATTCCTTCCTTAGCCTGATTCAGTTAGAGGTATTACTTTCTTAGCCTGATTCAGTTAGAGTTATTCCTTCCTTAGTCTGATTGAGTTAGAGTTATTACTTTCTTAGCCTGGTTCACTTAGAGTTATTCCTTCCTTAGCCTGATTCAGTTAGAATTATTCCTTCCTTAGTCTGATTTATTTAGAGTTATCACTTTCTTAGCCTGGTTCAGTTAGAATTATTCCTTCCTTAGCCAGATTCAGTTAAAGTTATTACTTTCTTAGCCTGGTTCAATTATAGTTATTCCTTCTTTATCCTGGTTCAGTTAGAGCTATTACTTCCTTAGCCTAATTCAGTTAGAGTTATTACTTTCTTAGCGTGGTTCAGTTAGAGTTATTCCTTCCTTAGCCTAATTCAGTTAGAGTTATTACTTTCTTGGTCTGATACAATTAGAGTTATTCCTTCCTTAGCCTGATTCAGTTACAGTTATTACTTTCTTAGCCTGGTTCAGTTAGAGTTATTCCTTCTTTAGCCTAATTCAGTTAGAGTTATTACTTTCTTGGCCTGATACAATTAGAGTTATTCCTTCCTTAGCCTGATTCAGTTACAGTTATTACTTTCTTAGCCTGGTTCAGTTAGAGTTATTCCTGCCTTAGCCTAATTCAGTTAGAGTTATAACTTTCTTGGTCTGATTCAATTAGAGTTATTCCTTCCTTAGCCTGATTCAGTTAGAGTTATTAATTTCTTAGCCTGATTCATTTAGAGATATTACTTTCTTAGCCTTGTTAAGTTAGACTTATTACTTTGTCAGCCTGGTTCAGTTAGAGTTATTCCTTTTGTAGCCTGATTCACCTAGAGTTATTTCCTTCTTAGCCTGGTTCAGTTAGAGTTATTACTTTTGTAGCCTGATTCAGTTAGAGTTATTAATTCCTTAGCTTGATTCAGTTAGAATTATTATTTTCTTAGCCTGATTCAGTTAGAGTTGTTCCTTACTTAGCTTGATTCATTTAGAGTTATTACTTTCTTATCCTGGTTCAGTTAGAGTTATTCCTTCCTTAGCCTGATTCAGTTAGAGTTATTCCTTCCTTAGCGTGATTCAGTTGGAGTTATTACTTTCTTAGCCTGTTTCAATTATAGTTATTCCTTCTTTATCCTGGTTCAGTTAGAGTTATTCCTTCCTTAGTGTGATTCAGTTAGAGTTATTACCTTCTTAGCCTGGTTCAGTTGGAGTTATTCCTTCCTTAGCCTGATTCAGTTAGAGTTATTAATATCTTAGCCTGATTCATTTAGAGATATTACTTTCTTAGCCTATTTCAGTTAGAGTTATTCCTTAGTTAGCCTGATTCATTTAGAGTTATTACTTTCTTAGCCTGGTTCAGTTATACTTATTGCTTTCTTAGCCTGGTTCAGTCAGAGTTATTCCTTTTGTAGCCTGTTTCAGTTAGAGTTATTACCTTCTTAGCCTATTTCAGTTAGAGATATTACTTTTGTAGTCTGATTCAATAAGAGTTATTACTTTCTTAGCCTGGTTCAGTTAGAGTTATTCCTTCCTTAGCCTTTTTCAGTTAGAGTTATTATTTTCTTAGCCTGGTTTAGTTAGAGTTATTCCTTCTTCAGCCTGATTCAGTTAGAGTTATTACTTTCTTAGCCTGGTTCAGTTAGAGTTATTCCTTACTTCGCCTGATTTAGTTAGAGTTATCACTTTCTTAGCCTGGTTCAGTTAGACTTATTGCTTTCTTAGCGTGGTTCAGTCAGAGTTATTCCTTTTCTAGCCTGTTTCAGTTAGAGTCATTACCTTCTTAGCCTATTTCAGTTAGAAATATTACTTTTGTAGTCTGATTCAGTAAGAGTTATTACTTTCTTAGCCTGGTTCAGTTAGAGTTATTCCTTCCTTAGCCTAATTCAGTTAGAGTTATTACTTTCTTAGCGTGGTTCAGTTAGAGGTATTCCTTCCTTAGTCTGATTCAGTTAGAGTTGTTACTATCTTCGCCTGGTTCAGTTAGATATATTACTTTCTTAGCCTGGTTCAGTTAGAGTTATTCCTTCCTTAGCCTAATTCAGTTACAGTTATTACTTTCTTAGCCTGGTTCAGTTAGAGTTATTCCTTCCTTAGCATAATTTAGTTACAGTTATTACTTTCTTGGCCTGATTCAATTAGAGATATTCCTTCCTTAGCCTGATTCAGTTAGAGTTATTCCCTCCTTAGCCTGATTCAATTAGAGTTATTGCTTTCTTAGCCTGGTTCAGTTAGAGTTATTCCTTCCTTATCCTGATTCGGTAGAGTTATTACTTTCTTAGCCTGGTTCAGTTATAGTTATTCTTTCCTTATCCTGGTTCAGTTAGAGTTATTCCTTCCTTAGTCTGATTCTGTTAGGGTTATTACTTTCATAGGTTGGTCCAGTTAGAGTTATTCTTTCCTTAGCCTGATTCAGTTAGACTTGTTACTATCTTAGCCTGGTTCAGTTAGAGTTATTACTTTCTCAGCCTGGTTCAGTTAGAGTTATTCCTTCCTTACCCTAATTCAGTTAGAGTTATTACTTTCTTGGCCTGATTCAATTAGAGTTGTTCCTTCCTTAGCGTGATTCAGTTACAGTTATTACTTTCTTAGCCTGATTCAGTTAGAGTTATTCCCTCCTTAGCCTGATTCAGTTAGAGTTATTACTTTCTTAGTCTGATTCAGCTAGAGTTATTACTTTCTTAGCCTGATTCAGTTAGAGTTATTCCTTCCTTAGCCTGATTCATTAGAGTTATTCCTTCCTTAGTCTGATTCAGTTAGAGTTATTCCTTCCTTAGCCTGATTCAGTTAGAATTATTCCTTCCTTAGTCTGATTCAATTAGAGTTATAATTTTCTTAGCCTGGTTCAGTTAGAATTATTCCTTCCTTAGCCTGATTCAGTTAGAGTTATTACTTTCTTAGCCTGGTTCAGTTAGAGTTATTCCTTCTTTATCCTGATTCAGTTAGAGTTTTTGCTTTCTTAGCTTGGTTAAGTTGGAGTTATTCCTTCCTTTGCCTGATTCAGTTAGAGTTACTACTTTCTTAGGCTGATCCAGATAGAGTTATTACTTTCTTAGCCTGGATCAGTTAGAGTTATGGCTTCCTTAGCCTGATTCAGTTAGAGATATTACTTTCTTAGCCTGGTTCAGTTAGACTTATTACTTTCTTAGCCTGGTTCAGTCAGAGTTATTCCTTTTGTAGCCTGATTCAGTTAGAGTTATTACTTTCTTAGCCTTGTTTAGTTAGAGTTATTACTTTAATCAAGCTAAGGAAGGAATAACTGTACTATTAGTTTCTTAGCCTGGCTCAGTTAGAGTTATTACTTTAATGAAGCAAAAGAAGCAAAAATATTACTTTCTCAGTCTGTTTCAGTTAGAGTTCTTCATTCCTTAGCCTGATTCAGTTAGAGTTATTACTTTCTTAGCCTGGTTCAATGAGAGTTATTACTTCCTTAGCCTAATTCACTTAGAGATATTACTTTCTAACATGGTTTACTTAGAGTTATTCATTCCTTAGCCTGATTCAGTTAGAGTTATTCCTTTTTTAGCCTGATTCAGTTAGAGTTATTCCTTCCTTAGCCTGATTCAGTTAGAGTTATTACTTTCTTAGCCTGATTCAGTTAGAGTTATTCCTTCCTTAGCCTGATTCAGTTAGAGTTACTACTTTCTTAGCCTGGTTCAGTTAGACTTATTACTTTCTTATCCTGGTTTAGTCAGAGTTATTCCTTTTGTAGCCTGATTCAGTTAGAGTCATTACCTTCTTAGCCTGGTTCAGTTAGAGTTATTACTTTTGTAGCGTGATTCTGTTAGAGTTATTATTTTCTTACCCTGGTTCAGTTAGAGTTATTCCTTCCTTAGCCTAATTCAGTTAGAGTTAAAACTTTCTTAGCCTGGTTCAGTTAGAGATATTCCTTTCTTAGCCTGATTCAGTTAGAGTTGTTACTTTCTTAGCCTGGTTCAGTTAGAGTTATTACTTTCTTAGCCTGATTCAGTTAGAGTTATTCCTTTCTTAGCTTGATTCAGTTAGAGCTATTACTTTCTTACCTTGGTTCAGTTAGAGTTATCCCTTCCTTTGCCTGATTCAGTAACAGTTATTACTTTCTTGGCCTGGTTCAGTTAGAGGTATTCCTTCCTTAGCCTGATTCAGTTAGAGTTATTACATTCTTAGCCTGGTTAAGTTGGAGTTTTCCTTCCTTAGCCTGATTCAGTTAGAGTTATTACTTTCTTAGCCTGATTCAGTTAGAGTTATTACTTTCTTAGCCTGGTTCAGTCAGAGTTATTCCATCCTTAGCCTGATCAGTTAGAGATATTACTTTCTTATCCTGGTTGAGTTAGACTTATTACTTTCTTAGCCTGGTTCAGTCGGAATTATTCCTTTTGTAGCCTGATTCAGTTAGAGTTATTACTTTTGTAGCCTAATCAGTTAGATTTATCACCTTCTTAGTCTGGTTCAGTTAGAGTTATCACTTCCTTACCTGATTCAGTTACAGTTGTTACTTTCTTAGCCTGGTTCAATTAGAGTTATTATTTTCTTAGCCTGGGTTAGTTAGAGTTATTCCTTCTTTGTCCTAATTCAGTTAGAGTTATTCCTTCCTTACTCTGATTCAGTTAGAGTTATTACTTTCTTAGCCTGATTCAATTAGAGTTATTACTTTCTTAGCCTGATTCAGTTAGAGTTATTCCTTCCTTAGCCTGATTCAGTTAGAGTTATTCCTTCCTTAGTCTGATTCAGTTGGAGTTATTATTTTCTTCGCCTGATTCAGTTAGAGTTATTACTTTCTTAGCCTGATTCAGTTAGAGTTATTCATTCCTTAGCCTGATTCAATTAGAGTTATTACTTTCTTAGCCTGGATCAGTTAGAGTTATTCCTTCCTTAGCCTGATTCAGTTAGAGTTATTACTTTCTTAGCCTGGTTCAGTTAGATGTATTCCTTTCTTAGCCTGATTCAGTTAGAGTTGTTACTTTCTTAGCCTGGTTCAGTTAGAGTTATTACTTTCTTAGACTGGTTCAGTAAGAGTTATTTCTTCCTTAGCCTAATTCAGTTAGAGTTATTACTTTCTTAGCCTGATTCATTTGGAATTATTCCTTCCTTAGTCTGATTCAGTTAGAGTTATTACTTTCTTAGCCTGGTTCAATTAGAGTTATTCCTTCCTTAGCATAATTCAGTTAGAGTTATTACTTTCTTAGCCTGATACAATTAGAGATATTACTTTCTTAGCCTGATTCAATTAGAGATATTCCTTCCTTAGCCTGATTCAGTTAGAGGTATTACTTTCTTAGCCTGATTCAGTTAGAGTTATTCTTTCCTTAGTCTGATTGAGTTAGAGTTATTACTTTCTTAGCCTGGTTCACTTAGAGTTATTCCTTCCTTAGCCTGATTCAGTTAGAATTATTCCTTCCTTAGTCTGATTTATTTAGAGTTATCACTTTCTTAGCCTGGTTCAGTTAGAATTATTCCTTCCTTAGCCAGATTCAGTTAAAGTTATTACTTTCTTAGCCTGGTTCAATTATAGTTATTCCTTCTTTATCCTGGTTCAGTTAGAGCTATTACTTCCTTAGCGTGATACAGTTAGAGTTATTACCTTCTTAGCCTGGTTCAGTTGGAGTTATTCCTTCCTTAGCCTGATTCAGTTAGAGTTATAAATTTCTTAGCCTGATTCATTTAGAGATATTAATTTCTTAGCCATGTTCAGTTAGACTTATTACTTTGTCAGCCTGGTTCAGTTAGAGTTATTCCTTCCTTAGCTTGATTCAGTTAGAATTATTATTTTCTTAGCCTGATTCAGTTAGAGTTGTTCCTTCCTTAGCTTGATTCATTTAGAGTTATTACTTTCTTATCCTGGTTCAGTTAGAGTTATTCCTTCCTTAGCCTGATTCAGTTAGAGGTATTATTTTCTTAGCCTGGTTTAGTTGGATTTATTCCTTCTTCAGCCTGATTCTGTTAGAGTTATTACTTTCTTAGCCTGGTTCAGTTAGAGTTATTCCTTACTTAGCCTGATTCATTTAGAGTTATTACTTTCTTAGCCTGGTTCAGTTAGACTTATTGCTTTCTCAGCCTGGTTCAGTGAGAGTTATTCCTTTTGTAGCCTGTTTCAGTTAGATTCATTACCTTCTTAGCCTATTTCAGTTAGAGATATTACTTTTGTAGTCTGATTCAGTAAGAGTTATTACTTTCTTAGCCTGGTTCAGTTAGAGTTATTCCTTCCTTAGCCTAATTCAGTTAGAGTTATTACTTTCTTAGCGTGGTTCAGTTAGAGTTATTCCTTCCTTAGCCTAATTCAGTTAGAGTTATTACTTTCTTGGTCTGATACAATTAGAGTTATTCCTTCCTTAGCCTGATTCAGTTACAGTTATTACTTTCTTAGCCTGGTTCAGTTAGAGTTATTCCTTCTTTAGCCTAATTCAGTTAGAGTTATTACTTTCTTGGCCTGATACAATTAGAGTTATTCCTTCCTTAGCCTGATTCAGTTACAGTTATTACTTTCTTAGCCTGGTTCAGTTAGAGTTATTCCTGCCTTAGCCTAATTCAGTTAGAGTTATAACTTTCTTGGTCTGATTCAATTAGAGTTATTCCTTCCTTAGCCTGATTCAGTTAGAGTTATTAATTTCTTAGCCTGATTCATTTAGAAATATTACTTTCTTAGCCTTGTTAAGTTAGACTTATTACTTTGTCAGCCTGGTTCAGTTAGAGTTATTCCTTTTGTAGCCTGATTCACCTAGAGTTATTTCCTTCTTAGCCTGGTTCAGTTAGAGTTATTACTTTTGTAGCCTGATTCAGTTAGAGTTATTAATTCCTTAGCTTGATTCAGTTAGAATTATTATTTTCTTAGCCTGATTCAGTTAGAGTTGTTCCTTACTTAGCTTGATTCATTTAGAGTTATTACTTTCTTATCCTGGTTCAGTTAGAGTTATTCCTTCCTTAGCCTGATTCAGTTAGAGTTATTCCTTCCTTAGCGTGATTCAGTTGGAGTTATTACTTTCTTAGCCTGTTTCAATTATAGTTATTCCTTCTTTATCCTGGTTCAGTTAGAGTTATTCCTTCCTTAGTGTGATTCAGTTAGAGTTATTACCTTCTTAGCCTGGTTCAGTTGGAGTTATTCCTTCCTTAGCCTGATTCAGTTAGAGTTATTAATATCTTAGCCTGATTCATTTAGAGATATTACTTTCTTAGCCTATTTCAGTTAGAGTTATTCCTTAGTTAGCCTGATTCATTTAGAGTTATCACTTTCTTAGCCTGGTTCAGTTAGACTTATTGCTTTCTTAGCGTGGTTCAGTCAGAGTTATTCCTTTTCTAGCCTGTTTCAGTTAGAGTCATTACCTTCTTAGCCTATTTCAGTTAGAAATATTACTTTTGTAGTCTGATTCAGTAAGAGTTATTACTTTCTTAGCCTGGTTCAGTTAGAGTTATTCCTTCCTTAGCCTAATTCAGTTAGAGTTATTACTTTCTTAGCGTGGTTCAGTTAGAGGTATTCCTTCCTTAGTCTGATTCAGTTAGAGTTGTTACTATCTTCGCCTGGTTCAGTTAGATATATTACTTTCTTAGCCTGGTTCAGTTAGAGTTATTCCTTCCTTAGCCTAATTCAGTTACAGTTATTACTTTCTTAGCCTGGTTCAGTTAGAGTTATTCCTTCCTTAGCATAATTTAGTTACAGTTATTACTTTCTTGGCCTGATTCAATTAGAGATATTCCTTCCTTAGCCTGATTCAGTTAGAGTTATTCCCTCCTTAGCCTGATTCAATTAGAGTTATTGCTTTCTTAGCCTGGTTCAGTTAGAGTTATTCCTTCCTTATCCTGATTCGGTAGAGTTATTACTTTCTTAGCCTGGTTCAGTTATAGTTATTCTTTCCTTATCCTGGTTCAGTTAGAGTTATTCCTTCCTTAGTCTGATTCTGTTAGGGTTATTACTTTCATAGGTTGGTCCAGTTAGAGTTATTCTTTCCTTAGCCTGATTCAGTTAGACTTGTTACTATCTTAGCCTGGTTCAGTTAGAGTTATTACTTTCTCAGCCTGGTTCAGTTAGAGTTATTCCTTCCTTACCCTAATTCAGTTAGAGTTATTACTTTCTTGGCCTGATTCAATTAGAGTTGTTCCTTCCTTAGCGTGATTCAGTTACAGTTATTACTTTCTTAGCCTGATTCAGTTAGAGTTATTCCCTCCTTAGCCTGATTCAGTTAGAGTTATTACTTTCTTAGTCTGATTCAGCTAGAGTTATTACTTTCTTAGCCTGATTCAGTTAGAGTTATTCCTTCCTTAGCCTGATTCATTAGAGTTATTCCTTCCTTAGTCTGATTCAGTTAGAGTTATTCCTTCCTTAGCCTGATTCAGTTAGAATTATTCCTTCCTTAGTCTGATTCAATTAGAGTTATAATTTTCTTAGCCTGGTTCAGTTAGAATTATTCCTTCCTTAGCCTGATTCAGTTAGAGTTATTACTTTCTTAGCCTGGTTCAGTTAGAGTTATTCCTTCCTTATCCTGATTCAGTTAGAGTTATTGCTTTCTTAGCTTGGTTAAGTTGGAGTTATTCCTTCCTTTGCCTGATTCAGTTAGAGTTACTACTTTCTTAGCCTGATACAGATAGAGTTATTACTTTCTTAGCCTGGATCAGTTAGAGTTATGGCTTCCTTAGCCTGATTCAGTTAGAGATATTACTTTCTTAGCCTGGTTCAGTTAGACTTATTACTTTCTTAGCCTGGTTCAGTCAGAGTTATTCCTTTTGTAGCCTGATTCAGTTAGAGTTATTACTTTCTTAGCCTTGTTTAGTTAGAGTTATTACTTTAATCAAGCTAAGGAAGGAATAACTGTACTATTAGTTTCTTAGCCTGGCTCAGTTAGAGTTATTACTTTAATGAAGCAAAAGAAGCAAAAATATTACTTTCTCAGTCTGTTTCAGTTAGAGTTCTTCATTCCTTAGCCTGATTCAGTTAGAGTTATTACTTTCTTAGCCTGGTTCAATGAGAGTTATTACTTCCTTAGCCTAATTCACTTAGAGATATTACTTTCTAACATGGTTTACTTAGAGTTATTCATTCCTTAGCCTGATTCAGTTAGAGTTATTCCTTTTTTAGCCTGATTCAGTTAGAGTTATTCCTTCCTTAGCCTGATTCAGTTAGAGTTATTACTTTCTTAGCCTGATTCAGTTAGAGTTATTCCTTCCTTAGCCTGATTCAGTTAGAGTTACTACTTTCTTAGCCTGGTTCAGTTAGACTTATTACTTTCTTAGCCTGGTTTAGTCAGAGTTATTCCTTTTGTAGCCTGATTCAGTTAGAGTCATTACCTTCTTAGCCTGGTTCAGTTAGAGTTATTACTTTTGTAGCGTGATTCTGTTAGAGTTATTATTTTCTTACCCTGATTCAGTTAGAGTTATTCCTTCCTTAGCCTAATTCAGTTAGAGTTAAAACTTTCTTAGCCTGGTTCAGTTAGAGATATTCCTTTCTTAGCCTGATTCAGTTAGAGTTGTTACTTTCTTAGCCTGGTTCAGTTAGAGTTATTACTTTCTTAGCCTGATTCAGTTAGAGTTATTCCTTTCTTAGCTTGATTCAGTTAGAGTTATTACTTTCTTACCTTGGTTCAGTTAGAGTTATCCCTTCCTTTGCCTGATTCAGTAACAGTTATTACTTTCTTGGCCTGGTTCAGTTAGAGGTATTCCTTCCTTAGCCTGATTCAGTTAGAGTTATTACATTCTTAGCCTGGTTAAGTTGGAGTTTTCCTTCCTTAGCCAGATTCAGTTAGAGTTATTACTTTCTTAGCCTGATTCAGTTAGAGTTATTACTTTCTTAGCCTGATTCAGTTAGAGTTATTACTTTCTTAGCCTGGTTCAGTCAGAGTTATTCCATCCTTAGCCTGATCAGTTAGAGATATTACTTTCTTATCCTGGTTGAGTTAGACTTATTACTTTCTTAGCCTGGTTCAGTCGGAATTATTCCTTTTGTAGCCTGATTCAGTTAGAGTTATTACTTTTGTAGCCTAATCAGTTAGATTTATCACCTTCTTAGTCTGGTTCAGTTAGAGTTATAACTTCCTTACCTGATTCAGTTACAGTTGTTACTTTCTTAGCCTGGTTCAATTAGAGTTATTATTTTCTTAGCCTGGGTTAGTTAGAGTTATTCCTTCTTTGTCCTAATTCAGTTAGAGTTATTCCTTCCTTACTCTGATTCAGTTAGAGTTATTACTTTCTTAGCCTGATTCAGTTAGAGTTATTACTTTCTTAGCCTGATTCAGTTAGAGTTATTCCTTCCTTAGCCTGATTCCGTTAGAGTTATTCCTTCCTTAGTCTGATTCAGTTGGAGTTATTATTTTCTTCGCCTGATTCAGTTAGAGTTATTACTTTCTTAGCCTGATTCAGTTAGAGTTATTCATTCCTTAGCCTGATTCAATTAGAGTTATTACTTTCTTAGCCTGGATCAGTTAGAGTTATTCCTTCCTTAGCCTGATTCAGTTAGGGATATTACTTTCTTAGCCTGGTTCAGTTAGACTTATTACTTTCTTAGCCTGGTTCAGTCAGAGTTATTCCTTCCTTAGCTTGATTCAGTTAGAGTTATTACTTTCTTATCTTGGTTCAGTTAGAGTTATTCCTTCCTTTCCCTGATTCAGTAAGACTTATTACTTTCATAGCCTGGTTCAGTTAGAGTTATTCCTTCCTTAGCCTGATCAGTTAGAGATATTACTTTCTTATCCTGGTTCAGCTAGACTTATTACTTTCTTAGCCTGGTTCAGTCGGAGTTATTCCTTTTGTTGCCTGATTCAGTTAGAGTTATTCCTTCTTTATCCTAATTCAGTTAGAGTTATTACTTTCTTAGCCTGATTCAGTTAGATTTCTTCCTTCCTTAGTCTGATTCATTTAGAGTTATTACTTTCTTAGCCGACTTCAACTAGAGTTATTCCTTCCTTAGCGTGATTCAGTTAGTGTTATTCCTTTCTTAGCCTGATTCAGTTAGAGTTATTCCTTCCTTAACCTGATTCAATTAGAGTTATTACTTTCTTAGCCTGATTAAGTTAGAGTTATTCCTTCCTTAGCTTGATTCAGTTAGAGTTATTACTTTCTTATTATGGTTCAGTTAGAGTTGTTCCTTCCTTAGCCTGATTCAGTAAGAGTTATTACTTTCTTAGCCTGGTTCAGTTCGAGTTATTCCTTCCTTAGCCTGATTCAGTCAGAGTCCTTACTTTCTTAGCCTCGTTAAGTTGGAGATTTCCTTCCTTAGCCTGATACAGTTAGAATTATTACTTTCTTAGCCTGATTCAATTAGAGTTATTCCTTCCTTAGCTTGATTCAGTTAGAGTTATTACTTTCTTATCCTGGTTCAGTTAGAGTTATTCCTACCTTATCCTGATTCAGTTAGAGATATTACTTTCTTAGCTTGGTTAAGTTGGAGTTATTCCTTCCTTTGCCTGATTCAGTTAGAGTTATTACTTTCTTAGCCTGATCCAGTTAGGGTTATTACTTTCTTACCCTGGATCAGTTAGAGTTATTCCTTCCTTAGCCTGATTCAGTTAGAGATATTACTTTCTTAGCCTGGTTCAGTTAGACTTATTACTTTCTTAGCCTGGTTCAGTCAGAGTTATTCCTTCCTTAGCTTGATTCAGTTAGAGTTATTACTTTCTTATCTTGGTTCAGTTAGAGTTATTAATTCCTTAGCCTGATTCAGTAAGAGTTATTACTTTCTTAGCCTGGTTCAGTTAGAGTTATTCCTTCCTTAGCCTGATTTAGTCAGAGTCATTACTTTCTTAGCCTCGTTAAGTTGGAGATTTCCTTCCTTAGCCTGATACAGTTAGAGTTATTACTTTCTTAGCCTGATTCAGTTAGAGTTATTACTTTCTTAGCCTGGTTCAGTCAGAGTTATTCCATCCTTAGCCTGATCAGTTAGAGATATTACTTTCTTATCCTGGTTCAGTTAGACTTATTACTTTTTTAGCCTGGTTCAGTCGGAGTTATTCCTTTTGTAGCCTGATTCAGTTAGAGTTATTACTTTTGTAGCCTAATCAGTTAGAGTTATTACCTTCTTAGCCTGATTCAATTAGAGTTATTACTTTCTTAGCCTGATTCAGTTATAGTTATTCCTTCCTTAGCGTGATTCATTTAGAGTTATTGCTTTCTTAGCCTGATTCAGTTAGAGTTATTCCTTCCTTAGCTTGATTCAGTTAGAATTATTACTTTCTTATTATGGTTCAGTTAGAGTTATTCCTTCCTTAGCCTGATTCAGTTAGAGTTAATATTTTCTTAGATTATTTCAGTTAGAGTTATTCCTTCCTTAGCCTGATTCAGTTAGAGTTATTACTTTCTTAGCCTGATTCAGTTAGAGTTATTACTTTCTTAGCCTCCTTCAGCTAGAGTTATTCCTTCCTTAGCCTGATTCATTTAGAGTTATTCCTTCCTTAGTCTGATTCAGTTAGAGATATTATTTTCTTCGCCTGATTCAGTTAGGGTTATTACTTTCTTAGCCTGATTCAGTTAGAGTTATTCCTTCCTTAGCCTGATTCACTTAGAGTTATTCCTTCCTTAGTCTGATACAGTTAGAGTTATTACTTTCTTCGGCTGGTTCAGTTAGATTTTCTTAGATTCTTCCTTAGCCTGATTCGGTTAGAGTTATTACTTTCTTAGCCTGGTTGAGTTAGAATTATTCTTTCCTTATCCTGGTTGAGTTAGAGGTATTCCTTCCTTAGCGTGATTCATTTACAGTTATTACTTTCTTAGACTGATTCAGTTAGAGTTATTGCTTCCTTAGCCTGATTCAGTTAGAGTTATTACTTTCTTAGCCTGGTTCAGTTACAGTTATTCCTTCCTTAGCATAATTCAGTTAGAGTTATTACTTTCTTAGATTGGTTCAGTTAGAGTTATTCCTTCCTTAGCCTGATTCAGTTAGAGTTATTACTTTCTTAGACTGGTTCAGTTAGAGTTATTCTTTCCTTATCCTGGTTGAGTTAGAGTTATTCCATCCTTAGCGTGATTCAGTTACAGTTATTACTTTCTTATACTGATACAGTTAGACTTATTCCTTCCTTTGCCTGATTCAGTTAGACTTATTCTTTCCTTAGCCTGATTCATTTAGAGTTATTCCTTCCTTAGCCTGATTCATTTAGAGTTATTACTTTCTTAGCGGGGTTAAGTTGGTGTTATTCCTTCCTTAGCTTGATTCAGTTAGGGTCATTACTTTTTTAGCCTGATTCAATTAGAGTTATTACTTTCTTAGCCTGATTCAGCTAGAGTTATTCCTTCCTTAGCTTGATTCAGTTAGAGTTATTCCTTCCTTAGTCTGATTCAGTTAGAGTTATTATTTTCTTCGCCTGATTCAGTTAGAGTTATTACTTTCTTAGCCTGATTCAGTTAGAGTTATTCCTTCCTTAGTCTGATTCAGTTAGAGTTATTACTTTCTTCGCCTGGTTCAGTTAGAGATTTTTAGATTCTTCCTTAGCCTGATTCGGTTAGAGTTATTACTTTCTTAGCCTGGTTCAGTTAGAGATATTCTTTCCTTATTCTGGTTGAGTTAGAGTTATTCCTTCCTTACCGTGATTCAGTTACAGTTATTACTTTCTTAGACTGATTCAGTTAGAGTTATTCCTTCCTTAGCCTGATTCAGTTATATTTATTAATTTCTTAGCCTGGTTCAGTTACAGTTATTCTTTCCTTAGCATAATTTAGTTAGAGTTACTACTTTCTTGGCCTGATTCAATTAGAGTTATTCCTTCCTTAGCCTGATTCAGTTACACTTATTACTTTCTTTGCCTGATTCAATTAGATTTATTACTTTCTTAGCCTGATTCAGTTAGAGTTATTCCTTCCTTAGCCTGATTCATTTAGATTTATTCCTTCCTTAGTCTGATTCAGTTAGAGTTATTATTTTCTTCGCCTGATTCAGTTAGGTTTATTACTTTCTTAGCCTGATTCAGTTAGAGTTATTCCTTCCTTAGCCTGATTCAGTTAGAGTTATTCCTTCCTTAGTCTGATACAGTTAGAGTTATTACTTTCTTCGCCTGGTTCAGTTAGATTTTCTTAGATTCTTCCTTAGCCTGATTCGGTTAGAGTTATTACTTTCTTAGCCTGGTTGAGTTAGAATTATTCTTTCCTTATCCTGGTTGAGTTAGAGTTATTCCTTCCTTAGCGTGATTCATTTACAGTTATTACTTTCTTAGACTGATTCAGTTAGAGTTATTGCTTCCTTAGCCTGATTCAGTTAGACTTATTACTTTCTTAGCCTGGTTCAGTTACAGTTATTCCTTCCTTAGCATAATTCAGTTAGAGTTATTACTTTCTTACATTGGTTCAGTTAGAGTTATTCGTTCCTTAGCCTGATTCAGTTAGAGTTATTACTTTCTTAGCCTGGTTCAGTTAGAGTTATTCTTTCCTTATCCTGGTTGAGTTAGAGTTATTCCTTCCTTAGCGTGATTCAGTTACAGTTATTACATTCTTATACTGATTCAGTTAGACTTATTCCTTCCTTTGCCTGATTCAGTTAGAGTTATTCCTTCCTTAGCCTGATTCATTTAGAGTTATTGCTTTCTTAGCGGGGTTGAGTTGGAGTGATTCCTTCCTTAGCTTGATTCCGTTAGAGTCATTACTTTCTTAGCCTGATTCAATTAGAGTTATTACTTTCTTAGCCTGATTCAGCTAGAGTTATTCCTTCCTTAGCCTGATTCAGTTAGAGTTATTACTTTCTTAGCCTGGAACAGTTAGAGTTATTCCTTCCTTAGCCTGATTCAGTTAGAGATATTACTTTCTTAGCCTGGTTCAGTTAGATTTATTACTTTCTTAGCCTGGTTCAGTCAGAGTTATTCCTTCCTTAGCTTGATTCAGTTAGAGTTATTACTTTCTTATCTTGGTTAAGTTAGAGTTATTCCTTCCTTAGCCTGATTCAGTAAGACTTATTACTTTCTTAGCCTGGTTCAGTTAGAGTTATTCCTTCCTTAGCCTGATCAGTTAGAGATATTACTTTCTTATCCTGGTTCAGTTAGACTTATTACTTTCTTAGATTGGTTCAGTCGGAGTTATTCCTTTTGTAGCCTGATTCAGTTAGAGTTATTCCTTCTTTATCCTAATTCAGTTAGAGTTATTACTTTCTTAGCCTGATTCAGTTAGATTTCTTCCTTCCTTAGCCTGATTCAATTAGAGTTATTACTTTCTTAGCCTGATTAAGTTAGAGTTATTCCTTCCTTAGCTTGATTCAGTTAGAGTTATTACTTTCTTATTATGGTTCAGTTAGAGTTATTCCTTCCTTAGCCTGATTCCGTTAGAGTTATTATTTTCTTAGATTGGTTCAGTTAGAGTTATTCCTTCCTTAGCCTGATTCAGTTAGAGTTATTACTTTCTTAGCCTGGTTCAGTTACAGTTATTATTTCCTTATCCTGGTTGAGTTAGAGTTATTCCTTCCTTAGCGTGATTCAGTTAGAGTTATTACTTTCTTAGCCTGATTCAATTAGAGTTATTCCTTCTTTAGCTTGATTCAGTTAGAGTTATTACTTTCTTATCCTGGTTCAGTAAGAGTTATTCCTTCCTTAGCCTGATACAGTTAGAGTTATTATTTTCTTAGCCTCTTTCAGTTAGAATTATTCCTTCCTTAGCCTGATTCAGTTAGAGTTATTACTTTCTTAGCCTGGTTCAATTAGAGTTATTCCTTCCTTATCCTGATTCAGTTAGAGTTATTACTTTCTTAGCTTGGTTAAGTTGGAGTTATTCCTTCCTTTGCCTGATTCAGTTAGAGATATTACTTTCTTAGCCTGATCCAGTTAGAGTTACTACTTTCTTTGCCTGGCTCAGTTAGAGTTATTACTTTCTTAGCCTGGTTCAGTCAGAGTTATTCCTTTTTTAGCCTGATTCATTTAGAGTTATTACTTTCTTAGCCTCTTTTAGTTAGAGTTATTACTTTAATCAAGCAAAGGAAGGAATAACCGTACTATTAGTTCAGTTAGAGGTATTACTTTCTTAGCCTGGTTCAGTTACAATTATTCCTTCCTTAGCCTGATTCAGTTAGAGTTACTACTTTCTTAGCCTGGTTCAGTTAGACTTATTACTTTCTTAACCTGGTTCAGTCAGAGATATTCCTTTTGTAGCCAGATTCAGTTAGAGACATTAGCTTCTTAGCCTGGTTCAGTTAAAGTTATTACTTTTGTAGCGTGATTCTCTTAGAGTTATTATTTTCTTACCCTGGTTCAGTTAGAGTTATTCCTTCCTTAGCCTAATTCAGTTAGAATTAAAACTTTCTTAGCCTGGTTCAGTTAGAGATATTCCTTTCTTAGCCTGATTCAGTTAGAGTTGTTACTTTCTTAGCCTGGTTCAGTTAGAGTTATTACTTTCTTAGCCTGATTCAGTTCGAGTTATTCCTTTCTTTGCTTGATTCAGTTAGAATTATTACTTTCTTATCTTGGTTCAGTTAGAGTTATCCCTTCCTTAGCCTGATTCAGTAAGAGTTATTATTTTCTTAGCCTGGTTCAGTTAGAGTTATTCCTTCCTTAGCCTGATTCAGTTAGAGTTATTACATTCTTAGCCTGGTTAAGTTGGAGTTTTCCTTCCTTAGTCTAATTCAGTTAGAATTATTATTTTCTTAGCCTGATTCAGTTAGAGGTATTACTTTCTTAGCCTGGTTCAGTCAGAGTTATTCCATCCTTAGCCTGATCAGTCAGAGATATTACTTTCTTATCCTGGTTCAGTTAGACTTATTACTTTCTTAGTCTGGTTCAGTCGGAGTTATTCCTTTTGTAGCCTGATTCAGTTAGAGTTATTACTTTTGTAGCCTAATCAGTTAGAGTTATTACCTTCTTAGCCAGGTTCAGTTAGAGTTATTGCTTCCTTATCCTGATTCAGTTAGAGTTATTACTTTCTTAGCTTGGTTAAGTTGGAGTTATTCCTTCCTTATCCTGATTCAGTTAGAGATATTACTTTCTTAGCCTGGTTCAGTTAGAGTTATTACTTTCTTAGCCTGGTTCAGTCAGAGTTATTCCTTTTGTAGCCTGATTCAGTTAGAGTTATTACTTTCTTAGCCTCGTTTAGTTAGAGTTATTACTTTAATCAAGGAAAGGAAGGAATAACCGTACTATTAGATTCTTAGCCTGGTTCAATTAGAGTTATTCCTTCCTTAGCCTGACTCAGTTAGAGTTACTACTTTAATGAAGCAAAGGAAGCAAAAATATTACTTTCTCAGTCTGGTTCAGTTAGAGTTCTTCATTCCTTAGCCTGATTCAGTTAGAGTTATTACTTTCTTAGCCTGGTTCAGTGAGAGTTATTACTTCCTTAGCCTAATTCACTTAGAGTTATAACTTTCCAACGTGGTTTACTTAGAGTTATTCCTTCCTTAGCCTGATTCAGTTAGAGTTATTCCTTTTTTAGCCTGGTTCAGTTAAAGTTATTCTTTCCTTAGCCTGATTCAGTTAGAGTTATTACTTTCTTAGCCTGATTCAATTAGAGTTATTCCTTCCTTAGCTTGATTCAGTTAGAGTTATTACTTTCTTATCCTGGTTCAGTTAGAGTTATTCCTTCCTTATCCTGGTTGAGTTAGAGTTATTCCTTCCTTACCGTGATTCAGTTACAGTTATTACTTTCTTAGACTGATTCAGTTAGGGTTATTCCTTCCTTAGCCTGATTCAGTTAGAGATATTACTTTCTTAGCCTGGTTCAGTTAGACTTATTACTTTCTTAGCCTGGTTCAGTCAGAGTTATTCCTTCCTTAGCTTGATTCAGTTAGAGTTATTACTCTCTTATCTTGGTTCAGTTAGAGTTATTCCTTCCTTAGCCTGGTTCAGTTAGAGTTATTCCTTCCTTAGCCTGATTCAGTTAGAGTCATTACTTTCTTAGCCTGGTTAAGTTGGAGATTTCCTTCCTTAGCCTGATACAGTTAGAGTTATTACTTTTTTAGCCTGATTCAGTTAGAGTTATTACTTTCTTAGCCTGGTTCAGTCAGAGTTATTCCATCCTTAGCGTGATTAGTTAGAGATATTACTTTCTTATCCTGGTTCAGTTAGACTTATTACTTTCTTAGCCTGGTTCAGTCGGAGTTATTCCTTTTGTAGCCTGATTCAGTTAGAGTTATTACATTTGAAGCCTAATCAGTTAGAGTTATTACCTTCTTAGCCTGGTTCAGTTAGAGTTATTCCTTCCTTAGCCTGATTCAGTTACAGTTGTTACTTTCTTAGCCTGGTTCAGTTAGAGTTATTCCTTCTTTATCCTAATTCAGTTAGAGTTATTATTTTCTTAGCCTGATTCAGTTAGATTTCTTCCTTCCTTAGTCTGATTCATTTAGAGTTATTACTTTCTTAGGCGACTTCAACTAGAGTTATTCCTTCCTTAGCGTAATTCAGTTAGTGTTATTCCTTTCTTAGTCTGATTCAATTAGAGTTATTCCTTCCTTAGCCTGATTCAATTAGAGTTATTACTTTCTTAGCCTGATTCAGTTAGAGTTATTCCTTCCTTAGCTTGATTCAGTTAGAGTTATTACTTTCTTATTATGGTTCAGTTAGAGTTATTCCTTCCTTAGCCTGATTCAGTTAGAGATATTACTTTCTTAGCCTGGTTCAGTTAGACTTATTACTTTCTTAGCCTGCTTCAGTCAGAGTTATTCCTTTTGTAGCCTGATTCAGTTAGAGTTATTACTTTCTTAGCCTCGTTTAGTTAGAGTTATTACTTTAATCAAGCAAAGGAAGGAATAACCGTATTATTAGTTTCTTAGCCTGGTTTAATTAGAGTTATTCCTTCCTTAGCCTGACTCAGTTAGAGTTATTACTTTCTTAGCCTGGTTCAGTTAAAGTTATTCCTTCCTTAGCCTGATTCAGTTAGAGTTATTACTTTCTTAGCCTGGTTCAGTTAGAGTTATTACTTTCTTAGCCTGGTTCAGTTACAGTTATTCCTTCCTTAGCCTGATTCAGTTAGAGTTACTACTTTCTTAGCCTGGTTCAGTTAGACTTATTACTTTCTTAGCCTGGTTCAGTCAGAGATATTCCTTTTGTAGCCTGATTCAGTTAGAGTCATTACCTTCTTAGCCTGGTTCATTTAGAGTTATTATTTTCTTACCCTGGTTCAGTTAGAGTTATTCATTCCTTAGCCTAATTCAGTTAGAGTTAAAACTTTCTTAGCCTGGTTCAGTTAGAGATATTCCTTTCTTAGCCTGATTCAGTTAGAGTTGTTACTTTCTTAGCCTGGTTCAGTTAGAGTTATTACTTTCTTAGCCTGATACAGTTCGAGTTATTTCTTTCTTAGCTTGATTCAGTTAGAGTTATTACTTTCTTATCTTGGTTCAGTTAGAGTTATCCCTTCCTTAGCCTGATTCAGTAAGAGTTATTACTTTCTTAGCCTGGTTCAGTTAGAGTTATTCCTTCCTTAGCCTGATTCAGTTACAGTTACTACTTTCTTAGACTGATTCAGTTAGGGTTATTCCTTCCTTATCCTGGTTGAGTTAGACTTATTCCTTCCTTAGCGTGATTCATTTACAGTTATTACTTTCTTAGACTGATTCAGTTAGGGTTATTCCTTCCTTAGCCTGATTAAGTTAGAGTTATTACTTTCTTAGCCTGATTCAATTAGAGTTATTTCTTCCTTAGCTTGATTCAGTTAGAGTTATTACTTTCTTATCCTGGTTCAGTTAGAGTTATTCCTTCCTTAGCCTGATTCAGTTAGAGTTCTTCCTTCCTTATCCTGATTCAGTTAGAGTTATTACTTTCTTATCCTGATTCAGTTAGAGTTATTACTTTCTTAGCTTGGTTAAGTTGGAGTTATTCCTTCCTTTGCCTGATTCAGTTAGAGTTATTACTTTCTTAGCCTGATCCAGTTAGAGTAATTAATTTCTTAGCCTGGCTCAGTTAGAGTTATTCCTTCCTTATCCTGATTCAGTTAGAGTTATTACTTTCTTAGCTTATTTAAGTTGGAGTTATTCCTTCCTTGTCCTGGTTGAGTTAGAGTTATTCCTTCCTTAGCGTGATTCAGTTACAGTTATTACTTTCTTAGACTGATTCAGTTAGGGTTTTTCCTTCCTTAGCCTGATTCAGTTAGAGTTATTACTTTCTTAGCCTGATACAGTTCGAATTATTCCTTTCTTAGTTTGATTCAGTTAGAGTTATTACTTTCTTATCTTGGTTCAGTTAGAGTTATCCCTTCCTTAGCCTGATTCAGTAAGAGTTATTACTTTCTTAGCCTGGTTCAGTTAGAGTTATTCCTTCTTTAGCCTGATTCAGTTAGAGTTATTACTTTCTTAGCCTGGGTCAGTTAGAGTTATTCCTTCCTTATCCTGGTTGAGTTAGACTTATTCCTTCCTTAGCGTGATTCAGTTACAGTTATTACTTTCTTAGACTGATTCAGTTAGGGTTATTCCTTCCTTTGCCTGATTCAGTTAGAGTTATTACTTTCTTAGCCTGATCCAGTTAGAGTTATTACTTTCTTAGCCTGGCTCAGTTAGAGTTATTCCTTCCTTAGCCTGATTCAGTTAGAGATATTACTTTCTTAGCCTGGTTCAGTTAGACTTATTACTTTCTTAGCCTTTTTCGGTCAGAGTTATTCCTTTTGTAGCCTGATTCAGTTAGAGTTATTACTTTCTTAGCCTCGTTTAGTTAGAGTTATTACTTTAATCAAGCAAAGGAAGGAATAACCGTACTATTAGTTTCTTAGCCTGGTTCAATTAGAGTTATTCCTTCCTTAGCCTGACTCAGAGTTATTACTTTAATGAAGCAAAGGGAGCAAAAATATTACTTTCTCAGTCTGGTTGAGTTAGAGTTCTTCATTCCTTAGCCTGGTTCAGTTAGAGTTATTACTTTCTTAGCCTGGTTCAGTTACAGTTATTCCTTCCTTAGCCTGATTCAGTTAGAGTTACTACTTTCTTAGCCTGGTTCAGTTAGACTTATTACTTTCTTAGCCTGGTTCAGTTAGACTTATTACTTTCTTAGCCTGGTTCAGTCAGAGATATTCCTTTTGTAGCCTGATTCAGTTACAGTTATTACTTTCTTATCCTGGTTCAGTTAGAGTTATTCCTTCCTTAGCCTGATTCAGTTAGAGTTCTTCCTTCCTTATCCTGATTCAGTTAGAGTTAAAATTTTCTTAGCCTGGTTCAGTTAGAGATATTCCTTTCTTAGCCTGATTCAGTTAGAGTTGTTACTTTCTTAGCCTATTTCAGTTAGAGTTATTATTTTCTTAGCCTGGTTCAGTTAGAGTTATTCCTTCTTTATCCTAATTCAGTTAGAGTTATTACTTTCTTAGCCTGATTCAGTTAGATTTCTTCCTTCCTTAGTCTGATTCATTTAGAGTTATTACTTTCTTAGGCGACTTCAACTAGAGTTATTCCTTCCTTAGCGTAATTCAGTTAGTGTTATTCCTTTTTTAGCCTGATTCAGTTAGAGTTATTCCTTCCTTAGCCTGATTCAATTAGAGTTATTACTTTCTTATCCTGATTCAGTTAGAGTTATTCCTACCTTAGCTTGATTCAGTTAGAGTTATTACTTTCTTATTATGGTTCAGTCAGAGTTATTCCTTTTGTAGCCTGATTCATTTAGAGTTATTACTTTCTTAGCCTCGTTTAGTTAGAGTTATTACTTTAATCAAGCAAAGGAATGAATAACCGTACTATTAGTTTATTAGCCTGGTTCAATTAGAGTTATTCCTTCCTTAGCCTGACTCAGTTAGAGTTATTACTTTAATGAAGCAAAGGAAGCAAAAATATTACTTTCTCAGTCTGGTTCAGTTAGAGTTCTTCATTCCTTAGCCTGATTCAGTTAGAGTTATTACTTTCTTAGCCTGGTTCAGTGAGAGTTATTACTTCCTTAGCTTAATTCACTTAGAGTTATTACTTTCTAACATGGTTTACTTAGAGTTATTCCTTTCTTAGCCTGATTCAGTTAGAGTTATTCCTTTTTTAGCCTGGTTCAGTTAGAGTTTTTCCTTCCTTCGCCTGATTCAATTAGAGTTATTACTTTCTTAGCTGGCGCATTATAGCCTTAGTTGCTAATGCGCCAATAAACCCCAACTAACCAACTAACCAACTTTCTTAGCCTGGTTCAGTGAGAGATATTCCTTTTGTAGCCTGATTCAGTTAGAGTCATTACCTTCTTAGCCTGGTTCAGTTAGAGTTATTAGTTTTGTAGCCTGATTCTGTTAGAGTTATTATTTTCTTACCCTGGTTCAGTTAGAGATATTCCTTTCTTAGCCTGATTCAGTTAGAGTTGTTACTTTCTTAGCCTGGTTCAGTTAGAGTTATTACTTTCTTAGCCTGATTCAGTTCGAGTTATTCCTTTCTTAGCTTGGTTCAGTTAAAGTTATCCCTTCCTTAGTCTGATTCAGTTAGAGTTATTACTTTCTTAGCCTGGTTCAGTTAGAGTTATTCTTTCCTTATCCTGGTTGAGTTAGAGTTATTCCTTCCTTAGTGTGATTCAGTTAGAGTTATTACTTTCTTAGTCTGATTCAATTAGAGTTATTCCTTCCTTAGCTTGATTCAGTTAGATTTATTACTTTCTTATCCTGGTTCACTTAGAGTTATTCCTTCCTTATCCTGGTTGAGTTAGACTTATTCCTTCCTTAGCGTGATTCAGTTACAGTTATTACTTTCTTAGACTGATTCAGTTAGGGTTATTCCTTCTTTAGCCTGATTCAGTTAGAGTTATTACTTTCTTAGCCTGATTCAATTAGAGTTATTTCTTCCTTAGCTTGATTCAGTTAGAGTTATTACTTTCTTATCCTGGTTCAGTTAGAATTATTCCTTCCTAACCTGATTCAGTTAGAGTTCTTTCTTCCTTATCCTGATTCAGTTAGAGTTATTACTTTCTTATCCTGATTCAGTTAGAGTTATTACTTTCTTAGCTTGGTTAAGTTGGAGTTATTCCTTCCTTTGCCTGATTCAGTTAGAGTTATTACTTTCTTAGCCTGATCCAGTTAGAGTTATTAATTTCTTAGCCTGTCTCAGTTAGAGTTATTCCTTCCTTATCCTGATTCAGTTAGAGTTATTACTTTCTTAGCTTATTTAAGTTGGAGTTATTCCTTCCTTTTCCTGGTTGAGTTAGAGTTATTCCTTCCTTAGCGTGATTCAGTTACAGTTATTACTTTCTTAGCCTGATTCAATTAGAGTTATTTCTTCCTTAGCTTGATTCAGTTAGAGTTATTATTTTCTTAGCCTGGTTCAGTTTGAATTATTCCTTCCTTAGCATAATTCAGTTAGAGTTGTTACTTTCTTAGCCTTGTTCAGTTAGACTTATTACTTTCTTAGCCTGGTTGAGTTAGAGTTATTCCTTTTGTAGCCTGATTCAGTTAGAGTTATTACCTTCTTAGCCTGGTTCAGATAGAGTTATTAGTTTTGTAGCCTGATTCAGTTAGAGATATTACTTTCTTAGCGTGGTTCAGTTAGAGTTATTACATTCTTAGCCTGGTTCAGTTAGAGTTATTACTTTCTTAGCTTGGTTCAGTTAGAGTTATTACTTTCTTAGCCTGATTCATTTAGAGTTATTCCTTCTTAGCTTGATTCAGTTAGAGTCATTATTTTCTTATCCTGGTGCAGTTAGAGTTATTCCTTCCTTAGCCTGATTCAGTTAGATTCATTACCTTCTTAGCCTGGTTCAGTTAGAGTTATTACTTTTGTAGCGTGATTCAGTTAGAGTTATTATTTTCTTACCCTGGTTCAGTTAGAGTTATTCCTTCCTTAGCCTAATTCAGTTAGAGTTAAAACTTTCTTAGCCTGGTTCAGTTAGAGATATTCCTTCCTTAGCCTGATCCAGTTACAGTTGTTACTTTCTTAGCCTGGTTCAGTTAGAGTTATTACTTTCTTAGCCTGATTCAGTTCGGTTATTCCTTCCTTAGCTTGATTCAGTTAGAGTTATTACTTTCTTATCTTGGTTCAGTTAGAGTTATTCCTTTCTTAGCCTGATTCAGTAAGAGTTATTACTTTCTTAGCCTAGTTCAGTTAGAGTTATTCCTTCCTTAGCCTGATTCAGTTAGAGTTATTACTTTATTAGCCTGGTTAAGTTGGAGTTTTCCTTTCTTAGCCTGATTCAGTTAGAGTTATTACTTTCTTAGCCTGATTCAGTTAGAATTATTACTTTCTTAGCCTGGTTCAGTCAGAGTTATTCCATCCGTAGCCTGAACAGTTAGAGATATTACTTTCTTAGCCTGGTTCAGTCGGAGTTATTCCTTTTGTAGCCTGATTCAGTTAGAGTTATTACTTTTGTAGCCTAATCAGTTAGAGTTATTACCTTCTTAGCCTGGTTCAGTTAGAGTTATTCCTTCCTTAGCCTGATTCAGTTACAGTTGTTACTTTCTTAGCCTGGTTCAGTTAGAGTTATTATTTTCTTAGCCTGGTTCAGTTAGAGTTATTCCTTCTTTATCCTAATTCAGTTAGAGTTATTACTTTCTTAGCCTGATTCAGATAGATTTCTTCCTTCCTTAGTCTGATTCATTTAGAGTTATTACTTTCTTAGCCTACTTCAATTAGAGTTATTTCTTTTTTAGCGTGATTCAGTTAGTGTTATTACTTTCTTAGCCTGATTCAGTTAGAGTTATTCCTTCCTTAGCTTGATTCAGTTAGAGTTATTTCTTTCTTATCGTGGTTCAGTTAGAGTTATTCCTTCCTTAGCCTGATTCAGTTAGAGTTATTATTTTCTTAGATTGGTTCAGTTAGAGTTATTCCTTCCTTAGCCTGATTCAGTTAGAGTTATTACTTTCTTAGCCTGGTTCAGTTAGAGTTATTCATTCCTTAGCCTAATTCAGTTAGAGTTAAAACTTTCTTAGCCTGGTTCAGTTAGAGATATTCCTTTCTTAGCCTGATTCAGTTAGAGTTGTTACTTTCTTAGCCTGGTTCAGTTAGAGTTATTACTTTCTTAGCCTGATACAGTTCGAGTTATTTCTTTCTTAGCTTGATTCAGTTAGAGTTATTACTTTCTTATCTTGGTTCAGTTAGAGTTATCCCTTCCTTAGCCTGATTCAGTAAGAGTTATTACTTTCTTAGCCTGGTTCAGTTAGAGTTATTCCTTCCTTAGCCTGATTCAGTTACAGTTACTACTTTCTTAGACTGATTCAGTTAGGGTTATTCCTTCCTTATCCTGGTTGAGTTAGACTTATTCCTTCCTTAGCGTGATTCAGTTACAGTTATTACTTTCTTAGACTGATTCAGTTAGGGTTATTCCTTCCTTAGCCTGATTAAGTTAGAGTTATTACTTTCTTAGCCTGATTCAATTAGAGTTATTTCTTCCTTAGCTTGATTCAGTTAGAGTTATTACTTTCTTATCCTGGTTCAGTTAGAGTTATTCCTTCCTTAGCCTGATTCAGTTAGAGTTCTTCCTTCCTTATCCTGATTCAGTTAGAGTTATTACTTTCTTATCCTGATTCAGTTAGAGTTATTACTTTCTTAGCTTGGTTAAGTTGGAGTTATTCCTTCCTTTGCCTGATTCAGTTAGAGTTATTACTTTCTTAGCCTGATCCAGTTAGAGTAATTAATTTCTTAGCCTGGCTCAGTTAGAGTTATTCCTTCCTTATCCTGATTCAGTTAGAGTTATTACTTTCTTAGCTTATTTAAGTTGGAGTTATTCCTTCCTTATCCTGGTTGAGTTAGAGTTATTCCTTCCTTAGCGTGATTCAGTTACAGTTATTACTTTCTTAGACTGATTCAGTTAGGGTTTTTCCTTCCTTAGCCTGATTCAGTTAGAGTTATTACTTTCTTAGCCTGATACAGTTCGAATTATTCCTTTCTTAGTTTGATTCAGTTAGAGTTATTACTTTCTTATCTTGGTTCAGTTAGAGTTATCCCTTCCTTAGCCTGATTCAGTAAGAGTTATTACTTTCTTAGCCTGGTTCAGTTAGAGTTATTCCTTCTTTAGCCTGATTCAGTTAGAGTTATTACTTTCTTAGCCTGGGTCAGTTAGAGTTATTCCTTCCTTATCCTGGTTGAGTTAGACTTATTCCTTCCTTAGCGTGATTCAGTTACAGTTATTACTTTCTTAGACTGATTCAGTTAGGGTTATTCCTTCCTTTGCCTGATTCAGTTAGAGTTATTACTTTCTTAGCCTGATCCAGTTAGAGTTATTACTTTCTTAGCCTGGCTCAGTTAGAGTTATTCCTTCCTTAGCCTGATTCAGTTAGAGATATTACTTTCTTAGCCTGGTTCAGTTAGACTTATTACTTTCTTAGCCTTTTTCGGTCAGAGTTATTCCTTTTGTAGCCTGATTCAGTTAGAGTTATTACTTTCTTAGCCTCGTTTAGTTAGAGTTATTACTTTAATCAAGCAAAGGAAGGAATAACCGTACTATTAGTTTCTTAGCCTTGTTCAATTAGAGTTATTCCTTCCTTAGCCTGACTCAGAGTTATTACTTTAATGAAGCAAAGGGAGCAAAAATATTACTTTCTCAGTCTGGTTGAGTTAGAGTTCTTCATTCCTTAGCCTGGTTCAGTTAGAGTTATTACTTTCTTAGCCTGGTTCAGTTACAGTTATTCCTTCCTTAGCCTGATTCAGTTAGAGTTACAACTTTCTTAGCCTGGTTCAGTTAGACTTATTACTTTCTTAGCCTGGTTCAGTTAGACTTATTACTTTCTTAGCCTGGTTCAGTCAGAGATATTCCTTTTGTAGCCTGATTCAGTTACAGTTATTACTTTCTTAGACTGATTCAGTTAGGGTTATTCCTTCCTTAGCCTGATTCAGTTAGAGTTATTTCTTCCTTCGCTTGATTCAGTTAGAGTTATTACTTTCTTATCCTGGTTCAGTTAGAGTTATTCCTTCCTTAGCCTGATTCAGTTAGAGTTCTTCCTTCCTTATCCTGATTCAGTTAGAGTTAAAATTTTCTTAGCCTGGTTCAGTTAGAGATATTCCTTTCTTAGCCTGATTCAGTTAGAGTTGTTACTTTCTTAGCCTATTTCAGTTAGAGTTATTATTTTCTTAGCCTGGTTCAGTTAGAGTTATTCCTTCTTTATCCTAATTCAGTTAGTGTTATTCCTTTTTTAGCCTGATTCAGTTAGAGTTATTCCTTCCTTAGCCTGATTCAATTAGAGTTATTACTTTCTTATCCTGATTCAGTTAGAGTTATTCCTACCTTAGCTTGATTCAGTTAGAGTTATTACTTTCTTATTATGGTTCAGTCAGAGTTATTCCTTTTGTAGCCTGATTCATTTAGAGTTATTACTTTCTTAGCCTCGTTTAGTTAGAGTTATTACTTTAATCAAGCAAAGGAATGAATAACCGTACTATTAGTTTATTAGCCTGGTTCAATTAGAGTTATTCCTTCCTTAGCCTGACTCAGTTAGAGTTATTACTTTAATGAAGCAAAGGAAGCAAAAATATTACTTTCTCAGTCTGGTTCAGTTAGAGTTCTTCATTCCTTAGCCTGATTCAGTTAGAGTTATTACTTTCTTAGCCTGGTTCAGTGAGAGTTATTACTTCCTTAGCTTAATTCACTTAGAGTTATTACTTTCTAACATGGTTTACTTAGAGTTATTCCTTTCTTAGCCTGATTCAGTTAGAGTTATTCCTTTTTTAGCCTGGTTCAGTTAGAGTTTTTCCTTCCTTCGCCTGATTCAATTAGAGTTATTACTTTCTTAGCTGGCGCATTATAGCCTTAGTTGCTAATGCGCCAATAAACCCCAACTAACCAACTAACCAACTTTCTTAGCCTGGTTCAGTGAGAGATATTCCTTTTGTAGCCTGATTCAGTTAGAGTCATTACCTTCTTAGCCTGGTTCAGTTAGAGTTATTAGTTTTGTAGCCTGATTCTGTTAGAGTTATTATTTTCTTACCCTGGTTCAGTTAGAGATATTCCTTTCTTAGCCTGATTCAGTTAGAGTTGTTACTTTCTTAGCCTGGTTCAGTTAGAGTTATTACTTTCTTAGCCTGATTCAGTTCGAGTTATTCCTTTCTTAGCTTGGTTCAGTTAAAGTTATCCCTTCCTTAGTCTGATTCAGTTAGAGTTATTACTTTCTTAGCCTGGTTCAGTTAGAGTTATTCTTTCCTTATCCTGGTTGAGTTAGAGTTATTCCTTCCTTAGTGTGATTCAGTTAGAGTTATTACTTTCTTAGTCTGATTCAATTAGAGTTATTCCTTCCTTAGCTTGATTCAGTTAGAGGTATTACTTTCTTATCCTGGTTCACTTAGAGTTATTCCTTCCTTATCCTGGTTGAGTTAGACTTATTCCTTCCTTAGCGTGATTCAGTTACAGTTATTACTTTCTTAGACTGATTCAGTTAGGGTTATTCCTTCTTTAGCCTGATTCAGTTAGAGTTATTACTTTCTTAGCCTGATTCAATTAGAGTTATTTCTTCCTTAGCTTGATTCAGTTAGAGTTATTACTTTCTTATCCTGGTTCAGTTAGAATTATTCCTTCCTAACCTGATTCAGTTAGAGTTCTTTCTTCCTTATCCTGATTCAGTTAGAGTTATTACTTTCTTATCCTGATTCAGTTAGAGTTATTACTTTCTTAGCTTGGTTAAGTTGGAGTTATTCCTTCCTTTGCCTGATTCAGTTAGAGTTATTACTTTCTTAGCCTGATCCAGTTAGAGTTATTAATTTCTTAGCCTGTCTCAGTTAGAGTTATTCCTTCCTTATCCTGATTCAGTTAGAGTTATTACTTTCTTAGCTTATTTAAGTTGGAGTTATTCCTTCCTTTTCCTGGTTGAGTTAGAGTTATTCCTTCCTTAGCGTGATTCAGTTACAGTTATTACTTTCTTAGCCTGATTCAATTAGAGTTATTTCTTCCTTAGCTTGATTCAGTTAGAGTTATTATTTTCTTAGCCTGGTTCAGTTTGAATTATTCCTTCCTTAGCATAATTCAGTTAGAGTTGTTACTTTCTTAGCCTTGTTCAGTTAGACTTATTACTTTCTTAGCCTGGTTGAGTTAGAGTTATTCCTTTTGTAGCCTGATTCAGTTAGAGTTATTACCTTCTTAGCCTGGTTCAGATAGAGTTATTAGTTTTGTAGCCTGATTCAGTTAGAGATATTACTTTCTTAGCGTGGTTCAGTTAGAGTTATTACATTCTTAGCCTGGTTCAGTTAGAGTTATTACTTTCTTAGCTTGGTTCAGTTAGAGTTATTACTTTCTTAGCCTGATTCATTTAGAGTTATTCCTTCTTAGCTTGATTCAGTTAGAGTCATTATTTTCTTATCCTGGTGCAGTTAGAGTTATTCCTTCCTTAGCCTGATTCAGTTAGAGTCATTACCTTCTTAGCCTGGTTCAGTTAGAGTTATTACTTTTGTAGCGTGATTCAGTTAGAGTTATTATTTTCTTACCCTGGTTCAGTTAGAGTTATTCCTTCCTTAGCCTAATTCAGTTAGAGTTAAAACTTTCTTAGCCTGGTTCAGTTAGAGATATTCCTTCCTTAGCCTGATCCAGTTACAGTTGTTACTTTCTTAGCCTGGTTCAGTTAGAGTTATTACTTTCTTAGCCTGATTCAGTTCGGTTATTCCTTCCTTAGCTTGATTCAGTTAGAGTTATTACTTTCTTATCTTGGTTCAGTTAGAGTTATTCCTTTCTTAGCCTGATTCAGTAAGAGTTATTACTTTCTTAGCCTGGTTCAGTTAGAGTTATTCCTTCCTTAGCCTGATTCAGTTAGAGTTATTACTTTATTAGCCTGGTTAAGTTGGAGTTTTCCTTTCTTAGCCTGATTCAGTTAGAGTTATTACTTTCTTAGCCTGATTCAGTTAGAATTATTACTTTCTTAGCCTGGTTCAGTCAGAGTTATTCCATCCGTAGCCTGAACAGTTAGAGATATTACTTTCTTAGCCTGGTTCAGTCGGAGTTATTCCTTTTGTAGCCTGATTCAGTTAGAGTTATTACTTTTGTAGCCTAATCAGTTAGAGTTATTACCTTCTTAGCCTGGTTCAGTTAGAGTTATTCCTTCCTTAGCCTGATTCAGTTACAGTTGTTACTTTCTTAGCCTGGTTCAGTTAGAGTTATTATTTTCTTAGCCTGGTTCAGTTAGAGTTATTCCTTCTTTATCCTAATTCAGTTAGAGTTATTACTTTCTTAGCCTGATTCAGATAGATTTCTTCCTTCCTTAGTCTGATTCATTTAGAGTTATTACTTTCTTAGCCTACTTCAATTAGAGTTATTTCTTTTTTAGCGTGATTCAGTTAGTGTTATTACTTTCTTAGCCTGATTCAGTTAGAGTTATTCCTTCCTTAGCTTGATTCAGTTAGAGTTATTTCTTTCTTATCCTGGTTCAGTTAGAGTTATTCCTTCCTTAGCCTGATTCAGTTAGAGTTATTATTTTCTTAGATTGGTTCAGTTAGAGTTATTCCTTCCTTAGCCTGATTCAGTTAGAGTTATTACTTTCTTAGCCTGGTTCAGTTAGAGTTATTCCTTCCTTAGCCTGATTCAGTAAGAGTTATTCCTTTTTTAGCCTGGTTCAGTTAGAGTTATTCCTTCCTTAGCCTGATCCATTTAGAGTTATTACTTTCTTAACCTGGTTCAGTTAGAGTTATTACTTTCTTAACCTGGTTCAGTTAGAGTTATTACTTTCTTAGCCTGGTTCAGTTAGTTATTCCTTCCTTAGCCTGATTCATTTAGAGTTATTACTTTCTTAGCCTGGTTCAGTTAGACTTATTAGTTTCTTAGCCTGGTTCAGTCAGAGTTATTCCTTCCTTAGCCTGATTCAGTTAGAGTTATTATTTTCTTAGCCTGGTTCAGTTAGAATTATTCCTTCCTTAGCCTGATTCAGTTAGAGTTATTACTTTCTTAGCTTGGTTAAGTTGGAGTTATAACTTCCTTTGATTGATTCTTTTAGAGTTATTACTTTCTTAGCCTGATCCATTTAGAGTTATTATTTTCTTAGCCTGGATCAGTTAGAGTTATTCCTTCCTTAGCCTGATTCAGTTAGAGATATTACTTTCTTAGCCTGGTTCAGTTAGAGTTATTACTTTCTTAGCCAGGTTCAGTCAGAGTTATTCCTTCCTTAGCTTGATTCAGTTAGAGTTATTACTTTCTTATCTTGGTTCAGTTAGAGTTATTCCTTCCTTAGCCTGATTCAGTTAGAGTTATTACTTCCTTAGCCTGATTCAATTAGAGTTATTCCTTCCTTAGCTTGATTCAGTTATAGTTATTACTTTCTTATCCTGGTTCAGTTAGAGTTATTCCTTCCTTAGCCTGATTCAGTTAGATTTATTATTTTCTTAGCCTGGTTCAGTTAGAATTACTCCTTCCTTAGCCTGATTCAGTTAGAGTTATTACTTTCTTAGCCTGGTTAAGTTGGAGTTTTCTTTCCTTACACTGATTCAGTTAGAGTTATTACTTTCTTAGCCTGATTCAGTTAGAGTTATTACTTTCTTAGCCTGGTTCAGTCAGAGTTATTCCATCCTTAGCCTGATCAGTTAGAGATATTACTTTCTCATCCTGGTTCAGTTAGACTTATTACTTTCTTAGCCTGGTTCAATCGGAGTTATTCCTTTTGTAGCCTGATTTAGTTAGAGTTATTACCTTCTTAGCCTGGTTCAGTTAGAGTTATTCCTTCCTTAGCCTGTTTAAGTTAGAATTATTACTTTCTTATCCTGATTCAGTTAGAGTTATTCCTTCCTTAGATTGATTCAGTTAGATTTATTACTTTCTTATCCTGGTTCAGTTAGAGTTATTCCTTCCTTATCCTGATTCAGTTAGAGTTATTACTTTCTTAGACTGATTCAGTTAGGGATATTCCTTCATTAGCCTGATTCAGTTAGAGTTAAAACTTTCTTAGCCTGGTTCAGTTAGAGATATTCCTTCCTTAGCCTGATTCAGTTAGAGTTGTTACTTTCTTAGCCTGGTTGAGTTAGAGTTATTACTTTCTTAGCCTGATTCAGTTAGAGTTATTCCTTTCTTAGCTTGATTCAGTTAGAGTTATTACTTTATTATCTTGGTTCAGTTAGAGTTATTCCTTCCTTAGCATGATTCAGTAAGAGATATTACTTTCTTAGCCTGGTTCACTTAGACTTATTACATTCTTAGCCTGGTTCAGTCAGAGTTATTCCTTCCTTAGCTTCATTCAGTTAGAGTTATTACTTTCTTATCTTGGTTCAGTTAGAGGTATTTCTTCCTTAGCCTGATTCAGTAAGAGTTATTCCTTTTTTAACCTGGTTCAGTTAGAGTTATTCCTTCCTTAGCCTGATCCAGTTAGAGTTATTACTTTCTTAGCCTGGTTCAGTTAGAGTTATTACTTTCTTAGCCTGGTTCAGTTACAGTTATTCCTTCCTTAGCCTGATTCATTTAGAGTTACTACTTTCTTAGCCTGGTTCAGTTAGACATATTAGTTTCTTAGCCTGGTTCAGTCAGAGTTATTCCTTCCTTAGCCTGATTCAGTTAGAGTTATTACTTTCTTAGCCTGGTTTAGTTAGAATTATTCCTTCCTTATCCTGATTCAGTTAGAGTTATTACTTTCTTAGCTTGGTTAAGTTGGAGTTATAACTTCCTTTGATTGATTCTTTTAGAGTTATTACTTTCTTAGCCTGATCCATTTAGAGTTATTATTTTCTTAGCCTGGATCAGTTAGAGTTATTCCTTCCTTAGCCTGATTCAGTTAGAGATATTACTTTCTTAGCCTGGTTCAGTTAGACTTATTACTTTCTTAGCCAGGTTCAGTCAGAGTTATTCCTTCCTTAGCTTGATTCAGTTAGAGTTATTACTTTCTTACCTTGATTCAGTTATAGTTATTACTTTCTTATCCTGGTTCAGTTAGAATTATTCCTTCCTTAGCCTGATTCAGTTAGAGCTATTACTTTCTTAGCCTGGTTAAGTTGGAGTTTTCTTTCCTTACACTGATTCAGTTAGAGTTATTACTTTCTTAGCCTGATTCAGTTAGAGTTATTACTTTCTTAGCCTGGTTCAGTCAGAGTTATTCCATCCTTAGCCTGATCAGTTAGAGATATTACTTTCTCATCCTGGTTCAGTTAGACTTATTACTTTCTTAGCCTGGTTCAGTCGGAGTTATTCCTTTTGTAGCCTGATTTAGTTAGAGTTATTACTTTTGTAGCCTAATCAGTTAGAGTTATTACCTTCTTAGCCTGGTTCAGTTAGAGTTATTCCTTCGTTAGCCTGATTCAGTTAGAATTATTACTTTCTTATCCTGATTCAGTTAGAGTTATTCCTTCCTTAGCTTGATTCAGTTAGATTTATTACTTTCTTATCCTGGTTCAGTTAGAGTTATTCCTTCCTTATCCTGATTCAGTTAGAGTTATTACTTTCTTAGACTGATTCAGTTAGGGATATTCCTTCCTTAGCCTGATTCAGTTAGAGTTAAAACTTTCTTAGCCTGGTTCAGTTAGAGTTATTCCTTCCTTAGCCTGATTCAGTAAGAGTTATTACTTTCTTAGCATGGTTCATTTAGAGTTATTCCTTCCTTAGCCTGGTTAAGTTGGAGTTTTCCTTCCTTAGCCTGATTCAGTTAGAGTTGTTACTTTCTTAGCCTGATTCAGTTAGAGTTATTACTTTCTTAGCCTGGTTGAGTCAGAGTTATTCTATCCTTAACCTGATCAGTTAGAGATATTACTTTTTATCCTGGTTCAGTTAGACTTATTACTTTCTTAGCCTGGTTCAGTCGGAGTTATTCCTTTTGTAGCCTAATCAGTTAGAGTTATTACCTTCTTAGCCTGGTTCAGTTAGAGTTATTCCTTCCTCAGCCTGATTCAGTTACAGTTGTTACTTTCTTAGCCTGGTTCAGTTAGATTTATTATCTTCTTAGCCTGGTTCAGTTAGAGTTATTCCTTCTTTATCCTAATTCAGTTAGAGTTATTACTTTCTTAGCCTGATTCAGTTAGATTTCTTCCTTCCTTAGTCTGATTCATTTAGAGTTATTACTTTCTTAGCCTACTTCAATTAGAGTTATTTCTTCCTTAGCGTGATTCAGTTAGTGTTATTACTTTCTTAGCCTGATTCAGTTAGAGTTATTCCTTCCTTAGCCTGATTCAGTTACAGTTATTATTTTCTTAGCCTGATTCAGTTAGAGTTATTCCTTCCTTAGCTTGATTCAGTTAGAGTTATTTCTTTCTTATCCTGGTTCAGTTAGAATTATTCCTTCCTTAGCCTGATTCAGTTAGAGTTAATATTTTCTTAGATTGGTTCAGTTAGAGTTATTCCTTCCTTAACCTGATTCAATTAGAGTTATTACTTTCTTAGCCTGATTAAGTTAGAGTTATTCCTTCCTTAGCTTGATTCAGTTAGAGTTATTACTTTCTTACCTTGTTTCAGTTATAGTTATTACTTTCTTATCCTGGTTCAGTTAGAGTTATTCCTTCCTTAGCCTGATTCAGTTAGATTTATTATTTTCTTAGCCTGGTTCAGTTAGAATTATTCCTTCCTTAGCCTGATTCAGTTAGAGCTATTACTTTCTTAGCCTGGTTAAGTTGGAGTTTTCTTTCCTTACACTGATTCAGTTAGAGTTATTACTTTCTTAGCCTGATTCAGTTAGAGTTATTACTTTCTTAGCCTGGTTCAGTCAGAGTTATTCCATCCTTAGCCTGATCAGTTAGAGATATTACTTTCTCATCCTGGTTCAGTTAGACTTATTACTTTCTTAGCCTGGTTCAGTCGGAGTTATTCCTTTTGTAGCCTGATTTAGTTAGAGTTATTACTTTTGTAGCCTAATCAGTTAGAGTTATTACCTTCTTAGCCTGGTTCAGTTAGAGTTATTCCTTCCTTAGCCTGATTCAGTTAGAATTATTACTTTCTTATCCTGATTCAGTTAGAGTTATTCCTTCCTTAGCTTGATTCAGTTAGATTTATTACTTTCTTATCCTGGTTCAGTTAGAGTTATTCCTTCCTTATCCTGATTCAGTTAGAGTTATTACTTTCTTAGACTGATTCAGTTAGGGATATTCCTTCCTTAGCCTGATTCAGTTAGAGTTAAAACTTTCTTAGCCTGGTTCAGTTAGAGTTATTCCTTCCTTAGCCTGATTCAGTAAGAGATATTTCTTTCTTAGCCTGGTTCAGTTAGACTTATTACTTTCTTAGCCTGGTTCAGTCAGAGTTATTCCTTCCTTAGCTTCATTCAATTAGAGTTATTACTTTCTTATCTTGGTTCAGTTAGAGTTATTCCTTCCTTAGCCTGATTCAGTAAGAGTTATTACTTTCTTAGCATGGTTCATTTAGAGTTATTCCTTCCTTAGCCTGGTTAAGTTGGAGTTTTCCTTCCTTAGCCTGGTTAAGTTGGAGTTTTCCTTCCTTAGCCTGATTCAGTTAGAGTTGTTACTTTCTTTGCCTGATTCAGTTAGAGTTATTACTTTCTTAGCCTGGTTGAGTCAGAGTTATTCTATCCTTAACCTGATCAGTTAGAGATATTACTTTCTTATCCTGGTTCAGTTAGACTTATTACTTTCTTAGCCTGGTTCAGTCGGAGTTATTCCTTTTGTAGCCTAATCAGTTAGAGTTATTACCTTCTTAGCCTGGTTCAGTTAGAGTTATTCCTTCCTCAGCCTGATTCAGTTACAGTTGTTACTTTCTTAGCCTGGTTCAGTTAGATTTATTATCTTCTTAGCCTGGTTCAGTTAGAGTTATTCCTTCTTTATCCTAATTCAGTTAGAGTTATTACTTTCTTAGCCTGATTCAGTTAGATTTCTTCCTTCCTTAGTCTGATTCATTTAGAGTTATTACTTTCTTAGCCTACTTCAATTAGAGTTATTTCTTCCTTAGCGTGATTCAGTTAGTGTTATTACTTTCTTAGCCTGATTCAGTTAGAGTTATTCCTTCCTTAGCCTGATTCAGTTACAGTTATTATTTTCTTAGCCTGATTCAGTTAGAGTTATTCCTTCCTTAGCTTGATTCAGTTAGAGTTATTTCTTTCTTATCCTGGTTCAGTTAGAATTATTCCTTCCTTAGCCTGATTCAGTTAGAGTTAATATTTTCTTAGATTGGTTCAGTTAGAGTTATTCCTTCCTTAGTCTGATTCAGTTAGAGTTATTCCTTTTTTAACCTGGTTCAGTTAGAGTTATTCCTTTTTTAGCCTGATTCAATTAGAGTTATTACTTTCTTAGCCTGGTTCAGTTAGAGTTATTACTTTCTTAGCCTGGTTCAGTTACAGTTATTCCTTCCTTAGCCTGATTCATTTAGAATTACTACTTTCTTAGCCTGGTTCAGTTAGACTTATTACTTTCTTAGCCTGGTTCAGTCAGAGTTATTCCTTTTGTAGCCTGATTCAGTTAGAGTCATTACCTTCTTAGCCTGGTTCAGTTAGAGCTATTACTTTTGCAGCGTGATTCAGTTAGAGTTATTATTTTCTTACCCTGGTTCAGTTAGAGTTACTCCTTCCTTAGCCTAATTCAGTTAGAGTTAAAACTTTCTTAGCCTGGTTCAGTTAGAGATATTTCTTCCTTAGCCTGATCCAGTTACAGTTGTTACTTTCTTAGCCTGGTTCAGTTAGAGTTATTACTTTCTTAGCCTGATTCAGTTCGAGTTATTCCTTCCTTAGCTTGATTCAGTTAGAGTTATTACTTTCTTAGCCTGGTTCAGTTAGAATTATTACTTTCTTAGCCTGGTTCAGTCAGAGTTATTCCATCCTTAGCCTGATCAGTTAGAGATATTACTTTCTTAGCCTGGTTCAGTCGGAGTTATTCCTTTTGTAGCCTGATTCAGTTAGAGTTATTACTTTTGTAGCCTAATCAGTTAGAGTTATTAACTTCTTAGCCTGGTTCAGTTAGAGTTATTCCTTCCTTAGCCTTATTCAGTTACAGTTGTTACTTTCTTATCCTGGTTCAGTTAGACTTATTACTTTCTTAGCCTGGTTCAGTCGGAGTTATTACTTTTGTAGCCTAATCAGTTAGAATTATTACCTGCTTAGCCTGGTTCAGTTAGAGTTATTCCTTCCTTAGCCTGATTCAGTTACAGTTGTTACTTTCTTAGCCTGGTTCAGTTAGAGTTATTATTTTCTTAGCCTGGTTCAGTTAGAGTTATTCGTTCTTTATCCTAATTCAGTTAGAGTTATTACTTTCTTAGCCTGATTCAGTTAGATTTCTTCCTTCCTTAATCTGATACATTTAGAATTATTACTTTGTGAGCCTACTTCAATTAGAGTTATTCCTTCCTTAGCGTGATTCAGTTAGTGATATTACTTTCTTAGCCTGATTCAGTTAGAGTTATTCCTTCCTTAGCCTGATTCAGTTAGAGTTATTACTTTCTTAGCCTGATTCAATTAGAGTTATTCCTTCCTCAGCTTGATTCAGTTAGAGTTATTTCTTTGTTATCCTGGTTCAGTTAAAGTTATTTCTTCCTTAGCCTGATTCAGTTAGAGTTATTATTTTCTTAGATTGGTTCAGTTAGAGTTATTCCTTCCTTAGCCTGATTCAGTTAGAGTTATTACTTTCTTAGCCTGGTTCAGTTAGAGTTACTCCTTCCTTACCCTGATTCAGTTAGAGTTATTACTTTCTTAGCCTGATTCAATTAGAGTTATTCCTTCCTCAGCTTGATTCAGTTAGAGTTATTTCTTTGTTATCCTGGTTCAGTTAAAGTTATTTCTTCCTTAGCTTGATTCAGTTAGAGTTATTATTTTCTTAGATTGGTTCAGTTAGAGTTATTCCTTCCTTAGCCTGATTCAGTTAGAGTTATTACTTTCTTAGCCTGGTTCAGTTAGAGTTACTCCTTCCTTACCCTGATTCAGTTAGAGTTATTACCTTCTTAGCCTGGTTTAGTTAGAGTTATTCCTTCCTTAGCCTGATTCAATTAAAGTTATTAATTTCTTAGCCTGATTCAGTTAGAGTTACTACTTTCTTAGCCTTTTTCAGTTAGAGGTATTCCTTCCTTAGACTGGTGCAGTTAGACTTATTACTTTCTTAGCCTGATTCAGTTTGAATTATTCCTTCCTTAGCCTGGTTCAGTTAGAGTTATTCTTTCCTTATCCTGATTGAGTTAGGGTTATTCCTTCTTTAGCGTGATTTAGTTACAGTTATTACTTTCTTAGACTGATCCAGTTAGGGTTATTCCTTCCTTAGCCTGATTCAGTTAGAGTTATTACTTTCTCAGCCTGATTCAATTAGAGTTATTCCTTCCTTAGCTTGATTCAGTTAGAGTTATTACTTTCTTATCCTGGTTATTACTTTCTCAGCCTGATTCAATTAGAGTTATTATTTCCTTAGCTTGATTCAGTTAGAGTTATTACTTTCTTATCCTGGTTCAGTTAGAGTTATTCCTTCCTTAGCCTGATTCAGTTAGTGTTATTATTTTCTTAGCCTGGTTCAGTTAGAATTATTTCTTCCTTAGCCTGATTCAGTTAGAGTTATTACTTTCTTAGCCTGGTTCAGTTAGAGTTATTCCTTCCTTATCCTGATTCAGTTAGAGTTATTACTTTCTTAGCTTGGTTAAGTTGGAGTTATTCCTTCCTTTGCCTGATTCTGTTAGAGTTATTACTTTCTTAGCCTGATCCAGTTAGAGTTATTACTTTCTTAGCCTGGATCAGTTAGAGTTATTATTTTCTTAGCCTGGTTCAGTTAGAGTAATTCCTTCTTTATCCTAATTCAGTTAGAGTTATTACTTTCTTAGCCTGATTCAGTTAGATTTCTTCCTTCCTTAATCTGATTCATTTAGAGTTATTACTTTGTTAGCCTCGTTTAGTTAGAGTTATTACTGTAATCAAGCTAAGGAAGGAATAACCGTACTATTAGTTTCTTAGCCTGGTTCAATAAGAGTTATTCCTTCCTTAGCCTGACTCAGTTAGAGTTATTACTTTAATGAAGCAAAGGAAGCAAAAATATTACTTTCTCAGTCTGGTTCAGTTAGAGTTCTTCATTCCTTAGCCTGATTCAGTTCGAGTTATTACATTCTTACCCTGGTTCAGTTAGAGTTATTACTTCCTTAGTGTAATTCACTTAGAGTTATTACTTTCTAACATGGTTTACTTAGAGTTATTCTTTCCTTAGCCTCATTCAGTTAGAGTATTTACTTTCTTAGCGTGGTTAAGTTGGAGATTTCCTTCCTTAGCCTGATACAGTTAGAGCTATTACTTTTTTAGCCTGATCCAGTTAGAGTTATTACTTTCTTAGCCTGGTTCAGTCAGAGTTATTCCATCCTTAGCCTGATCAGTTGGAGATATTGCTTTCTTATCCAGGTTCAGTTAGACTTATTACTTTCTTAGCCTGGTTCAGTCGGAGTTATTACTTTTATAGCCTAATCAGTTAGAATTATTACCTTCTTAGCCTGGTTCAGGTAGAGGTATTCCTTCCTTCGCCTGATTCAGTTACAGTTGTTACTTTCTTAGCCTGGTTCAGTTAGAGTTATTATTTTCTTAGCCTGGTTCAGTTAGAGTAATTCCTTCTTTATCCTAATTCAGTTAGAGTTATTACTTTCTTAGCCTGATTCAGTTAGATTTCTTCCTTCCTTAATCTGATTCATTTAGAGTTATTACTTTGTTAGCCTACTTCAATTAGAGTTATTCCTTCCTTAGCGTGATTCAGTTAGTGTTACTACTTTCTTAGCCTGGTTAAGTTGGAGTTTTCTTTCCTTACACTGATTCAGTTAGAGTTATTACTTTCTTAGCCTGATTCAGTTAGAGTTATTACTTTCTTAGCCTGGTTCAGTCAGAGTTATTCCATCCTTAGCCTGATCAGTTAGAGATATTACTTTCTCATCCTGGTTCAGTTAGACTTATTACTTTATTAGCCTGGTTCAGTCGGAGTTATTCCTTTTGTAGCCTGATTTAGTTAGAGTTATTACTTTTGAAGCCTAATCAGTGAGAGTTATTACCTTCTTAGACTGGTTCAGTTAGAGTTATTCCTTCCTTAGCCTGATTCAGTTAGAATTATTACTTTCTTATCCTGATTCAGTTAGAGTTATTCCTTCCTTAGCTTGATTCAGTTAGATTTATTACTTTCTTATCCTGGTTCAGTTAGAGTTATTCCTTCCTTATCCTGATTCATTTAGAGTTATTACTTTCTTAGACTGATTCAGTTAGGGATATTCCTTCCTTAGCCTGATTCAGTTAGAGTTAAAACTTTCTTAGCCTGGTTCAGTTAGAGATATTCCTTCCTTAGCCTGATTCAGTTAGAGTTGTTACTTTCTTAGCCTGGTTCAGTCAGAGTTATTCCATCCTTAGCCTGATCAGTTAGAGATATTGGTTTCTTAGCCTGGATCAGTCGGAGTTATTCCTTTTGTAGCCTGATTCAGTTAGAGTTATTACTTTTGTAGCCTAATCAGTTAGAGTTATTACCTTCTTAGCCTGGTTCAGTTAGAGTTATTCCTTCCTTAGCCTGATTCAGTTGCAGTTGTTTCTTTCTTAGCCTGGTTCAGTTAGAGTTATTATTTTCTTAGCCTGCTTCAGTTAGAGTTATTCCTTCTTTATCCTAATTCAGTTAGAGTTATTACTTTCTTAGCCTGATTCAGTTAGATTTATTCCTTCCTTAGTTGTGATTCATTTAGAGTTATTACTTTCTTAGCCTACTTCAATTAGAGTTATTCCTTCCTTAGCGTGATTCAGTTAGAGTTATTACTTTCTTAGCCTGATTCAGTTAGAGTTATTCCTTCCTTAGCCTGATTCAGTTAGAGTTATTACTTTCTTAGCCTGATTCAGTTAGAGTTATTCATTCCTTAGCTTGATTCAATTAGAGTTATTTCTTTCTTATCCTGGTTCAGCTAGAGTTATTCCTTCCTTAGCCTGATTCAGTTAGAGTTATTATTTTCTTAGATTGGTTCAGTTAGAGTTATGTCTTCCTTAGCCTGATTCAGTTAGAATTATTACTTTCTTAGCCTGGTTCAGTTAGAATTATTCCTTCCTTAGCCTGATTCAGCTAGAGTTATTCCTTTTTTAGCCTGGTTCAGTTAGAGTCATTCCTTCCTTAGCCTGATTCAGTTAGATTTATTACTTTCTTAGCCTGGTTCAGTTAGAGTTATTACTTTCTTAGCCTGGTTCAGTTACAGTTATTCCTTCCTTAGCCTGATTCATTTAGAGTTACTACTTTCTTAGCCTGGTTCAGTTAGACTTGTTACTTTCTTAGCCTGGTTCAATCAGAGTTATTCCTTTCGTATCCTGATTCAGTTAGAGTCATTACCTTCTTAGCCTGGTTCAGTTAGAGTTACTACTTTTGTAGCGTGATTCAGTTAGAGATATTATTTTCTTACCCTGGTTCAGTTAGAGTAATTCCTTCCTTAGCCTATTTCATTTAGAGTTAAAACTTTCTTAGCCTGGTTCAGTTAGAGATATTCCTTCCTTAGCCTGATTCAGTTAGAGTTATTACATTCTTAGGCTGGTTAAGTTGGAGTTTTCCTTCCTTAGCCTGATTCAGTTAGAGTTATTAATTTCTTAGCCTGATTCAGTTAGAGTTATTACTTTCTTAGCCTGGTTCAGTCAGAGTTATCCCATCCTTAGCCTGATCAGTCAGAGATAATACTTTCTTATCCTGGTTCACTTAGACTTATTACTTTCTTAGCCTGGTTCAGTTAGTGTTATTACTTTCTTAGCCTGATTCAGTTAGAGATATTCCTTCCTTAGCCTGATTCAGTTAGAGTTATTACTTTCTTAGCCTGATTTAGTTAGAGTTATTCCTTCCTTAGCTTGATTCAGTTAGAGTTATTTCTTTCTTATCCTGGTTCAGTTAGAGTTATTCCTTCCTTAGCCTGATTCAGTTAGAGTTATTATTTTCTTAGATTGGTTCAGTTAGAGTTATTCTTTCCTTAGCCTGATTCAGTTAGAGCTATTACTTTCTTAGCCTCGTTCAGTTAGAGTTATTCCTTCCGTAGCCTGATTCAGTTAGAGTTAATATCTTCTTAGCTTGGTTAAGTTGGAGTTATTCCTTCCTTAGCCTGATTCAATTAAAGTTATTACTTTCTTATCCTGATTCAGTTAGAGTTACTACTTTCTTAGCCTGGTTCAGTTAGAGGTATTCCTTCCTTAGCCTAGTTCAGATAGACTTTTTACTTTCTTAGCCTGATTCAGTTTGAATTATTCCTTCCTTAGCCTGGTTCAGTTAGAGTTAATACTTTCTTAGCTTGGTTAATTTGGAGTTATTCCTTCCTTTGCCTGATACAGTTAGAGTTATTACTTTCTCAGCCTGGTTCAGTTAGACTTATTACTTTCTTAGCCTGGTTCAGTCAGAGTTATTCCTTTTTTAGCCTGATTCAGTTAGAGTTATTACTTTCTTAGCCTCGTTTAATTAGAGTTATTACTTTAATCAAGCTAAGAAAGGAATAACCGTACTATTAGTTTCTTAGCCTGGTTCAATAAGAGTTATGCCTTCCTTAGCCTGACTCAGTTAGAGTTATTACTTTAATGAAGCAAAGGAAGCAAAAATATTACTTTCTCAGTCTGGTTCAGTTAGAGTTCTTCATTCCTTAGCCTGATTCAGTTAGAGTTATTACTTTCTTAGCCTGGTTCAGTGAGAGTTATTACTTCCTTAGCCTAATTCACTTAGAATTATTGCTTTCTAACATGGTTTACTTAGAGTTATTCCTTCCTTAGCCTGATTCAGTTAGAGTTATTCCTTTTTTAGCCTGGTTCAGTTAGAGTTATTCCTTTCTTAGCCTGATTCAATTAAAGTTATTACTTTCTTAGCCTGATTCAGTTAGAGTTACTACTTTCTTAGCCTTTTTCAGTTAGAGGTATTCCTTCCTTAGCCTGGTTCAGTTAGACTTATTGCTTTCTTAGCCTGATTCAGTTTGAATTATTCCTTCCTTAGCCTGGTTCAGTTAGAGTTATTCTTTCCTTATCCTATTTGAGTTAGAGTTATTCCTTCCTTAGCGTGATTCAGTTACAGTTATTACTTTCTTAGACTGATTCAGTTAGGTATATTCCTTCCTTAGCCTGATTCAGTTAGAGTTATTACTTTCTTAGCCTGATTCAATAAGAGTTATTCCTTCCTTAGCTTGATTCAGTTAGAGTTATTACTTTCTTATCCTGGTTCAGTTAGAGTTATTCCTTCCTTAGTCTGATTCAGTTAGTGTTATTATTTTCTTAGCCTGGTTCAGTTAGAATTATTCCTTCCTTAGCCTGATTCAGTTAGAGTTATTACTTTCTTAGCCTGGTTCAGTTAGAGTTATTCCTTTTTATCCTGATTCAGTTAGAGTTATTACTTTCTTAGCTTGGTTAGGTTGGAGTTATTCCTTCCTTTGCCTGATTTAGTTAGAGTTATTACTTTCTTAGCCTGATCCAGTTACAATTATTACTTTCTTAGCCTGGTTCAGTTAGAGTTATTCCTTCCTTAGCCTGGTTCAGTTAGAGTTATTCCTTCCTTAGCGTGATTCAGTTAGAGTTATTACTTTCTTAGCGTGGTTCAGTTAGAGTTATTCCTTTCTTAGTCTGATTCAGTTAGAGCTGTTGCTTTCTTAGCCTGGTTCAGTTAGAGTTATTCCTTCCTTAGCCTGATTCAGTTAGAGCTATTACTTTCTTAGCCTCGTTCAGTTAGAGTTATTCCTTCCTTATCCTGATTCAGTTAGAGTTATTACTTTCTTAGCCTGGTTCAGTCAGAGTTATTCCTTTTGTAGCCTGATTCAGTTAGAGTTATCACTTTCTTAGCAGAGTTATTAGTCAGAGTTATTCCTTTTGTAGCCTGATTCAGTTAGAGTTATCACTTTCTTTAATCAAGCTAAGGAAGGAATAACCATACTATTAGTTCTTAGCCTGGTTCAATTAGAGTTATTCCTTCCTTAGCCTGACTCAGTTAGAGTTATTACTTTAATCAAGCAAAGGAAGCAAAAATATTACTTTCTCAGTCTGGTTCAGTTAGAGTTCTTCATTCCTTAGCCTGATTCAGTTAGAGTTATTACTTTCTTAGCCTGGTTCAGTGAGAGTTATTCCTTCCTTAGCGTGATTCAGTTAGTGTTATTACTTTCTTAGCCTGGTTCAGTTAGAGTTATTCCTTCCTTATCCTGATTCAGTTAGAGTTATTACTTTCTTAGCTTGGTTAAGATGGAGTTATTCCTTCCTTTGCCTGATTCATTTAGAGTTAATACTTTCTTAGCCTGATCCAGTTAGAGTTATTACTTTCTTAGCCTGGTTCAGTTACAGTTATTCCTTCCTTAGCCTGATTCAATTAGAGTTACTACTTTGTTAGCCTGGTTCAGTTAGACTTATTACTTTCTTAGCCTGGTTCAGTCAGAGTTATTCCTTTTGTAGCCTGATTCAGTTAGAGTTATTACTTTAATGAAGCAAAGGAAGCAAAAATATTACTTTCTCAGTGTGGTTCAGTTAGAGTTCTTCATTCCTTAGCCTGATTCAGTTATAGTTATTACTTTCTTAGCCTGGTTCAGTGAGAGTTATTACTTCCTTAGCCTAATTCACTTAGAGTTACTACTTTCTAACATGGTTTACTTAGAGTTATTCCTTCCTTAGCCTGATTCAGTTAGAGTTATTCCTTTTTTAGCGTGGTTCAGTTAGAGTTATTCCTTCCTTAGCCTGATTCAGTTAGAGTTATTACTTTCTTAGCCTGGTTCAGTTAGAGTTATTACTTTCTTAGCCTGGTTCAGTTAGAGTTATTACTTCCTTAACCTAATTCAGGTAGAGTTAAAACTTTCTTAGCCTGGTTCAGTTAGAGATATTCCTTCCTTAGCCTGATTCAGTTAGAGTTGTTACTTTCTTAGCCTGGTTCAGTTAGAGTTATTCCTTCCTTAGCTTGATTCAGTTAGAGTTATTACTTTCTTATCTTGGTTCAGTTAGAGTTATTCCTTCCTTAGCCTGATTCAGTGAGAGTTATTACTTTGTTAGCCTGGTTCAGTTAGAGTTATTCCTTCCTTAGCCTGATTCAGTTAGAGTTATTACTTTCTTAGCCTGGTTAAGTTGGAGTTTTCCTTCCTTAGCCTGATTCAGTTAGAGTTATTACTTCCTTAGCCTGATTCAGTTAGAGTTATTATTTTCTTAGCCTTGTTCAGTTAGAGTTATTCCTTCCTTAGCCTGATTCAGTTAGAGTTATTCCTTCTTAGTCGGATTCAGTTAGAGTTATTACTTTCTTCGTCTGGTTCAGTTAGAGTTTCTTAGATTCTTCCTTAGCCTGATTCGGTTAGAGTTATTACTTTCTTAGCCTGGTTCAGTTAGAGTTATTCTTTCCTTATCCTGGTTGAGTTAGAGTTATTCCTTCCTTAGTGTGATTCAGCTACAGCTATTACTTTCTTAGACTGATTCAGTTAGGGTTATTCCTTCCTTATCCTGATTCAGTTAGAGTTATTACTTTCTTAGCCTGATTCAATTAGAGTTATTCCTTCCTTGTCTTGATTCAGTTAATGTTATTACTTTCTTATCCTGGTTCAATTAGAGTTATTCCTTCCTTAGCCTGATTCAGTTAGAGTTATTATTTTCTTAGCCTGGTTCAGTTAGTTTTATTCCTTCCTTAGCCTGATTCAGTAAGAGTTATTATTTTCTTAGCCTGGTTCAGTTAGAGTTATTCCTTCCTTATCCTGATTCAGTTAGAGTTATTACTTTCTTAGCTTGGTTAAATTGGAGTTATTCCTACCTTTGCCTGATTCAGTTAGAGTTATTTCTTTCTTCGCCTGATCCAGTTAGAGTTATTACTTTCTTAGCCTGGATCAGTTAGAGTTATTCCTTCCTTAGCCTGATTCAGTTAGAGATATTACTTTCTTAGCCTGGTTCAGTTAGACTTATTATTTTCTTAGCCTGGTTCACTCAGAGTTATTCCTTTTGTAGCCTGATTCAGTTAGAGTTATTACTTTCTTAGCCTCGTTTAGTTAGTGTTATTACTTTAATCAAGCTAAGGAAGGAATAACCGTACTATTAGTTTCTTAGCCTGGTTCAATTAGAGTTATTCCTTCCTTAGCCTGACTCAGTTAGAGTTATTACTTTAATGAAGCAAAGGAAGTAAAAATATTACTTTCTCAGTCTGGTTCAGTTAGAGTTCTTCATTCCTTAGCCTGATTCTGCTAGAGTTATTACATTCTTAGCCTGGTCCAGTGAGAGTTATTACTTCCTTAGCCTGATTCAGTTAGAGTTATTACAATCTTAGCCTGGTTCAGTGAGAGTTATTACTTCCTTAGCCTAATTCACTTAGAGTTATTACTTTCTAACATGGTTTACTTAGAGTTATTCCTTCCTTAGCCTGATTCAGTTAGATTTATTCCTTTTTTAGCCTGGTTCAGTTAGAGTTATTCCTTCCTTAGCCTGATTCAGTTAGAGTCATTAGCTTCTTAGTCTGGTTCAGTTAGAGTTATTACTTTCTTAGCTTGATTCAGTTAGAGTTATTACTTTCTTATCTTGGTTCGGTTAGAGTTATTCCTTCCTTAGCCTGGTTCAGTTAGAGTTATTCTTTCCTTATCCTGATTCAGTTAGAGTTATTACTTTCTTAGCTTGGTTAAATTGGAGTTATTCCTACCTTTGCCTGATTCAGTTAGAGTTATTACTTTCTTAGCCTGATCCAGTTAGAGTTATTACTTTCTTAGCCTGGATCAGTTAGAGTTATTCCTTCCTTTGCCTGATTCAATTAAAGTTATTACTTTCTTTCCCTGGTTCAGTTAGAGTTGTTATTTTTTTTCCCTGGTTCACTTAGAGTTTTTCCTTCCTTAGCTAATTCAGTTAGAGTTAAAACTTTCTTAGCCTGGTTCAGTTAGAGATATTCCTTCCTTAGCCTGATTCAGTTAGAGTTATTACTTTCTTATCTTGGTTCGGTTAGAATTATTCCTTCCTTAGCCTGATTCAATTAGAGTTATTCCTTCCTTATCTTGATTCAGTTAATGTTATTACTTTCTTATCCTGGTTCAGTTAGAGTTATTCCTTCCTTAGCCTGATTCAGTTAGAGTTATTATTTTCTTAGCCTGGTTCAGTTAGAATTATTCCTTCCTTAGTCTGATTCAGTTAGAGTTATTACTTTGTTAGCCTGTTTAAGTTGGAGTTTTTATTCCTTAGCCTGATTCAGTTAGAGTTATTATTTTCTTAGCCTGGTTCAGTTAGAATTATTCCTTCCTTATCCTGATTCAGTTAGAGTTATTACTTTCTTAGCCTGGTTCAGTTAGAGTTATTCCTTCCTTATCCTGATTCAGTTAGAGTTATTACTTTCTTAGCTTGGTTAAATTGGAGTTATTCGTAGCTTTCCCTGATTCAGTTAGAGTTATTACTTTCTTAGCCTGATCCAGTTAGAGTTATTACTTTCTTAGCCTGGATCAGTTAGAGTTATTCCTTCCTTTGCCTGATTCAATTAAAGTTATTACTTTCTTAGCCTGATTCAGTTATAGTTACTACTTTCTTAGCCTGGTTCAGTTAGGGGTATTCCTTCCTTAGCCTGGTTCAGTTAGACTTATTACTTTCTTAGCCTGATTCAATTTGAATTATTCCTTCCTTAGCCTGGTTCAGTTAGAGTTATTCTTTCCTTATCCTGGTTGAGTTAGAGTTATTCCTTCCTTAGCGTGATTCAGTTACAGTTATTACTTTCTTAGACTAATTCAGTTAGGGTTATTCCTTCCTTAGCCTGATTCAGTTAGAGTTATTACTTTCTTAGCCTGATTCAAATAGTGTTATTCCTTCCTTAGCTTGATTCAGTTAGAGTTAAAACTTTCTTAGCCTGGTTCAGTTAGAGATATTCCTTCCTTAGCCTGATTCAGTTAGAGTTGTCACTTTCTTAGCCTGGTTCAGTTAGAGTTATGACTTTCTTAGCCTGATTCAGTTAGAGCTATTCCTTCCTTAGCTTGATTCAGTTAGAGTTATTACTTTCTTATCTTGGTTCAGTTAGAGATAATCCTTCCTTAGCCTGATTCAGTAAGAGTTATTACTTTCTTAGCCTGGTTCAGTTAGAGTTATTCCTTCCTTCGCCTGATTCAGTTAGAGTTATTACTTTCTTAGCCTGGTTAAGTTGGAGTTTTCCTTCCTTAGCCTGATTCAGTTAGAGTTATTACTTTCTTAGCCTGATTCAATTAGAGTTATTACTTTCTTAGCCTGGTTCAGTCAGAGTTATTCTATCCTTAGCCTGATCAGTTAGAGATATTACTTTCTTATCCTGGTTCAGTCAGAGTTATTCTATCCTTAGCCTGATCAGTTAGAGATATTACTTTCTTATCCTGGTTCAGTTGGACTTATTACTTTCTTAGCCTGGTTCAGTCGGAGTTATTCCTTTGTATCCTGATTCAGTTAGAGTTATTACTTTTGTAGCCTAATCAGTTAGAATTATTACCTTCTTAGCCTGGTTCAGTTAGAGTTATTCCTTCCTTAGCCTGATTCAGTTACAGTTGTTACTTTCTTAGCCTGGTTCAGTTAGAGTTATTCCTTCCTTATCCTGATTCAGTTAGAGTTCTTCATTCCTTAGCCTGATTCAGTTACAGTTATTACTTTCTTAGACTGGTTCAGTTAGAGTTATTCCTTCCTTAGCCTGATTCAGTTAGAGTTATTCCTTTTTTAGCCTGGTTCAGTTACAGTTATTCCTTCCTTAGCCTGATTCAATTAGAGTTACTACTTTCTTAGCCTGGTTCAGTTACACTTATTACTTTCTTAGCCTGGTTCAGTCAGAGTTATTCCTTTTGTAGCCTGATCCAGTTAGAGTCATTAGCTTCTTAGTCTGGTTCAGTTAGAGTTATTACTTTTGTAGCGTGATTCAGTTAGAGTTATTGTTTTCTTACCCTGGTTCAGTTAGAGTTATACCTTCCTTAGCCTAATTCAGTTAGAGTTAAAACTTTCTTAGCCTGGTTCAGTTAGAGATATTCCTTCCTTAGCCTGATTCAGTTAGAGTTATTACTTTTGTAGCCTAATCAGTTAGAATTATTACCTTCTTAGGCTGGTTCAGTTAGAGTTATTCCTTCCTTAGCCTGATTCAGTTACAGTTGTTACTTTCTTAGCCTGGTTCAGTTAGATTTATTCTTTCCTTATCCTGATTCAGTTAGAGTTATTACTTTCTTAGCTTGGTTAAGTTGGAGTTATTCCTTCCTTTGCCTGATTCAGTTAGAGTTATTACTTTCTTAACCTGATCCAGTTAGAGTTATTACTTTCTTAGCCTGGATCAGTTAGAGTTATTCCTTCCTTAGCATGATTCAGTTAGAGATATTACTTTCTTAGCCTGGTTCAGTTAGACTTATTACTTCCTTCGCCTGGTTCAGTCAGAGTTATTCCTTTTGTAGCCTGATTCAGTTAGAGTTATTACTTTCTTAGCCTCGTTTAGTTAGAGTTATTATTTTAATCAAGCAAAGGAAGGAATAACCATACTATTAGTTTCTTAGCCTGGTTCAATTAGAGTTATTCCTTTCTTAGCCTGACTCAGTTAGAGTTATTACTTTAATGAAGCAAAGGAAGCAAAAATATTACTTTCTCAGTCTGGTTCAGTTAGAGTTCTTCATTCCTTAGCTTGATTCAGTTATAGTTATTACTTTTTTAGCCTGGTTCAATGAGAGTTATTACTTCCTTAGCCTAATTCACTTAGAGTTATTACTTTCTAACATGGTTTACTTAGAGTTATTCCTTCCTTAGCCTGATTCAGTTAGAGTTATTCCTTTTTTAGCGTGGTTCAGTTAGAGTTATTCCTTCCTTAGCCTGATTCAGTTAGAGTTATTACTTTCTTAGCCTGGTTCAGTTAGAGTTATTACTTTCTTAGCCTGGTTCAGTTAGAGTTATTACTTTTGTAGCGTGATTCAGTTAGAGTTATTATTTTCTTACCATGGTTCAGTTAGAGTTATTCCTTCCTTAGCCTAATTCAGGTAGAGTTAAAACTTTCTTAGCCTGGTTCAGTTAGAGATATTCCTTCCTTAGCCTGATTCAGTTAGAGTTGTTACTTTCTTAGCCTGGTTCAGTTAGAGTTATTCCTTCCTTAGCTTGATTCAGTTAGAGTTATTACTTTCTTATCTTGGTTCAGTTAGAGTTATTCCTTCCTTAGCCTGATTCAGTAAGAGTTATTACTTTGTTAGCCTGGTTCAGTTAGAGTTATTCCTTCCTTAGCCTGATTCAGTTAGAGTTATTACTTTCTTAGCCTGGTTAAGTTGGAGTTTTCCTTCCTTAGCCTGATTCAGTTAGAGTTATTACTTCCTTAGCCTGATTCAGTTAGAGTTATTACTTTCTTAGCCTTGTTCAGTTAGAGTTATTCCTTCCTTAGCCTGATTCAGTTAGAGTTATTCCTTCTTAGTCTGATTCAGTTAGAGTTATTACTTTCTTCGTCTGGTTCAGTTAGAGTTTCTTAGATTCTTTCGTAGCCTGATTCGGTTAGAGTTATTACTTTCTTAGCCTGGTTCAGTTAGAGTTATTCTTTCCTTATCCTGGTTGAGTTAGAGTTATTCCTTCCTTAGCGTGATTCAGTTACAGCTATTACTTTCTTAGACTGATTCAGTTAGGTTTATTCCTTCCTTATCCTGATTCAGTTAGAGTTATTACTTTCTTAGCCTGATTCAACTAGAGTTATTCCTTCCTTATCTTGATTCAGTTAATGTTATTACTTTCTTATCCTGGTTCAGTTAGAGTTATTCCTTCCTTAGCCTGATTCAGTTAGAGTTATTATTTTCTTAGCCTGGTTCAGTTAGAATTATTTATTCCTTAGCCTGATTCAGTAAGAGTTATTACTTTCTTAGCCTGGTTCAGTTAGAGTTATTCCTTCCTTATCCTGATTCAGTTAGAGTTATTACTTTCTTAGCTTGGTTAAATTGGAGATATTCCTACCTTTGCCTGATTCAGTTAGAGTTATTTCTTTCTTCGCCTGATCCAGTTAGAGTTATTACTTTCTTAGCCTGGATCAGTTAGAGTTATTCCTTCCTTAGCCTGATTCAGTTAGAGATATTACTTTCTTAGCCTGGTTCAGTTAGACTTATTATTTTCTTCGCCTGGTTCACTCAGAGTTATTCCTTTTGTAGCCTGATTCAGTTAGAGTTATTACTTTCTTAGCCTCGTTTAGTTAGAGTTATTACTTTAATCAAGCTAAGGAAGGAATAACCGTACTATTAGTTTCTTAGCCTGGTTCAATTAGAGTTATTCCTTCCTTAGCCGGACTCAGTTAGATTTATTACTTTAATGAAGCAAAGGAAGCAAAAATATTAGTTTCTCAGTCTGGTTCAGTTAGAGTTCTTCATTCCTTAGCCTGATTCAGTTAGAGTTACTATTTTCTTAGCCTGGTTCAGTAAGAGTTATTACTTCCTTAGCCTAATTCACTTAGAGTTATTACTTTCTAACATGGTTTACTTAGATTTATTCCTTCCTTAGCCTGATTCAGTTAGAGTTATTCCTTTTTTAGCCTGGTTCAGTTAGAGTTTTTCCTTCCTTAGCGTGATTCAGTTAGAGTTATTACTTTCTTAGCCTGGTTCAGTTACAGTCATTTCTTCATTAGTCTGATTCAGTTAGAGTTATTCCTTCCTTAGCTTGATTCAGTTAGAGTTATTACTTTCTTATCTTGGTTCAGTTAGAGTTATTCCTTCCTTAGCCTGATTCAGTAGGAGTTAGTACTTTCTTAGCCTGGATCAGTTAGAGTTATTCCTTCCTTAGCCAGATTCAGTTAGAGTTATTACTTTTTTAGCCTGGTTAAGTTGAAGTTTTCCTTCCTTAGCCTGATTCAGTTAGAGTTATGACTTTCTTAGCCTGATTCAGTTAGAGTTATTATTTTTTAGCCTGGTTCAGTCAGATTTATTCCATCCTTAGCCTGATCAGTCAGAGATATTACTTTCTTATCCTGGTTCAGTTAGACTTATTACTTTCTTAGCCTGGTTCAGTCGGAGTTATTGCTTTTGTAGCCAGATTCAGTTAGAATTATTACCTTCTTAGCCTGGTTCAGTTAGAGTTATTCCTTCCTTAGCCTGATTCAGTTAGAGTTATTATTTTCTTAGCCTGGTTCAGTTAGAGTTATTCCTTCTTTATCCTAATTCAGTTAGAGTTATTACTTTCTTAGCCTGATTCAGTTAGATTTCTTCCTCCCTTAATCTGATTCATTTAGAGTTATTACTTTCTTAGCCTACTTCAATTAGAGTTATTCCTTCCTTAGCGTGATTCAGTTAGTGTTATTACTTTCTTAGCCTGATTCAGTTAGAGTTATTCCTTCCTTAGCCTGATTCAGTTAGAGTTATTACTTCCTTAGCCTGATTCAGTTAGAGTAATTCCTCCCTTAGCTTGATTCAGTTAGAGTTATTTCTTTCTTATCCTGGTTCAGTTAGAGTTATTCCTTCCTTAGCCTGATTCAGTTAGAGTTATTATTTTCTTAGATTGGTTCAGTTAGAGTTATTCCTTCCTTAGCCTGATTCAGTTAGAGATACTACTTTCTTAGCCTTGTTCAGTTAGAGTTACTCCTTCCTTAGCCTGATTCAGTTAGAGTTATTACCTTCTTAGCTTGGTTAAGTTTTAGTTATTCCTTCCTTAGCCTGATTCAATTAAAGTTATTACTTTCTTAGCCTGATTCAGTTAGAGTTACTACTTTCTTAGCCTGGTTCAGTTAGAGGTATTCCTTCCTTAACCTGGTTCAGTTAGACTTATTACTTTCTTAGCCTGATTCAGTTTGAATTATTCCTTCCTTAGCCTGGTTCAGTTAGAGTTATTCTTTCCTTATCCTGATTGAGATAGAGTTATTCCTTCGTTAGCGTGATTCAGTTACAGTTATTACTTTCTTAGACTGATTCAGTTAGGGTTATTACTTCCTTAGCCTGATTCAGTTAGAGTTATTACTTTCTTAGCCTGATTCAATTAGAGTTATTCCTTCCTTAGCTTGATTCAGTTAGAGTTATTATTTTCTTATCCTGGTTCAATTAGAGTTATTCCTTCCTTAGCCTGATTCAGTTACAGTTATTATTTTCTTAGCCTGGTTCAGTTAGAATTATTCCTTCCTTAGCCTGATTCAGTTAGAGTTATTACTTTTTTAGCCTGGTTCAGTTAGAGTTATTCCTTCCTTATCCTGATTCAGTTAGAGTTATTACTTTCTTAGCTTGGTTAAGTTGGAGTTATTCCTTCCTTTCCCTGATTCAGTTAGAGTTATTACTTTCTTAGCCTGATCCAGTTAGAGTTATTACTTTCTTAGCCTGGATCAGTTAGACTTATTACTTTCTTCGCCTGGTTCAGTCAGAGTTATTCCTTTTGTAGCCTGATTCAGTTAGAGTTATTACTTTCTTAGCCTCGTTTAGTTAGAGTTATTACTTTAATCAAGCAAAGGAAGGAATAACCGTACTATTAGTTTCTTAGCCTTTTTCAATTAGAGTTATTCCTTCCTTAGCCTGACTCAGTTAGAGTTATTACTTTAATGAAGCAAAGGAAGCAAAAATATTAGTTTCTCAGTCTGGTTCTGTTAGAGTTCTTCATTCCTTAGCCTGATTCAGTTAGAGTTATTACTTTCTTAGCCTGGTTCAGTGAGAGTTATTACTTCCTTAGCCTAATTCACTTAGAGTTATTACTTTCTAACATGGTTTACTTAGAGTTATTCCTTCCTTAGCCTGATTCAGTTAGAGTTATTACTTTCTTAGCCTTGTTCAGTCAGAGTTATTCCTTCCTTAGCCTGATTCAGTTAGAGTTATTCCTTCTTAGTCTGATTCAGTTAGAGTTATTACTTTCTTCGTCTGGTTCAGTTAGAGTTTCTTAGATTCTTCCTTAGCCTGATTCGGTTAGAGTTATTACTTTCTTAGCCTGGTTCAGTTAGAGTTATTCTTTCCTTATCCTGGTTGAATTAGAGTTATTCCTTCCTTAGCGTGATTCAGTTACAGCTATTACTTTCTTAGACTGATTCAGTTAGGATTATTCCTTCCTTATCCTGATTCAGTTAGAGTTATTACTTTCTTAGCCTGATTCAACTAGAGTTATTCCTTCCTTATCTTGATTCAGTTAATGTTATTACTTTCTTATCCTGGTTCAGTTAGAGTTATTCCTTCCTTAGCCTGATTCAGTTAGAGTTATTATTTTCTTAGCCTGGTTCAGTTAGAATTATTCCTTCTTTAGCCTGATTCAGTAAGAGTTATTACTTTCTTAGCCTGGTTCAGTTAGAGTTATTCCTTCCTTATCCTGATTCAGTTAGAGTTATTACTTTCTTAGCTTGGTTAAATTGGAGTTATTCCTACCTTTGCCTGATTCAGTTAGAGTTATTTCTTTCTTCGCCTGATCCAGTTAGAGTTATTACTTTCTTAGCCTGGATCTGTTAGAGTTATTCCTTCCTTAGCCTGATTCAGTTAGAGATATTACTTTCTTAGCCTGGTTCAGTTAGACTTACAATTTTCTTAGCCTGGTTCACTCAGAGTTATTCCTTTTGTAGCCTTATTCAGTTAGAGTTATTACTTTCTTAGCCTCGTTTAGTTAGAGTTATTACTTTAATCAAGCTAAGGAAGGAATAACCGTACTATTAGTTTCTTAGCCTGGTTCAATTAGAGTTATTCCTTCCTTAGCCTGACTCAGTTAGATTTATTACTTTAATGAAGCAAAGGAAGCAAAAATATTAGTTTCTCAGTCTGGTTCAGTTAGAGTTCTTCATTCCTTAGCCTGATTCAGTTAGAGTTACTATTTTCTTAGCCTGGTTCAGTAAGAGTTATTACTTCCTTAGCCTAATTCACTTAGAGTTATTACTTTCTAACATGGTTTACTTAGATTTATTCCTTCCTTAGCCTGATTCAGTTAGAGTTATTCCTTTTTTAGCCTGGTTCAGTTAGAGTTTTTCCTTCCTTAGCGTGATTCAGTTAGAGTTATTACTTTCTTAGTCTGGTTCAGTTACAGTTATTCCTTCATTAGTCTGATTCAGTTAGAGTTATTCCTTCCTTAGCTTGATTCAGTTAGAGTTATTACTTTCTTATCTTGGTTCAGTTAGAGTTATTCCTTCCTTAGCCTGATTCAGTAGGAGTTAGTACTTTCTTAGCCTGGTTCAGTTAGAGTTATTCCTTCCTTAGCCAGATTCAGTTAGAGTTATTACTTTTTTAGCCTGGTTAAGTTGAAGTTTTCCTTCCTTAGCCTGATTCAGTTAGAGTTATGACTTTCTTAGCCTGATTCAGTTAGAGTTATTATTTTTTAGCCTGGTTCAGTCAGAGTTATTCCATCCTTAGCCTGATCAGTCAGAGATATTACTTTCTTATCCTGGTTCAGTTAGAATTATTTCTTTCTTAGCCTGGTTCAGTCGGAGTTATTCCTTTTGTAGCCTGATTCAGTTAGAATTATTACCTTCTTAGCCTGGTTCAGTTAGAGTTATTCCTTCCTTAGCCTGATTCAGTTACAGTTGTTACTTTCTTAGCCTGATTCTGTTAGAGTTATTATTTTCTTAGCCTGGTTCAGTTAGAGTTATTCCTTCTTTATCCTAATTCAGTTAGAGTTATTACTTTCTTAGCCTGATTCAGTTAGATTTCTTCCTTCCTTAATCTGATTCATTTAGAGTTATTACTTTCTTAGCCTACTTCAATTAGAGTTATTCCTTCCTTAGCGTGATTTAGTTAGTGTTATTACTTTCTTAGCCTGATTCAGTTAGAGTTATTGCTTCCTTAGCCTGATTCAGTTAGAGTTATTACTTCCTTAGCCTGATTCAGTTAGAGTAATTCCTCCCTTAGCTTGATTCAGTTAGAGTTATTTCTTTCTTATCCTGGTTCAGTTAGAGTTATTCCTTCCTTAGCCTGATTCAGTTAGAGTTATTATTTTCTTAGATTGGTTCAGTTAGAGTTATTCCTTCCTTAGCCTGATTCAGTTAGAGATACTACTTTCTTAGCCTTGTTCAGTTAGAATTATTCCTTCCTTAGCCTGATTCAGTTAGAGTTATTACCTTCTTAGCTTGGTTAAGTTGGAGTTATTCCTTCCTCAGCCTGATTCAATTAAAGTTATTACTTTCTTAGCCTGATTCAGTTAGAGTTACTACTTTCTTAGCCTGGTTCAGTTAGAGTTATTCCTTCCTTAACCTGGTTCAGTTAGACTTATTACTTTCTTAGCCTGATTCAGTTTGAATTATTCCTTCCTTAGCCTGGTTCAGTTAGAGTTATTCTTTCCTTATCCTAATTGAGATAGAGTTATTCCTTCGTTAGCGTGATTCAGTTACAGTTATTACTTTCTTAGACTGATTCAGTTAGGGTTATTACTTCCTTAGCCTGATTCAGTTAGAGTTATTACTTTCTTAGCCTGATTCAATTAGAGCTATTCCTTCCTTAGCTTGATTCAGTTAGAGTTATTATTTTCTTATCCTGGTTCAATTAGAGTTATTCCTTCCTTAGCCTGATTCAGTTAGAGTTATTATTTTCTTAGCCTGGTTCAGTTAGAATTATTCCTTCCTTAGCCTGATTCAGTTAGAGTTATTACTTTCTTAGCCTGGTTCAGTTAGAGTTATTCCTTCCTTATCCTGATTCAGTTAGAGTTATTACTTTCTTAGCTTGGTTAAGTTGGAGTTATTCCTTCCTTTCCCTGATTCAGTTAGAGTTATTACTTTCTTAGCCTGATCCAGTTAGAGTTATTACTTTCTTAGCCTTGATCAGTTAGACTTATTACTTTCTTCGCCTGGTTCAGTCAGAGTTATTCCTTTTGTAGCCTGATTCAGTTAGAGTTATTACTTTCTTAGCCTCGTTTAGTTAGAGTTATTACTTTAATCAAGCAAAGGAAGGAATAACCGTACTATTAGTTTCTTAGCCTTTTTCAATTAGAGTTATTCCTTCCTTAGCCTGACTCAGTTAGAGTTATTACTTTAATGAAGCAAAGGAAGCAAAAATATTAGTTTCTCAGTCTGGTTCTGTTAGAGTTCTTCATTCCTTAGCCTGATTCAGTTAGAGTTATTACTTTCTAACATGGTTTACTTAGAGTTATTCCTTCCTTAGCCTGATTCAGTTAGAGGTTTTCCTTTTTTAGCCTGGTTGAGTTAAAGTTATTCCTTCCTTAGCCTGGTTCAGTCAGAGTTATTCCTTTTGTAGCCTGATTCAGTTAGAGTTATTACCTTCTTAGCCTGGTTCAGTTAGAATTATTCCTTCTTACCCTGATTCAGTAATAGTTGTTACTTTCTTAGCCTGGTTCAGTTAGAGTTATTATTTTCTTAGCCTGGTTCAGTTAGAGTTATTCCTTCTTTATCCTAATTCAGTTAGAGTTATTACTTTCTTAGCCTGATTCAGTTAGATTTCTTCCTTCCTTAGTCTGATTCATTTAGAGTTATTACTTTCTTAGCCTACTTCAATTAGAGTTATTCCTTCCTTAGCGTGATTCAGTTAGTGTTATTATTTTCTTAGCCTGGTTCAGTTAGAGTTATTCCTTCCTTATCCTGATTCAGTTAGAGTTATTACTTTCTTAGCTTGGTTAAGTTGGAGTTATTCCTTCCTTTGCCTGATTCAGTTAGAGTTATTACTTTCTTAGCCTGATCCAGTTAGAGTTATTACTTTCTTAGCCTGGATCAGTTAGAGTTATTCCTTCCTTAGCCTGATTCAATTAGAGATATTACTTTCTTAGCCTGGTTCAGTTAGACTTATTACTTTCTTAGCCTGGTTCAGTCAGAATTATTCCTTTTGTTGCCTGATTCAGTTAGAGTTATTACTTTCTTAGCCTCGTTTAGTTAGAGTTATTACTTTAATCAAGGTAAGGAAGGAATAACCATACTATTAGTTTCTTAGCCTGGTTGAATTAGAGTTATTCCTTCCTTAGCCTGACTCAGTTAGAGTTATTACTTTAAAGAAGCAAAGGAAGCAAAAATATTACTTTCTCAGTCTGGTTCAGTTAGAGTTCTTCATTCCTTAGCCTGATTCAGTTAGAGTTATTACTTTCTTAGCCTGGTTCAGTGAGAGTTATTACTTACTTAGCCTAATTCACTTAGAGTTATTACTTTCTAACATGGTTTACTTAGAGTTATTCCTTCCTTAGCATGATTCAGTTAGAGTTATTCCTTTTTTAGACTGGTTCAGTTAGAGTTATTCCTTCCTTAGCCTGATTCAATTAGAGTTATTACTTTCTTAGCTTGGTTCAGTTAGAGTTATTACTTTCTTAGCCTGGTTCAGTTACAGTTATTCCTTCCTTAGCCTGATTCAGTTAGAGTTACTACTTTCTTAGCCTGGTTCAGATAGGCTTATTACTTTCTTAGCCTGGTTCACTCAGATTTATTCCTTTTGTAGCATGATTCAGTTAGAGTTATTACCTTCTTAGCCTGGTTCAGTTAGAGTTATTACTTTTGTAGCGTGATTCAGTTAGAGTTATTATTTTCTTACCCTGGTTCAGTTAGAGTTATTCCTTCCTTAGCCTAATTCAGTTAGAGTTAAAACTTTCTTAGCCTGGTTCAGTTAGAGTTATTACTTTTGTAGCCTGATTCAGTTAGAGTTATTACTTTCTTAGCCTGGTTCAGTCAGAGTTATTCCTCTTGTAGCCTGATTCAGTTAGGGTTATTACTTTCTTAGCCTCGTTTAGTTAGAGTTATTACTTTAATCAAGGTAAGGAAGGAATAACCGTACTATTACTTTCTTAGCCTGGTTCAATTAGAGTTATTCCTTCCTTAGCCTGACTCAGTTAGAATTATTACTTTAATGAAGCAAAGGAAGCAAAAATATTATTTTCTCAGTCTGGTATTGTTAGAGTTCTTCATTCCTTAGCCTGATTCAGTTAGAGTTATTACTTTCTTAGCCTGGTTCAGTGAGAGTTATTACTTCCTTAGCCTAATTCACTTAGAGTTATTACTTTCTAACATGGTTTACTTAGAGTTATTCCTTCCTTAGCCTGATTCAGTTAGAGTTATTCCTTTTTTAGCCTGGTTCAGTTAGAGTTATTCCTTCCTTAGCCTGATTCAGTTAGAGTTATTACTTTCTTAGCCTGGTTCAGTTAGAGTTATTACTTTCTTAGCCTGGTTCAGTTACAGTTATTCCTTCCTTAGCCTGATTCAGTTACAGTTACTACTTTCTTAGCCTGGTTCAGTTAGACTTATTACTTTCTTAGCCTGGTTCAGTCAGAGTTATTCCTTTTGTAGCCTGATTCAGTTAGAGTTATTATTTTCTTACCCTGGTTCAGTTAGAGTTATTCCTTCCTTAGCCTAATTCAGTTAGTGTTGAAACTTTCTTAGCCTGGTTCAGTTAGAGATATTCCTTCCTTAGCCTAATTCAGTTAGTGTTGAAACTTTCTTAGCCTGGTTCAGTTAGAGATATTCCTTCCTTAGCTTGATTCAGTTAGAGTTATTCCTTCCTTAGCCTGATTCAGTAAGAGTTATTACTTTCTTAGCCTGGTTCAGTTAGAGTTATTCCTTCCTTAGCTTGATTCAGTTAGAGTTATTACTTTCTTATCCTGGTTCAGTTAGAGTTATTCCTTCCTTAGCCTGATTCACTAAGAGTTATTACTTTCTTAGCCTGTTTGAGTTAGAGTTATTCCTTCCTTAGCCTGATTCAGTCAGAGTTATTACTTTCTTAGCCTGGTTAAGTTGGAGTTTTCCTTCTTTAGCCCGATTCAGTTAGAGTTATTACTTTCTTAGCCTGGTTGAGTTAGAGTTATTCCTTCTTTATCCTAATTCAGTTAGAATTATTACTTTCTTAGCCTGATTCAGTTAGATTTCTTCCTTCCTTAGTCTGATTCATTTAGAGTTAATACTTTCTTAGCCTACTTCAATTAAAGTTATTCCTTCCTTAGCGTGATTCAGTTAGTGTTATTACTTTCTTAGCCTGATTCAGTTAGAGTTATTCCTTCCTTAGCTTGATTCAGTTAGAGTTATTTCTTTCTTATCCTGGTTCAGTTAGAGTTATTCCTTCCTTAGCCTGATTGAGTTAGAGTTATTATTTTCTTAGATTGGTTCAGTTAGATTTATTCCTTCCTTAGCCTGATTCAGTTAGAGTTATTACTTTCTTAGCCTTTTTCAGTTAGAGTTATTCCTTCCTTAGCCTGATTCAGTTAGAGTTATTCTTTTTTAGCCTGGTTCAGTTAGAGTTATTCCTTCCTTAGCCTGATTCAGTTAGAGTTATTATTTTCTTAGCCTGGTTCAGTTAGAGTTATTACTTTCTTAGCCTGGTTCAGTTACAGTTATTCCTTCCTTAGCCTGATTCAATTAGAGTTACTACTTTCTTAGCCTGGTCCAGTTAGACTTATTACTTTCTTAGCCTGGTTCAGTCAGAGTTATTCCGTTTGTAGCCTGATCCAGTTAGAGTCATTAGCTTCTTAGCCTGGTTCAGTTAGAGTTATTACTTTTGTAGCGTGATTCAGTTAGAGTTATTGTTTTCTTACCCTGGTTCAGTTAGAGTTATATCTTCCTTAGCCTAATTCAGTTAGAGTTAAAACTTTCTTAGCCTGGTTCAGTTAGAGATATTCCTTCTTTAGCCTGATTCAGTTAGAATTGTTACTTTCTTAGCCTGGTTCAGTTAGAGTTATGACTTTCTTAGCCTGATTCAGTTAGAGTTATTACTTTCTTTGCCTGGTTCAGTTAGAGTTATTAATTTTGTAGTCTGATTCACTTAGAGATATTACTTTCTTAGCTTGATTCAGTTAGAGTTATTATTTTCTTATCTTGGTTCAGTTAGAGTTATTCCTTCCTTAGATTGATTCAGTAAGAGTTATTACTTTCTTAGCCTGGTTCAGTTAGACTTATTACTTTCTTAGCCTGGTTCAGTCAGAGTTATTCTATCCTTAGCCTGATCAGTTAGAGATATTACTTTCTTATCCTGGTTCAGTTAGACTTATTACTTTCTTAGCCTGGTTCAGTAGGAGTTATTCCTTTTGTAGCCTGATTCAGTTAGAGTTATTACTTTTGTAGCCTAATCAGTTAGAATTATTACCTTCTTAGCCTGGTTCATTTAGAGGTATTCCTTCCTTAGCCTGATTCAGTTAGATTTGTTACTTTCTTATCCTGGTTCAGTTAGAGTTACTACTTTCTTAGCCTGGTTCAGTTAGAGTTATTCCTTCTTTAGCGCAATTCAGTTAGAGTTATTACTTCCTTAGCCTGATTCAGTTAGAGTTCTTCCTTCCTTAGTCTGATTCAGTTAGAGTTATTACTTTCTTAACCTGGTTCAATTAGAGTTATTCCTTCGTTAGCATAATTCAGTTAGAGTTATTACTTTTTTAGCCTGATACAATTAGAGTTCTTACTTTCTTAGCCTGATTCAATTAGAGATATTCCTTCCTTAGCCTGATTCAATTAGAGTTATTACTTTCTTAGCCTGACTTAGTTAGAGATATTCCTTCCTTAGCCTAATTCAATTAGAGTTATTACTTTCTTAGCTTGGTTAATTTGGAGTTATTATTTCCTTAGACTGATTCGGTTAGAGTTATTACTTTCTTAGCCTGGTTTAGTTAGTGTTATTCCTTTTGTATCCTGATTCACTTAGAGTTATTACTTTCTTAGCCTCGTTCGGTTAGAGTTATTCCTTCCTTAACCTAATTCAATTAGAGTTATTACTTTCTTAGCTTGGTTTATTTGGAGTTATTACTTGCTTAGCCTGATTCATTTAGAGTTATTACTTTCTTAGCCTGATTCATTAGAGTTATTCCTTCCTTAGCTTGATTCAGTTGGAGTTATTCCTTCCTTAGCCTGATTCAGTTAGATTTACTACTTTCTTAGCTTGGTTCAGTTAGAGTTATTCCTTCCTTAGCCTGATTCAGTTAGAGATATTACTTTCTAAGCCTGGTTCAGTTAGACTAATTACTTTCTTAGCCTGGTTCAGTCAGAGTTATTCCTTTTGTAGCCTGATTCAATTAGAGTTATTACTTTCTTAGCCTCGTTCAGTTAGAGTTATTACTTTAATCAAGCTAAGGAAGGAATAACCGTACTACTAGTTTCTTAGCATGGTTCAATTAGAGTTGTTCCTTCCTTAGCCTGACTCAGTTAGACTTATTACTTTAATGAAGCAAAGGAAGGAATAACCGTACTATTACTTTCTTAGTCTGGTTCAGTTAGAGTTATTCCTTCCTTATCCTGATTCCGTTAGAGTTATTACTTTCTTAGCCTGGTTCAGTTATAGTTATTCCTTCCTTAGCATGATTCATTTAGAGTTATTGCTTTCTTACCCTGATTCAGTTAGAGTTATTCCTTCCTTAGCTTGATTCAATTAGAGTTATTACTTTCTTAGTCTGGTTCAGTTAGTGTTATTCCTTCCTTAGCCTGATTCAGTTAGAGTTATTACTTTCTTAGCGTGGTTCAGTTAGAGTTATTACTTCCTTAGCGTAATTCAGTTAGAGTTATTAGTTTCTTAGCATTGTTCACTTAGAGTTATTCCTTCCTTAGCCTGATTCATTTAGAGTTATTCTTTTCTTAGCCTGGTTCAGTTAGAGTTATTCCTTCCTTAGCCTGATTCAGTTAGAGTTATTACTTTCTTTGCCTGGTTCAGTTAGAGTTATTAATTTTGTAGTCTGATTCAGTTACAGTTATTACTTTCTTAGCCTGATTCAGTTAGAGTTATTCCCTCCTTAGCCTGATTCAATTAGAGTTATTACTTTCTTAGCCTGGTTCAGTTATAGTTATTCCTTCCTTAGCATGATTCATTTAGAGTTATTGCTTTCTTACCCTGATTCAGTTAGAGTTTTTCCTTCCTTAGCTTGATTCAATTAGAGTTATTACTTTCTTAGCCTGGTTCAGTTAGAGTTATTACTTCCTTAGCCTAATTCAGTTAGAGATATTAGTTTCTTAGCATGGTTCACTTAGAGTTATTCCTTCCTTAGCCTGATTCATTTAGAGTTATTCTTTTCTTAGCCTGGTTCAGTTAGAGTTATTCCTTCCTTAACCTGATTCAGTTAGAGTTATTACTTTCTTTGCCTGGTTCAGTTAGTGTTATTAATTTTGTAGTCTGATTCACTTAGAGATATTACTTTCTTAGCCTGGTTCAGTTAGAGTTTTTCCTTCCTTAGCCTGATCCAGTTAGAGTTACTACTTTCTTAGCCTGGTTCAGTTAGACTTATTACTTTCTTATCCTGTTTCAGTCAGAGTTATTCCTTTTGTAGCCTGATTCAGTTAGAGTCATTACCTTCTTAGTCTGTTTCAGTTAGAGTTATTACTTTTGTAGCCTGATTTAGTTTGAGTTATTATTTTCTTAGCCTGGTTCAGTTAGAGTTATTCCTTCCTTAGCCTAATTCAGTTAGAGTTATTCCTTCCTTAGCATGATTCAGTTAGGTTTATTACTTCTTAGCCTGATTCAGTTAGAGTTATTCCTTCCTTAGCTTGATTCAGTTAGAGTTATTATTTCCTTATCCTGGTTCAGTTAGAGTTATACCTTCCTTAGCCTGATTCAGTTAGAGTTATTACTTTCTTAGCCTTATACAGTTAGAGTTATTCCTTCCTTAGCCTGATTCAATTAGAGTTGTCACTTTCTTAGCCTGGTTCAGTTAGAGTTACTACTTTCTTAGCCTGGTTCAGTTAGAGTTATTCCTTCTTTAGCGTAATTCAGTTAGAGTTATTACTTCCTTAGCCTGATTCAGTTAGAGTTCTTCTTTCCTTAATCTGATTCAGTTAGAGTTATTACTTTCTTAGCCTGGTTCAATTAGAGTTCTTACTTTCTTAGCCTGATTCAATTAGAGATATTCCTTCCTTAGCCTGATTCAGGTAGAGTTATTACTTTCTTAGCCTGATTCAGTTAGAGTTATTCCTTCCTTAGCCCAGTTCAATTAGAGTTATTACTTTCTTAGCTTGGTTAATTTGGAGTTATTCCTTCCTTAGACTGATTCGGTTAGAGTTATTACTTTCTTAGCCTGGTTCAGTTATAGTTATTCCTTCCTTAGCATGATTCATTTAGAGTTATTGCTTTCTTACCCAGATTCAGTTAGAGTTATTCCTTCCTTAGCTTGATTCAATTAGAGTTATTACTTTCTTAGTCTGGTTCAGTTAGAGTTATTCCTTCCTTAGCCTGATTCAGTTAGAGTTATTCCCTCCTTAGCCTGATTCAATTAGAGTTATTACTTTCTTAGCCTGGTTCAGTTATAGTTATTCCTTCCTTAGCATGATTCATTTAGAGTTATTGCTTTCTTACCCAGATTCAGTTAGAGTTATTCCTTCCTTAGCTTGATTCAATTAGAGTTATTACTTTCTTAGTCTGGTTCAGTTAGAGTTATTCCTTCCTTAGCCTGATTCAGTTAGAGTTATTACTTTCTTAGTCTGGTTCAGTTAGAGTTATTCCTTCCTTAGCCTGATTCAGTTAGAGTTATTACTTTCTTAGCCTGGTTCAGTTACAGTTATTACTTCCTTAGCCTAATTCAGTTAGAGTTATTAGTTTCTTAGCATGGTTCACTTAGAGTTAATCCTTCCTTAGCCTGATTCAGTTAGAGTTATTCTTTTCTTAGCCTGGTTCAGATAGAGTTATTCCTTCCTTAGCCTGATTCAGTTAGAGTTATTACTTTCTTTGCCTGGTTCAGTTAGAGTTATTAATTTTGTAGTCTGATTCAGTTAGAGATATTACTTTCTTAGCCTGGTTCAGTTAGAGTTTTTCCTTCCTTAGCCTGATCCAGTTAGAGTTACTACTTTCTTAGCCTGGTTCAGTTAGACTTATTACTTTCTTAGCCTGGTTCAGTCAGAGTTATTCCTTTTGTAGCCTGATTCAGTTAGAGTCATTACCTTCTTAGTCTGTTTTAGTTAGAGTTATTACTTTTGTAGCCTGATTTAGTTAGAGTTATTATTTTCTTAGCCTGGTTCAGTTAGAGTTATTCCTTCCTTAGCCTAATTCAGTTAGAGTTATTCCTTCCTTAGCATGATACAGTTAGGTTTATTACTTCTTAACCTGATTCAGTTAGAGTTATTCCTTCCTTAGCTTGATTCAGTTAGAGTTATTATTTCCTTATCCTGGTTCAGTTAGAGTTATACCTTCCTTAGCCTGATTCAGTTAGAGTTATTACTTTCTTAGCCTTATTCAGTTAGAGTTATTCCTTCCTTAGCATAATTCAGTTAGAGTTATTACTTTCTTAGCCTGATTCAGTTAGAGTTATTCCTTCCTTAGCTTAATTCAATTAGAGTTATTACTTTCTTAACTTGGTTAATTTGGAGTTATTCCTTCCTTAGACTGATTCGGTTAGACTTATTAGTTTCTTAGCCTGGTTCAGTCAGAGTTATTCCTTTTGTAGCCTGATTCAGTTAGAGTCATTACCTTCTTAGTCTGTTTCAGTTAGAGTTATTAATTTTGTAGCCTGATTTAGTTAGAGTTATTATTTTCTTAGCCTGGTTCAGTTAGAGTTATACCTTCCTTAGCCTGATTCAGTTAGAGTTATTACTTTCTTAGCCTGATTCAGTTAGAGTTCTTCTTTCCTTAATCTGATTCAGTTAGAGTTATTACTTTCTTAGCCTGGTTCAATTAGAGTTCTTACTTTCTTAGCCTGATTCAATTAGAGATATTCCTTCCTTAGCCTGATTCAGGTAGAGTTATTACTTTCTTAGCCTGATTCAGTTAGAGTTATTCCTTCCTTAGCCCAGTTCAATTAGAGTTATTACTTTCTTAGCTTGGTTAATTTGGAGTTATTCCTTCCTTAGACTGATTCGGTTAAAGTAAAAGGGTTAGAGTCTAAGGAAGGAATAACCGTACTATTAGTTTCTTAGCATGGTTCAATTAGAGTTATTCCTTCCTTAGCCTGACTCAGTTAGAGCTATTACTTTAATGAAGCAAAGGAAGGAATAACCGTACTATTACTTTATTAGTCTGGTTCAGTCAATTAGAGTTATTCCTTCCTTAGCCTGATTCCGTTAGAGTTATTACTTTCTTAGCCTGGTTCAGTTATAGTTATTCCTTCCTTAGCATGATTCATTTAGAGTTATTGCTTTCTTACCCTGATTCAGTTAGAGTTATTCCTTCCTTAGCTTGATTTAATTAGAGTTATTACTTTCTTAGTCTGGTTCAGTTAGAGTTATTCCTTCCTTAGCCTGATTCAGTTAGAGTTATTACTTTCTTAGCCTGGTTCAGTTAGAGTTATTACTTCCTTAGCGTAATTCAGTTAGAGTTATTAGTTTCTTAGCATGGTTCACTTAGAGTTATTCCTTCCTTAGCCTGATTCAGTTAGATTTATTCTTTTCTTAGCCTGGTTCAGTTAGAGTTATTCCTTCAGTAGCCTGATTCAGTTAGAGTTATTACTTTCTTTGCCTGGTTCAGTTAGAGTTATTAATTTTGTAGTCTGATTCAGTTACAGTTATTACTTTCTTAGCCTGATTCAGTTATAGTTATTCCTTCCTTAGCATGATTCATTTAGAGTTATTGCTTTCTTACCCAGATTCAGTTAGAGTTATTCCTTCCTTAGCTTGATTCAGTTAGAGTTATTCCTTCCTTAGCTTGATTCATTTAGAGTTATTGCTTTCTTACCCTGATTCAGTTAGAGTTATTCCTTCCTTAGCTTGATTCAATTAGAGTTATTACTTTCTTACTCTGGTTCAGTTAGAGTTATTCCTTCCTTAGCCTGATTCAGTTAGAGTTATTACTTTCTTAGCCTGGTTCAGTTAGAGTTATTACTTCCTTAGCCTAATTCAGTTAGAGTTATTAGTTTCTTAGCATGGTTCACTTAGAGTTAATCCTTCCTTAGCCTGATTCAGCTAGAGTTATTCTTTTCTTAGCCTGGTTCAGATAGAGTTATTCCTTCCTTAGCCTGATTCAGTTAGAGTTATTACTTTCTTTGCCTGGTTCAGTTAGAGTTATTAATTTTGTAGTCTGATTCAGTTAGAGATATTACTTTCTTAGCCTGGTTCAGCTAGAGTTTTTCCTTCCTTAGCCTGATCCAGTTAGAGTTACTACTTTCTTAGCCTGGTTCAGTTAGACTTATTACTTTCTTAGCCTGGTTCAGTCAGAGTTATTCCTTTTGTAGCCTGATTCAGTTAGAGTCATTACCTTCTTAGTCTGTTTCAGTTAGAGTTATTACTTTTGTAGCCTGATTTAGTTAGAGTTATTATTTTCTTAGCCTGGTTCAGTTAGAGTTATTCCTTCCTTAGCCTAATTCAGTTAGAGTTATTCCTTCCTTAGCCTAATTCAGTTAGAGTTATTCCTTCCTTAGCATGATTCAGTTAGGTTTATTACTTCTTAGCCTGATTCAGTTAGAGTTATTCCTTCCTTAGCTTGATTCAGTTAGAGTTATTATTTCCTTATCCTGGTTCAGTTAGAGTTATACCTTCCTTAGCCTGATTCAGTTAGAGTTATTCCTTCCTTAGTCTGGTTCAGTTAGAGTTGTCACTTTCTTAGCCTGGTTCATTTAGAGTTGTCACTTTCTTAGCCTGGTTCAGTTAGAGTTACTACTTTCTTAGCCTGGTTCAGTTAGAGTTATTCCTTCTTTAGCGTAATTCAGTTAGAGTTATTACTTTCTTAGCTGATTCAGTTAGAGTTCTTCTTTCCTTAGTCTGATTCAGTTTGAGTAATTACTTTCTTAGCCTGGTTCAATTAGAGTTATTCCTTCCTTAGCATAATTCAGTTAGAGTTATTACTTTCTTAGTCTGATTCAATTAGAGATATTCCTTCCTTAGCCTGATTCAGTTAGAGTTATTACTTTCTTAGCCTGATTCAGTTAGAGTTATTCCTTCCTTAGCCTAATTCAATTAGAGTTATTACTTTCTTAGCTTTGTTAATTTGGAGTTATTCCTTCCTTAGACTGATCCAGTTAGAGATACTACTTTCTTAGCCTGGTTCAGTTAGACTTATTACTTTCTTAGCCTGGTTCAGTCAGAGTTATTCCTTTTGTAGCCTGATTCAGTTAGAGTCATTACCTTCTTAGTCTGTTTCAGTTAGAGTTATTACTTTTGTAGCCTGATTTAGTTAGAGTTATTATTTTCTTAGCCTGGTTCAGTTAGAGTTATTCCTTCCTTAGCCTAATTCAGTTAGAGTTATTCCTTCCTTAGCCTAATTCAGTTAGAGTTATTCCTTCCTTAGCATGATTCAGTTAGGTTTATTACTTCTTAGCCTGATTCAGTTAGAGTTATTCCTTCCTTAGCTTGATTCAGTTAGAGTTATTATTTCCTTATCCTGGTTCAGTTAGAGTTATACCTTCCTTAGCCTGATTCAGTTAGAGTTATTCCTTCCTTAGTCTGGTTCAGTTAGAGTTGTCACTTTCTTAGCCTGGTTCAGTTAGAGTTGTCACTTTCTTAGCCTGGTTCAGTTAGAGTTACTACTTTCTTAGCCTGGTTCAGTTAGAGTTATTCCTTCTTTAGCGTAATTCAGTTAGAGTTATTACTTTCTTAGCTGATTCAGTTAGAGTTCTTCTTTCCTTAGTCTGATTCAGTTTGAGTAACTACTTTCTTAGCCTGGTTCAATTAGAGTTATTCCTTCCTTAGCATAATTCAGTTAGAGTTATTACTTTCTTAGTCTGATTCAATTAGAGATATTCCTTCCTTAGCCTGATTCAGTTAGAGTTATTACTTTCTTAGCCTGATTCAGTTAGAGTTATTCCTTCCTTAGCCTAATTCAATTAGAGTTATTACTTTCTTAGCTTTGTTAATTTGGAGTTATTCCTTCCTTAGACTGATTCGGTTAGAGTTATTACTTTCTTAGCCTGGTTCAGTTAGTGTTATTCCTTTTCTATCCTGATTCACTTAGAGTTATTACTTTCTTATCCTCGTTCAGTTAGAGTTATTCCTTCCTTAGCCTAATTCAATTAGAGTTATTACTATCTTAGCTTGGTTTATTTGGAGTTATTATTTGCTTAGCCTGATTCAGTTAGAGTTATTACTTTCTAAGCCTGATTCAGTTAGAGTTAGTCCTTCCTTAGCCTGATTCAGTTAGAGTTATTTCTTTCTTAGCCTGATTCATTAGAGTTATTCCTTCCTTAGCTTCATTCAGTTGGAGTTATTCCTTCCTTATCCTGATTCAGTTAGATTTACTACTTTCTTCGCTTGGTTCAGTTAGAGTTATTCCTTCCTTAGCCTGATTCAGTTAGAGATATTACTTTCTAAGCCTGGTTCAGTTAGACTAATTACTTTCTTAGCCTGGTTCAGTCAGAGTTATTCCTTTTGTAGCCTGATTCAATTAGAGTTATTATTTTCTTAGCCTCGTTCAGTTAGAGTTATTACTTTAATCAAGCTAAGGAAGGAATAACCGTACTACTAGTTTCTTAGCATGGTTCAATTAGAGTTGTTCCTTCCTTAGCCTGACTCAGTTAGACTTATTACTTTAATGAAGCAAAGGAAGGAATAACCGTACTATTACTTTCTTAGTCTGGTTTAGTTAGAATTATTCCTTCCTTAGCCTGATTCCGTTAGAGTTATTACTTTCTTAGCCTGGTTCAGTTAGAGTTATTCCTTCCTTAGCCTAATTCATTTAGAGTTATTACTTTCTTAGCATGGTTCACTTAGATTTATTCCTTCCTTAGCCTGATTCAGTTAGAGTTATTACTTTCTTAGCCTGGTCCAGTTTGAGTTATTCCTTCCTTAGTCTGATTCAGTTAGAGTTATTACTTTCTTAGCCTGGTTCAGTTAGACTTATTACTTTCTTAGCCTGGTTAAGTCAGAGTTATTCCTTTTGTAGCCTGATTCATTTAGAGTCATTACCTTCTTAGCCTGGTTCAGTTAGAGATATTACTTTTCTAGCCTGATTCAGTTAGAGTTATTACTTTCTTAGCCTGGTTCAGTTAGAGTTATTCCTTCCTTAACCTAATTCAGTTAGAGTTATTACTTTCTTATCCTGGTTCAGTTAGAGTTATTCCTTCCTTAGCCTGATTCAGTTAGAGTTGTTACTTTATTAGCCTGGTTCAGTTAGAGTTATTACTTTCTTAGGCTGGTTCATTTAGAGTTATTCCTTCCTTAGCCTAATTCAGTTAGAGTTATTACTTTCTTAACCTAATTCAGTTAGAGTTATTCCTTCCTTAGTCTGCTTCAGTTAGAGTTATTACTTTCTTAGCCTGGTTGAGTTAGAATTATTCCTTCCTTAGCCTGATTCAGTTAGAGTTACTACTTTCTTAGCTTGGTTAAATTGGAGTTTTCCTTCCTTAGCCTGATTCAGTTAGAGATATTACTTTCCTAGCCTGGTTCATTTAGACTTATTACTTTCTTAGCCTGTTTGAATCAGAGATATTCCTTTTGTAGCCTGATTCAGTCAGAGTTATTACTTTCTTAGCCTCGTTCAGTTAGATTCATTACTTTAATCAAGCTAAGGAAGGAATAACCGTACTATTAGTTTCTTAGCCTGTTTCAATTAGAGTTATTCCTTCCTTAGCCTGTCTCAGTTAGAGTTATTACTTTAATGAAGCAAAGGAAGGAATAACCGTAATATTACTTTCTTAGTCTGGTTCAGTTAGAGTTATTCCTTCCTTAGCCTGATTCAGTTAGAGTTATTACTTTCTTAGCCTGGTTCAGTTAGAGTTATTATTTCCTTAGCCTGATTCAGTTAGAGTTATTACTTTCTTAGCCTCGTTCAGTTAGAGATATTACTTTAATCAAGCTACGGAAGGAATAACCGTACTATTAGTTTCTTAGCCTGGTTCAATTACAGTTATTCCTTCCTTAGCCTGACTCAGTTAGAGTTATTACTTTAATGAAGCAAAGGAAGGAATAACCGTAATATTACTTTCTTAGTCTGGTTCAGTTAGAGTTATTCCTTCGTTAGCCTGATTCAGTTAGAATTATTACATTCTTAGCCTGGTTCAGTTACAGTTATTACTTTTGTAGCCTGATTCAGTTAGAGTTATTACTTTCTTAGCCTGGTTCAGTTAGAGTTTTTCCTTCCTTAGCCTGATCTAGTTAGAGTTATTCCTTCCTTAGCGTGTTTCAGTTAGAGTTATTACTTTCTTAACCTGATTCAGTTAGAATTATTCCTTCTTTAGCTTGATTCAGTTAGAGTTATTACTTTCTTATCCTGGTTCAGTTAGAGTTATTCCTTCCTTAGCCTGATTCAGTTAGAGTTATTATTTTCTTAGCCTGGTTCAGTTAGATTTATTCCTTCCTTAGCCTGATTCAGTTACAGTTATTACTTTCTTAGCCTGGTTCAGTTAGAGTTATTCCTTCCTTAGCATAATCCAGTTAGAGTTATTACTTTCTTGGCCTGATTCATTTAGAGTTATTCCTTCGTTAGCCTGATTCATTTACAGTAGCCTGATTCAGTTAGAGTTATTCCCTCCTTAGCCTGATTCAATTAGAGTTATTACTTTCTTAGCCTGGTTCAGTTATAGTTATTCCTTCCTTAGCATGATTCATTTAGAGTTATTGCTTTCTTACCCTGATTCAGTTAGAGTTATTCCTTCCTTAGCTTGATTCAATTAGAGTTATTAGTTTCTTAGTCTGGTTCAGTTAGAGTTATTCCTTCCTTAGCCTGATTCAGTTAGAGTTATTACTTTCTTAGCCTGGTTCCGTTAGAGTTATTACTTCCTTAGCATAATTCAGTTAGAGTTATTAGTTTCTTAGCATGGTTCACTTAGAGTTATTCCTTCCTTAGCCTGATTCAGTTAGAGTTATTACATTCTTAGCCTGGTTCAGTTAGAGTTATTACTTTTGTAGCCTGATTCAGTTAGAGTTATTACTTTCTTAGAATGGTTCAGTTAGACTTATTACTTTCTTAGCCTGGTTCAGTCAGAGTTATTCCTTTTGTAGCCTGATTCAGTTAGAGTCATTACCTTCTTAGCCTGTTTCAGTTAGAGTTATTACTTTTGTAGCCTGATTTAGTTAGAGTTATTATTTTCTTAGCCTGGTTCAGTTAGAGTTATTCCTTCCTTAGCCTAATTCAGTTAGAGTTATTCCTTCCTTAGCGTGATTCAGTTAGGGTTATTACTTCTTAGCCTGATTCAGTTAGAGTTATTCCTTCCTTAGCTTGATTCAGTTAGAGATATTACTTCCTTATCCTGGTTCAGTTAGAGTTATACCTTCCTTAGCCTGATCCAGTTAGAGTTATTACTTTCTTAGCCTTATTCAGTTAGAGTTATTCCTTCCTTAGCCTGATTCAGTTAGAGTTGTCACTTTCTTAGCCTGGTTCAGTTAGAGTTACTACTTTCTTAGCCTGGTTCAGTTAGAGTTCTTCCTTCCTTAGTCTGATTCAGTTAGAGTTATTACTTTCTTATCCTGGTTCAATTAGAGTTATTCGTTCTTTAGCATAATTCAGTTAGAGTTATTACTTTTTTAGCCTGATACAATTAGAGTTATTACTTTCTTAGCCTGATTCAATTAGAGATATTCCGTCCTTAGCCTGATTCAGTTAGAGTTATTACTTTCTTAGCCTGATTCAGTTAGAGTTATTCCTTCCTTAGTCTGATTCAGTTAGAGTTATTACTTTCTTAGCCTGGTTCAATTAGAGTTATTCCTTCCTTAGCATAATTCAGTTAGAGTTATTACTTTTTTAGCCTGATACAATTAGAGCTATTAGTTTCTTAGCCTGATTCAATTAGAGATATTCCTTCCGTAGCCTGATTCAGTTGGAGTTATTACTTTCTTAGCCTGATTCAGTTAGAGTTATTCCTTCCTTAGCCTAATTCAATTAGTGTTATTACTTTCTTAGCCTGGTTCAGTTAGAGTTATTCCTTCCTTAGCCTGATTCAGTTAGAGTTGTTACTTTATTAGCCTGGTTCAGTTAGAGATATAACTTTCTTAGGCTGGTTCATTTAGAGTTATTCCTTCCTTAGCCTAATTCAGTTAGAGTTATTACTTTCTTAGCCTGATTCAGTTAGAGTTATTCCTTCCTTAGTCTGATTCATTTAGAGTTATTACTTTCTGAGCCTGGTTCAGTTAGAGTTATTCTTTCCTTAGCCTGATTCGGTAGACTTATTACTTTCTTAGCCTGGTTCAGTTATAGTTATTCTTTCCTTATTCTGGTTCAGTTAGAGTTATTCCTTCCTTAGCGTGATTCAGATAGAGTTATTACTTTCTTAGCCTGATTCAATTAGAGTTATTCCTTCCTTAGCCTAATTCAGTTAGAGTTATTACTTTCTTAACATGGTTCACTTAGAGTTATTCCTTCCTTAGCCTCATTTAGTTAGAGTTATTACTTTCTTAGCCTGGTCCAGTTTGAGTTATTCCTTCCTTAGTCTGATTCAGTTAGAGTTATTACTTTCTTAGCCTGGTTCAGTTAGACTTATTACTTTCTTAGCCTGGTTAAGTCAGAGTTATTCCTTTTGTAGCCTGATTCATTTAGAGTCATTACCTTCTTAGCCTGGTTCAGTTAGAGATATTACTTTTGTAGCCTGATTCAGTTACAGTTATTACTTTCTTAGCCTGGTTCAGTTATAGTTATTCTTTCCTTATCCTGTTTCAGTTAGAGTTATTCCTTCCTTAGCGTGATTCAGTTAGAGTTATTACTTTCTTAGCCTGATTCAGTTAGTGTTATTCCTTCCTTAGTCTGATTCAGTTAGGGTTATTACTTTCTTAGCCTGATTCAGTTAGAGTTATTCCTTCCTTTGCCTGATTCAGTTAGAATTATTACTTTTTTAGCCTGATTCAGTTAGAGTTATTCCTTCCTTAGTCAGATTCAGTTAGAGTTATTACGTTCTTAGCTTGGTTCAGTTAGATTTATTCCTTCCTTAGCCTGATTCAGTTAGAGTTATTACTTTCTTCGTCTGGTTCAGTTACAGTTTCTTAGATTCTTCCTTAGCCTGATTCGGTTAGAGTTATTACTTTCTTACCTTGGTTTAGTTAGAGTTATTCCTTCCTTAGCCAAATTCAGATAGAATTAAAACTTTCTTAGCCTGGTTTAGTTAGAGATATTCCTTCGTTAGCCTGATTCAGTTACAGTTGTTACTTTCTTAGCCTGGTTCAGTTAGAGTTAGTACTTTCATACCCTGATTCAGTTAGAGTTATTCCTTCCTTAGCTTGATTCAGTTAGAGTTATTACTTTCTTATCTCGGTTCAGTTAGAATTATTCCTTCCTTAGCCTGATTCAGTAAGTGTTATTACTATCATAGCCTGGTTCAGTTAGAGTTATTCCTTCCTTAGCCAGATTCAGTTAGAGTTATTACTTTCTTAGCCTAGTTAAGTTGGAGTTTTCCTTCCTTAGCCTGATTCAGTTAGAGTTATTACTTTCTTAGCCTGATTCAGTTAGAGTTATTACTTTCTTAGTCTGGTTCAGTCAGAGATATTCCATCCTTAGCCTGATCAGTTAGAGATATTACTTTCTTATCCTGGTTCAGTTAGACTTATTCCTTCCTTAGCGTGATTCAGTTAGTGTTATTACTTTCTTAGCCTGATTCAGTTAGAGTTATTCCTTCCTTAGACTGATTCAGTTAGAGTTATTATTTTCTTAGCCTGATTCAGTTAGAGTTATTACTTTCTTAGCCTGGTTCACTTAGAGTTATTTCTTCCTTAGCCTGATTCAGTTAGAGTTGTTACCTTCTTAGCTTGGTTAAGTTGGAGTTATTCCTTCATTAGCCTGATTCAATTAAAGTTATTACTTTCTTAGCCTGATTCAGTTAGAGTTACTACTTTCTTAGCCTGGTTCAGTTAGAGGTATTCCTTCCTTAGCCTGGTTCAGTTAGACTTATTACTTTCTTAGGCTGGTTCAGTTAGACTTATTACTTTCTTAGTCTGGTTTAGTTAGAGTTATTCCTTCCTTAGACTGATTCAGTTACAGTTGTTACATTATTAGCCTGGTTCAGTTAGAGTTATTACTTTCTTAGCCTGGTTCAGTTAGAGTTATTCCTTCCTTAGCCTAATTCAGTTAGAGTTATTACTTTCTTAGCCTGATTCAGTTTGAATTATTCCTTCCTTAGTCTGATTCATTTAGAGTTATTACTTTCTTAGCCTGGTGTATTTAGAGTTATTCCTTCCTTAGCATAATTCAGTTAGTGATATTACTTTCTTAGCCTGATTCAAGTAGAGTTATTCCTTCCTTAGCCCGATTCAGTTAGAAATAATACTTTCTTAGCCTGGTTCACTTAGACTTATTCCTTCCTTAGCCTAATTCAATTAGAATTATTCCTTCCTTAGTCTGATTTAGTTAGAGTTATTACTTTGTTAGCCTGTTTCAATTAGAATTATTCCTTCCTTAGCCTGATTCAGTTAGAGTTATTCCTTTCTTAGTCTGATTCAGTTAGAGTTATTACTTTCTTCGTCTGGTTCAGTTACAGTTTCTTAGATTCTTGCTTAGCCTGATTCGGTTAGAGTTATTACTTTCTTACCCTGGTTCAGTTAGATTTATTCCTTCCTTAGCCTAATTCAAATAGAGTTAAAACTTTCTTAGCCTGGTTTAGTTAGAGATATTAATTCCTTAGCCTGATTCAGTTACAGTTGTTAATTTCTTAACCTGGTTCAGTTAGAGTTATTACTTTCTTACCCTGATTCAGTTACAGTTATTCCTTCCTTAGCTTGATTCAGTTAGAGTTATTTCTTTCTTATCTCGGTTCAGTTAGAATTATTCCTTCCTTAGCCTGATTCAGTAAGTGTTATTACTATCTTAGCCTGGTTCAGTTAGAGTTATTCCTTCCTTAGCCTGATTCAGTTAGAGTTATTACTCTCTTAGCCTGGTTAAGTTGGAGATTTCCTTCCTTAGCCTGATTCAGTTAGAGTTATTACTTTCTTAGCCTGATTCAGTTAGAGTTATTACTTTCTTAGCCTGGTTCAGTCAGAGTTATTCCATCCTTAGCCTGATCAGTTAGAGATATTACTTTCTTATCCTGGTTCAGTTAGACTTATTACTTTCTTAGCCTGGTTCAGTCGGAGTTATTCCTTTTGTAGCATGATTCAGTTAGAGTTATTACTTTTGTAGCCTGATTCAGTTAGAGTTATTACTTTTGTAGCCTAATCAGTTAGAGTTATTACCTTCTTAGCCTGGTTCAGTTGGACTTATTCCTTCCGTAGCCTGATTCAGTTACAGTTGTTACTTTCTTAGCCTCGTTCAGTTAGAGGTATTATTTTCTTAGCCTGGTTCAGTTAGAGTTATTCCTTCTTTATCCTAATTCAGTTAGAGTTATTACTTTCTTAGCCTGATTCAGTTAGAATTCTTCCTTCCTTAGTCTGATTTAGTTAGAGTTACTACTTTGTTAGCCTGGTTTAGTTAGACTTATTACTTTCTGAGCCTGGTTCAGTCAGAGTTATTCCTTTTGTAGCCTGATTCAGTTAGAGTCATTACCTTCTTAGCCTGGTTCAGTTAGAGTTATTACTTTTGTAGCGTGATTCAGTTAGAGTTGTTATTTTCTTACCATGGTTCAGTCAGAGTTATTCCTTCCTTAGCCTAATTCAGTTAGAGTTAAAACTTTCTTAGCCTGGTTCAGTTAGAGATATTCCTTCCTTAGCCTGATTCAGTTAGAGTTATTATTTTCTTAGATTGGTTCAGTTAGAGTTATTCCTTCCTTAGCCTGATTCAGTTAGTGTATTACTTTCTTAGCCTGGTTCAGTTAGAGTTATTCCTTCCTTAGCCTGATTCAGTTAGAGTTATTACCTACTTAGCTTGGTTAAGTTGGAGTTATTCCTTCCTTAGCCTGATTCAATTGAAGTTATTACTTTCTTATCCTGATTCAGTTAGAGTTACTACTTTCTTAGCCTGGTTCAGTTAGAGGTATTCCTTCCTTAGCCTGGTTCAGTTAGACTTATTACTTTCTTAGTCTGGTATAGTTAGAGTTATTCCTTCCTTAGACTGATTCAGTTGGAGTTGTTACATTATTAGCCTGGTTCAGTTAGAGTTATTACTTTCTTAGCCTGGTTCAGTTAGAGTTATTCCTTCCTTAGCCTAATTCAGTTAGAGTTATTACTTTCTTGGTCTGATTCAATTCGAGTTATTCCTTCTTTAGCCTGAATCAGTTACAATTATTATTTTCTTAGCCTGATTCAGTTAGAGTTATTCCCTCCTTAGCCTGATTCGGTAGAGTTATTACTTTCTTAGCCTGGTTCAGTTATAGTTATTCTTTCCTTATCCTGGTTCAGTTAGGTTTATTCCTTCCTTAGCGTGATTCAGTTAGAGTTATTACTTTCTTAGCCTGATTCAGTTAGAGTTATTCCTTTCTTAGCCTGATTCATTTAGAGTTATTACATTCTTAGATTGATTCAGTTAGTGTTATTCCTTCCTTAGTCTGATTCAGTTAGGGTTATTACTTTCTTAGCCTGATTCAGTTACAGTTATTCCTTCCTTAGCCTGATTCAGTTAGAATTATTACTTTCTTATACTGATTCAGTTAGAGTTATTCCTTCCTTAGTCAGATTCAATTAGAGTTATTACTTTCTTAGATTGGTTGAGTTAGATTTATTCCTTCCTTAGCCTGATTCAGTTAGAGTTGTTATTTTCTTAGTCTGGTTCAGTTAGAGTTATTACTTTCTTAGCCTGGTTCAGTTTGAATTATTCCTTCCTTATTCTGATTCAGTTAGTGTTATTACTTTCTTAGCCTGGTTTATTTAGAGTTATTCCTTCGTTAGCATAATTCAGTTAGAGATATTACTTTCTTAGTCTGATGCAAGTAGAATTATTCCTTCCTTAGCCTGATTCAGTTAGAATTATTACTTTCTTAGCCTGATTCAGTTAGCGTTATTCCTTCCTTAGTCTGATTCAGTTAGAGTTATTACTTTCTTAGCCTGGTTCACTTAGAATTATTCCTTACTTAGCCTGATTCAGTTAGAATTATTCCTTCCTTAGTCTGATATAGTTAGAGTTATTACTTTCTTAGCCTGGTTCAGTTAGAGTTATTCCTTCCTTAGCCTGATTCGGTTAGAGTCATTACTTTCTTAGCCTGATTCAGTTTGAATTATTCCTTCCTTAATCTGATTCAGTTAGAGTTATTACTTTCTTAGCCTGGTTTATTTAGAGTTATTCCTTCCTTAGCATAATTCAGTTAGAGATATTGCTTTCTTAGCCTAATGCAAGTAGAGTTATTCCTTCCTTAGCCTGATTCAGTTAGAATTATTACTTTCTTAGCCTGATTCAGTTAGAGTTATTCCTTCCTTAGTCTGATTTAGTTAGAGTTATAACTTTCTTAGACTGGTTCAGTTAGATTTATTCCTTCCTTAGCCTGATTCAGTTACAGTTATTACTTTCTTAGCCTGATTCAGTTAGAGTTATTCCTTCCTTAGCTTGATTCAGTTAGAGTTATCTTTCTTAGCCTAGTTCAATTAGAGTTATTCCTTCCTTAGTCTGATTCAGGTTTGAGTTATTATTTTCTTAGCCTGGTTCAGTTAGAGTTATTCCTTCCTTAGCCTGATTCAGTTAGAGTTGTTATTTTCTTAGTCTGGTTCAGTTAGAGTTATTACTTTTTTAGCCTGGTTCAGTTAGAATTATTCGTTCCTTAGCCTAATTCAGTTAGAGTTATTACTTTCTTAGCCTGATTCAGTTTGAATTATTCCTTCCTTATTCTGATTCAGTTAGAGTTATTACTTTCTTAGCCTGGATCTGTTAGAGTTATTCCTTCCTTAGCCTGATTCAGTTAGAGATATTACTTTCTTAGCCTGGTTCAGTTAGACTTATTACTTTCTTAGCCTGGTTCAGTCAGAGTTATTCCTTCCTTAGCTTGATTCAGTTAGAGTTATTACTTTCTTATCTTGGTTCAGTTAGAGTTATTGCTTCCTTAGCCTGATTCAGTAAGTGTTATTACTATCTTAGCCTGGTTCAGTTAGAGTTATTCCTTCCTTAGCTTGATTCAGTTAGAATTATTACTTTTTTAGCCTGATTCAGTTAGAGTTATTCCTTCCTTAGCTTGATTCAATTAGAGTTATTACTTTCTTATCCTGGTTCAGGTAGAGTTATTCCTTCCTTAACCTGATTCAGTTAGAATTATTACTTTCTTAGCCTGGTTCAGTTATATTTATTCCTTCCTGAGCCTGATTCGGTTAGAGTTATTACTTTCTTAGCCTGGTTCAGTTAGAGTTATTCTTTCCTTATCCTGGTTCAGTTAGAGTTATTCCTTCCTTAGCGTGATTCAGTTAGAGTTATTACTTTCTTAGCCTGATCCACTTAGAGTTATTCCTTCCTTTGCCTCATTCAGTTAGAGGTTCTACTTTCTTAGCCTGGTTCACTTAGAGTTACTCCTTCCTTAGCCTGATTCAGTTAGAGTTTTTACTTTCTTAGCCTGATTCGGTTAGAGTTATTACTTTCTTAGCCTGGTTCAGTTAGAGTTATTCTTTCCTTATCCTGGTTCAGTTAGAGTTATTCCTTCCTTAGCGTGATTCAGTTAGAGTTATTACTTTCTTAGCCTGATCCACTTAGAGTTATTCCTTCCTTTGCCTCATTCAGTTAGAGGTTCTACTTTCTTAGCCTGGTTCACTTAGAGTTATTCCTTCCTTAGCCTGATTCAGTTAGAGTTTTTACTTTCTTAGCCTGGTTCACTTAGAGTTATTCAATTAGAGTTAATCAATTAGAGTTATTCCTTCCTTAGCCTGATTCAAATAGAGTTATTCCTTCCTTAGTCTGATTCAGTTAGAGTTATTAGTTTTTTAGCCTGGTTTATTTAGATTTATTCCTTCCTTAGCGTGATTCAGTTAGTGTTATTCCTTTCTTAGCCTGATTCAGTTAGAGTTATTCCTTCCTTTGCATAATTCAATTAGAGTTATTACTTTCTTAGCCTGATTCAAGTAGAGTTATTCCTTCCTTAGCCTGATTCAGTTAGAATTATTACTTTCTTAGCCTGATTCAGTTAGAGTTATTCCTTCCTTAGTCTGATTCAGTTTGAGTTATTACTTTCTTAGCCTGGTTCACTTAGAGTTATTAATTTCTTAGCCTGGTTCAGTCAGAGTTATTCGTTCCTTAGCCTGATTCAGTTAGAATTATTCCTTCCTTAGTCTGATTTAGTTAGAGTTATCACTTTCTTAGCCTGATTCAGTTAGAGTTATTCCTTCCTTAGCCTGATTCAATTAAAGTTATTACTTTCTTATCTTGATTCAGTTAGAGTTACTACTTTCTTAGCCTGGTTCAGTTAGAGGTATTCCTTCCTTAGCCTGGTTCAGTTAGACTTATTACTTTCTTAGTCTGGTTTAGTTAGAGTTATTCCTTCCTTAGACTGATTCAGTTAGAGTTGTTACATTATTAACCTGGTTCAGTTAGAGTTATTACTTTCTTAGCCTGGTTCAGTTAGAGTTATTCCTTCCTTAGCCTGATTCAGTTACAATTATTACTTTCTTAGCCTGATTCAGTTAGAGTTATTCCCTCCTTAGCCTGATTCGCTAGAGTTATTACTTTCTTAGGCTGGTTCAGTTATAGTTATTCTTTCCTTATCCTGGTTCAGTTAGGTTTATTCCTTCCTTAGCGTGATTCAGTTAGAGTTATTCCTTTCTTAGCCTGATTTAGTTAGAGTTATTCCTTTCTTAGCCTGATTCATTTAGAGTTATTACATTCTTAGCCTGATTCAGTTAGTGTTATTCCTTCCTTAGTCTGATTCAGTTAGGGTTATTACTTTCTTAGCCTGATTCAGTTAGAGTTATTCCTTCCTTAGCCTGATTCAGTTAGAATTATTACTTTCTTATCCTGATTCAGTTAGAGTTATTCCTTCCTTAGCCTGATTCAGTTAGAATTATTACTTTCTTAGCCTGATTCAGTTAGAGTTATTCCTTCCTTAGTCTGATTCAGTTAGAGTTATTACTATCTTAGCCTGGTTCACTTAGAGTTATTCCTTCCTTAGCCTGATTCAGTTAGAATTATTACTTTCTTAGCCTGATTCAGTTCGAGTTATTCCTTCCTTAGTCTGATTCAGTTAGAGTTATTAATTTTTTCGCCTGGTTCAGTTAGATTTATTCCTTTCTTAGCCTGATTCGGTTAGTGTTATTACTTTCTTATCCTGGTTCAGTTAGAGTTATTCCTTCCTTAGCCTGATTCAGTTAGAGTTATTATTTTCTTAGCCAAGTTCGTTTAGAATTATTCCTTCCTTAGCCTGATTCAGTTAGAGTTATTACTTTCTTTGCCTGGTTCAGTTAGAGTTATTCCTTCCTTAGCCTAATTCAGTTAGAGTTATTACTTTCTTAGCCTGATTCAGTTTGAATTATTCCTTCCTTAGTCTGATTCAGTTTGAGTTATTACTTTCTTAGCCTGGTTTATTTAGAGTTATTCCTTCCTTAGCATAATTCAGTTAGAGTTATTACTTTCTTAGCCTGATTCAAGTAGAGATATTACTTTCTTAGCCTGATTCAGTTAGAATTATTCCTTCCTTAGTCTGATTTAGTTAGAGTTATCACTTTCTTAGCCTGGTTCAGTTAGAGTTATTCCTTCCTTAGCCTGATTCAGTTAGAGTTATTATTTTCTTAGCCAAGTTCGTTTAGAATTATTCCTTCCTTAGCCTGATTCAGTTAGAGTTATTACTTTCTTAGCCTGATTCAGTTAGAGTTATTCCCTCCTTAGCCTGATTCAGTTAGAGTTATTCCTTCCTTAGCCTGATTCAGTTTAGAGTTATTCCTTCCTTAGTCTGATTCAGTTAGAGTTATTACTTTCTTCGACTGGTTCAGTTAGAGTTTCTTAGATTCTTCCTTAGCCTGACTCGGTTAGAGTTATTACTTTCTTAGCCTGGTTCAGTTAGAGTTATTCTTTCCTTATCGTGGTTGAGTTAGAGTTATTCCTTCCTTAGCGTGATTCAGTTACAGTTATTACTTTCTTATACTGATTCAGTTAGAGTTATTCCTTCCTTAGCCTGGTTCAGTTAGAGTTATTCCTTCCTTAGCCTAATTCAGTTAGAGTTATTCCTTCCTTAGCCTGATTCAGTTAGAGTTATTACTTCCTTAGTCTGATTCAGTCAGAGTTATTACTTTCTTAGCCTGGTTCCGTTAGAGTTATTCCTTCCTTAGCCTTATTCAGTTACAGTTATTACTTTCTTAGCCTGGTTCAGTTAGAGTTATTCCTTCCTTAGCATAATTCAGTTAGAGTTATTATTTTCTTGGCCTGATTCAATTAGAGATATTCCTTCCTTAGCCTGATTCAGTTACAGTTTTACTTTCTTAGCCTGATTCAGTTAGAGTTATTCCCTCCTTAGCCTGATTCAGTTAGAGTTATTCCTTCCTTAGCCTGATTCAGTTTACAGTTATTCCTCCCTTAGTCTGATTCAGTTAGAGTTATTACTTTCTTCGACTGGTTCAGTTAGAGTTTCTTAGATTCTTCCTTAGCCTGATTCGGTTAGAGTTATTACTTTCTTAGCCTGGTTCAGTTAGAGTTATTCTTTCCTTATCCTGGTTGAGTTAGAGTTATTCCTTCCTTAGCGTGATTCAGTTACAGTTATTTCTTTCTTATACTGATTCAGTTAGAGTTATTCGTTCCTTAGCCTGGTTCAGTTAGAGTTATTCCTTCCTTAGCCTAATTCAGTTAGAGTTATTCCTTCCTTAGCGTGATTCAGTTAGGGTTATTACTTCTTAGCCTGATTAAGTCAGAGTTATTCCTTTCTTAGCCTGATTCATTTAGAGTTATTCCTTCCTTAGCCTGATTCAGTTAGAGTTATTACTTCCTTAGTCTGATTCAGTTAGAGTTATTACTTTCTTAGCCTGGTTCAGTTAGAGTTATTCTTTCCTTATCCTGGTTGAGTTAGAGTTATTCCTTCCTTAGCGTGATTCAGTTACAGTTATTACTTTCTTAGACTGATTCAGTTAGAGCTATTGCTTCTTTAGCCTGATTCAGTTACAGTTATTACTTTCTTAGCATAATTCAGTTAGAGTTATTACTTTCTCAGCCTGATTCAATTAGAGATATTCCTTCCTTAGCCTGATTCAGTTAGAGTTATTACTTTCTTAGCCTGGTTCAGTTAGATTTATTACTTTTGTAGCCAGATTCAGTTAGAGGTATTATTTTCTTAGCCTGGTCCAGTTAGAGTTATCACTTTCTTAGCCTGGTTCAGTTAGAGTTATTACTTACTTAGTTTGGTTCAGTTAGAGTTATTCCTTCCTTATCCTGATTCATTTAGAGTTATTATTTTCTTAGCCTGGTTAAGTTGGAGTTATTCCTTCCTTAGCCTGATTCAGTTAGAGTTATTAATTTCTTAGCCTGATCCATTTAGAGATATTACTTTCTTAGCCTTGTTCAGTTAGAATTATTACTTTCTCAGCCTGGTTCAGTTAGAGTTATTATTTTCTTAGCCTGGTTTAGTTAGAGTTATTCCTTCTTCAGCCTGATTCAGTTAGAGTTATTACTTTCTTAGCCTGGTTCAGTAAGAGATATTCCTTCCTTAGCCTGATTCAGTTAGAGTTCTTACTTTCTTAGCCTGGTTCAGTTAGAATTGTTATTTTAAACATGCTAAGGAAGGAATAACCGTACTATTAGTTTCTTAGCCTGGTTCAATTAGAGTTATTCCTTCCTTAGCATAATTCAGTTAGAGTTATTACTTTCTTGGCCTGATTCAATTAGAGTTATTCCTTCCTTAGCCTGATTCAGTTACAGTTTTACTTTCTTAGCCTGATTCAGTTAGAGTTATTCCCTCCTTAGCCGGATTCAGTTAGAGTTATTCCTTCCTTAGTCTGATTCAGTTAGAGTTATTATTTTCTTCGCCTGATTCAATTAGAGTTGTTACTTTCTTAGCCTGACTCAGTTAGATTTATTCCTTCCTTAGCCTGATTCAGTTAGAGTTATTCTTTCCTTAGTCTGATTCAGTTAGAGTTATTACTTTCTTCGCCTGTTTCAATTAGAGTTTCTTAGATTCTTCCTTAGCCTGATTCGGTTAGAGTCATTACTTTCTTAGCCTGGTTCAGTTAGAATTATTCTTTCCTTATCCTGGTTGAGTTAGAGTTATTCCTTCCTTAGCGTGATTCAGTTACATTTATTACTTTCTTAGCCTGATTCAGTTACAGTTATTACTCTCTTAGTCTGGTTCAGTTACAGTTATTCCTTCCTTAGCATAATTCAGTTAGAGTTATTACTTTCTTGGCCTGATTCAATTAGAGTTATTCCTTCCTTAGCCTGATTCAGTTACAGTTATTACTATCTTTGCCTGATTCAATTAGAGTTATTACTTTCTTAGCCTGATTCAATTAGAGATATTCCTTCCTTAGCCTGATTCAGTTAGAGTTATTACTTTCTTAGCCTGATTCAGTTAGAGTTATTCCTTCCTTAGTCTGATTCAGTTAGAGTTATTCCTTCCTTAGTCTGATTCAGTTAGAGTTATTACTTTCTTCGTCTGGTTCAGTTAGAGTTTCTTAGATTCTTCCTTATCCTGATTCGGTTAGAGTTATTAATTTCTTAGACTGATTCATTTAGCGTTATTGCTTTCTTTGTCTGGTTCAGTTACAGTTATTCCTTCCTTAGCATAATTCAGTTAGAGTTATTACTTTTTTGGCCTGATTCAGTTAGAGATATCACTCTCTTAGCCTGGTTCATTTAGACTTATTACTTTCTTAGCCTGGTTCAGTCAGAGTTACTCCTTCCTTAGCTTGATTCAGTTAGAGTTATTACTTTCTTTTCTTGGTTCAGTTAGAGTTATTCCTTCCTTAACCTGATTCAGTAAGAGTTATTACTTTCTTAGCCTGGTTCAGTTAGAGTTATTCCTTCCTTAGCCTGATTCAGTTAGAGTTATTACTTTCTTAGCCTGGTTAAGTTGGAGTTTCCCTTCCTTAGCCTGATTCAGTTAGAGTTATTACATTCTTATCCTGATTCAGTTAGAGTTATTACTTTCTTAGCCTGGTTCAGTCAGAGTTATTCCATCCTTAGCCTGATCAGTCAGAGATATTACTTTCTTATCCTGGTTCAGTTAGACTTATTACTTTCTTAGTCTGGTTCAGTTACAGTTATTCCTTCCTTAGCATAATTCAGTTAGAGTTATTACTTTCTTGGCCTGATTCAATTAGAGTTATTACTTCCTTAGCCTGATTCAGTTACAGTTATTATTTTTCTTTGCCTGATTCAATTAGAGATATTCCTTCCTTAGCCTGATTCAGTTAGAGTTATTACTTTCTTAGCCTGATTCAGTTAGAGTTATTCCTTCCTTAGTCTGATTCAGTTGGAGTTATTCCTTCCTTAGTCTGATTCAGTTAGAGTTATTACTTTCTTCGTCTGGTTCAGTTAGAGTTTCTTAGATTCTTCCTTATCCTGATTCGGTTAGAGTTATTACTTTCTTAGCGTGGTTCAGTTAGAGCTATTCTTTCCTTATCCTGGTTGAGTTAGAGTTATTCCTTCCTTAGCGTGATTCAGTTACAGTTATTACTTTCTTAGACTGATTCAGTTAGAGTTATTCCTTCCTTAGCCTGATTCAGTTAGAGTTATTACTTTCTTAACATGATTCAATTAGAGTTATTCCTTCCTTAGCTTGATTCAGTTAGAGTTATTACTTTCTTATCCTGGTTCAGTTGGAGTTATTCCTTCCTTAGTCTGATTCAGTTAGAGTTATTCCTTCCTTAGTCTGATTTAGTTAGAGTTATTACTTTCTTCGCCTGTTTCAATTAGAGTTTCTTAGAATATTCCTTAGCCTGATTCGGTTAGAGTTATTACTTTCTTAGCATGGTTCAGTTAGAGTTATTATTTCCTTATCCTGGTTGAGTTAGAGTTACGCTTCCTTAGCCTGATTCAGTTAGAGTTATTACTTTCTTAGCCTGATTCAATTAGAGTTATTCCTTCCTTAGCTTGATTCAGTTAGAATTATTACTTTCTTATCCTGGTTCAGTTAGAGTTATTCCTTCCTTAGCCTGATTCAGTTAGAGTTATTATTTTCTTAGCCTGGTTCAGTTAGAATTATTCCTTCCTTAGCCTGATTCAGTTAGCGTTATTACTTTCTTAGCCTGGTTCAGTTAGAATTATTCCTTCCTTATCCTGATTCATTTAGAGTTATTACTTTCTTAGCTTGGTTAAGTTGGAGTTTTCCATCCTTAGCCTGATTCAGTTAGAGTTATTACTTTCTTAGCCTGATTCAGTTAGAGTTATTACTTTCTTAGCCTGGATCTGTTAAAGTTATTCCTTCCTTAGCCTGATTCAGTTAGAGATATTACTTTCTTAGCCTGGTTCAGTTAGACTTATTACTTTCTTAGCCTGGTTCAGTCAGAGTTATTCCTTCCTTAGCTTGATTCAGTTAGAGTTATTACTTTCTTATCTTGGTTCAGTTAGAGTTATTGCTTCCTTAGCCTGATTCAGTAAGTGTTATTACTATCTTAGCCTGGTTCAGTTAGAATTATTCCTTCCTTAGCCTGATTCAGTTAGAGTTATTACTTTCTTAGCCTGGTTAATTTGGAGTTTTCCATCCTTAGCCTGATTCAGTTAGAGTTATTACTTTCTTAGCCTGATTCAGTTAGAGTTATTACTTTCTTAGCCTGGTTCAGTCAGAGTTATTCCATCCTTAGCCTGATCAGTTAGAGATATTACTTTCTTATCCTGGTTCAGTTAGACTTATTACTTTCTTAGCCTGGTTCAGTCGGAGTTATTCCTTTTGTAGCCTGATTCAGTTAGAGTTATTACTTTTGTAGCCTAATCAGTTAGAGTTATTACCTTCTTAGCCTGGTGCAGTTAGAGTTGTTACTTTCTTAGCCTGGTTCAGTTAGAGTTATTATTTTCTTAGCCTGGTTCAGTTAGAGTTATTCCTTCCTTAATCTGATTCAGTTAGAGTTATTCCTTCCTTAGTCTGATTCAGTTAGAGTTATTACTTTCTTCGTCTGGTTCAGTTAGAGTTATTCCTTCCTTAGCTTCATTCAGTTACAGTTATTACTTTCTTAGACTGATTCAGTTAGAGTTATTGCTTCCTTAGCCTGATTCAGTTACAGTTATTACTTTCTTAGTCTGGTTCAGTTACAGTTATTCCTTCCTTAGCATAATTCAGTTAGAGTTATTACTTTCTTGGCCTGATTCAATTAGAATTATTCCTTCCTTAGCCTGATTCAGGTACAATTATTACTTTCTTTGCGTGATTCAATTAGAGTTATTACTTTCTTAGCCTGATTCAATCAGAGATATTCCTTCTTTAGCCTGATTCAGTTAGAGTTATTACTTTCTTAGCCTGATTCAGTTAGAGTTATTCCTTCCTTAGCCTGATTCGGTTAGAGTTATTCCTTCTTTGTCTGATTCAGTTAGAGTTATTACTTTCTTCTTCTGGTTCAGTAAGAGTTTCTTAGATTCTTTCTTATCCTCATTCGGTTAGAGTTATTACTTTCTTAGCCTGGTTCAGTAAGAGTTATTCTCTCCTTATCCTGGTTGAGTTAGAATTATTCCTCCCTTAGCGTGATTCAGTTACAGTTATTACTTTCTTAGCCTGATTCAATTAGAGTTATTCCTTCCTTAGCTTGATTCAGTTAGAGTTATTACTTTCTTATCCTGGTTCAGTTAGAGTTATTCCTTCCTTAGCCTGATTCAGTTAGAGATATTCCTTCCTTAGTCTGATTCAGTTAGAGTTATTCCTTCCTTAGTCTGATTCAGTTAGAGTTATTACTTTCTTCGCCTGTTTCAATTAGAGTATAGTAGATTCTTCCTTAGTCTGATTCGGTTAGAGTTATTACTTTCTTAGCCTAGTTCAGTTAGAGTTATTCTTTCCTTATCCTGGTTCAGTTAGAGTTATTCCTTCCTTAGCCTGATTCAGTTAGAGTTATTATTTTCTTAGCCTGATTCAGTTAGAATTATTCCTTCCTTAGCCTGATTCAGTTAGATTTATTACTTTCTTAGCTTGGTTAAGTTGGAGTTATTCCTTCCTTCCTTTGCCTGATTCAGTTAGAGTTATTACTTTCTTAGCCTGATCCATTTAGTGTTATTACTTTCTTAGCCTGGAACAGTTAGAGTTATTCCTTCCTTAGCCTGATTCAGTTAGAGATATTACTTTCTTAGCCTGGTTCAGTTAGACTTATCACTTTCTTCGCCTGGTTCAGTTAGAATTATTCCTTCCTTAGCCTGATTCAGTTAGCGTTATTACTTTCTTAGCCTGGTTCAGGTAGAATTATTCCTTCCTTATCCTGATTCATTTAGAGTTATTACTTTCTTAGCTTGGTTAAGTTGGAGTTATTCCTTCCTTTGATTGATTCAGTTAGAGTTATTACTTTCTTAGCCTGATCCATTTAGAGTTATTATTTTATTACCCTGGTTCAGTTAGAGTTATACATTCCTTAGCCTAATTCAGTTAGAGTTAAAACTTTCTTAGCCTGGATCAGTTAGAGATATTCCTTCCTTAGCCTGATTCAGTTAGAGTTGTCACTTTCTTAGCCTGGTTCAGTTAGAGTTATTACTTTCTTAGCCTGATTCAGTTAGAGTTATTCCTTCCTTAGCTTGATTCAGTTAGAGTTATTACTTTCTTATCTTGGTTCAGTTAGAGTTATTCCTTCCTTAGCCTGATTCAGTTAGAGTTATTACTTTCTTAGCCTGATTCAATTAGAGTTATTCCTTCCTTAGCTTGATTCAGTTAGAGTTATTACTTTCTTATCCTGGTTCAGTTAGAGTTATTCCTTCCTTAGCCTGATTCAGTTAGAGTTGTTATTTTCTTAGCCTGGTTCAGTTAGAATTATTCCTTCCTTAGCTTGATTCAGTTAGAGTTATTACTTTCTTATCTTGGTTCAGTTAGAGTTATTCCTTCCTTAGCCTGATTCAGTTATAGTTATTCCTTCCTTATCCTGGTTCAGTTACAGTTATTCCTTCATTAGCCTGGTTCAGTCAGAGTTATTCCTTTTGTAGCCTGATTCAGTTAGAGTTATTACTTTCTTAGCCTCGTTTAGTTAGAGTTATTACTTTAATCAAGCTAAGGAAGGAATAACCGTACTATTAGTTTCTTAGCCTGGTTCAATTAGAGTTATTCCTTCCTTAGCCTGACTCAGTTAGAGTTATTACTTTAATGAAGCAAAGGAAGCAAAAATATTACTTTCTCAGTCTGGTTCAGTTAGAGTTCTTCATTCCTTAGCCTGATTCAGTTAGAGTTATTACTTTCTTAGCCTGGTTCAGTTAGAGTTATTACTTTCTTAGCCTGATTAAGTTAGAGTTATTACTTTCTTCGTCTGGTTCAGTAAGAGTTTCTTAGATTCTTCCTTATCGTCATTCGGTTAGAGTTATTACTTTCTTAGCCTGGTTCAGTAAGAGTTATTCTTTCCTTATCCTGGTTGAGTTAGAGTTATTCCTTCCTTAGCGTGATTCAGTTAGATTTATTACTTTCTTAGACTGATTCAGTTAGAGTTATTCCTTCCTTAGCCTGATTCAGTTAGAGTTATTACTTCCGTAGCCTGATTCAATTAGAGTTATTCCTTCCTTAGCTTGATTCAGTTAGAGTTATTACTTTCTTATCCTGGTTCAGTTAGAGTTATTCCTTCCTTAGCCTGATTCAGTTAGAATTATTCCTCCCTTAGTCTGATTCAGTTAGAGTTATTCCTTCCTCAGTCTGATTCAGTTAGAGTTATTACTTTCTTCGCCTGTTTCAATTAGAGTTTCTTAGATTCTTCCTTAGTCTGATTCGGTTAGAGTTATTACTTTCTTAGCCTAGTTCAGTTAGAGTTATTCTTTCCTTATCCTGGTTCAGCTAGAGTTATTCCTTCCGTAGCCTGATTCAGTTAGAGTTATTATTTTCTTAGCCTGATTCAGTTAGAATTATTCCTTCCTTAGCCTGATTCATTTACAGTTATTACTTTCTTAGCCTACTTCAATTAGAGTTATTCCTTCCTTAGCGTGATTCAGTTAGTGTTATTACTTTCTTAGCCTGGTTCAGTTAGAGTTATTACTTCCTTATCCTGATTCAGTTAGAGTTATTACTTTCTTAGCCTGGTTAAGTTGGAGTTTTCCTTCCTTAGCCTGATTCAGTTAGAGTTATTACTTTCTTAGCCTGATTCAGTTAGAGTTATTACTTTCTTAGCCTCGTTCAGTCAGAGTTATTCTATCCTTAGCCTGATCAGTTAGAGATATTACTTTCTTATCCTGGTTCAGTCAGAGTTATTCTATCCTTAGCCTGATCAGTTAGAGATATTACTTTCTTATCCTGGTTCAGTTAGACTTATTACTTTCTTAGCCTGGTTCAGTCGGAGTTATTCCTTTGTAGCCTAATTCAGTTAGAGTTATTAGTTTTGTAGCCTAATCAGTCAGAGTTATTACCTTCTTAGCCTGGATCAGTTAGAGTTATTCCTTCCTTAGCCTGATTCAGTTAGAGATATTACTTTCTTAGCCTGGTTCAGTTAGACTTATTACTTTCTTAGCTTGGTTCAGTCAGAGTTATTCGTTTTGTAGCCTGATTCAGATAGAGTTATTACTTTCTTAGCCTCGTTTAATTAGAGTTATTACTTTAACCAAGCTAAGGAAGGAATAACCGTACTATTAGTTTCTTAGCCTGGTTCAATAAGAGTTATTCCTTCCTTAGCCTGACTCAGTTAGAGTTATTACTTTAATGAAGCAAAGGAAGCAAAAATATTACTTTCTCAGTCTGGTTCAGTTAGAGTTTTTCATTCCTTAGCCTGATTCAGTTAGAGTTATTCCTTCCTTAGCCTGATTCAGTAAGAGATATTACTTTCTTAGCCTGATTCAGTTAGAGTTATTACTTTCTTAGCCTGATTAAGTTAGAGTTACTACTTTCTTAGCCTGGTTCAGTTAGAGGTATTACTTTCTTAGCCTGATTCAATTAGAGTTATTCCTTCCTTAGCTTGATTCAGTTAGAGTTATTCCTTCCTTAGCCTGATTCATTTACAGTTGTTACTTTCGTAGCCTGGTTCAGTTAGAGTTATTATTTTCTTAGCCTGGTTCAGTTAGAGTTTTTCCTTCTTTATCCTATTTCAGTCAGAGTTATTACTTTCTTAGCCTGATTCAGTTAGAGTTATTACTTTCTTAGCCTGGTTCAGTTACAGTTATTCCTTCCTTAACCTGATTCAGTTAGAGATATTACTTTCTTAGCCTGGTTCAGTTAGACTTACTATTTTCTTAGCCTGATTCAGTTTGAATTATTCCTTCCTTAACCTGGTTCAGTTAGAGTTGTTACTTTCTTAGCTTGGTTAATTTGGAGCTATTCCTTCCTTTGCCTGATTCAGTTAGAGTTATTACTTTCTTAGCCTGATCCAGTAAGAGTTATTACTTTCTTAGCCTGGATCAGTTAGAGTTATTCCTTCCTTAGCCTGATTCAGTTAGAGATATTACTTTCTTAGCCTGGTTCAGTTAGACTTATTACTTTCTTAGCTTGGTTCAGTCAGAGTTATTCGTTTTGTAGCCTGATTCAGATAGAGTTATTACTTTCTTAGCCTCGTTTAATTAGAGTTATTACTTTAACCAAGCTAAGGAAGGAATAACCGTACTATTAGTTTCTTAGCCTGGTTCAATAAGAGTTATTCCTTCCTTAGCCTGACTCAGTTAGAGTTATTACTTTAATGAAGCAAAGGAAGCAAAAATATTACTTTCTCAGTCTGGTTCAGTTAGAGTTTTTCATTCCTTAGCCTGATTCAGTTAGAGTTATTCCTTCCTTAGCCTGATTCAGTAAGAGATATTACTTTCTTAGCCTGATTCAGTTAGAGTTATTACTTTCTTAGCCTGATTAAGTTAGAGTTACTACTTTCTTAGCCTGGTTCAGTTAGAGGTATTCCTTCCTTAGCCTGGTTCAGTTAGACTTATTACTTTCTTAGCCTGATTCAGTTTGAATTATTCTTTCCTTAGCCTGGTTCAGTTAGAGTTATTACTTTCTTAGCTTGGTTAATTTGGAGTTATTCCTTCCTTTGTCTGATTCAGTTAGAGTTATTACTTTCTTAGCCTGATCCAGTTAGAGTTATTACTTTCTTAGCCTGGATCAGTTAGAGTTATTCCTTCCTTAGCCTGATTCAGTTAGAGATATTACTTTCTTAGCCTGGTTCCGTTAGATTTATTACTTTCTTAGCCTGGTTCAGTCAGAGTTATTCCTTTTGTAGCCTGATTCAGTTAGAGTTATTATTTTCTTAGCCTCGTTTAATTAGAGTTATTACTTTAATCAAGCTAAGGAAGGAATAACCGTACTATTAGTTTCTTAGCCTGGTTCAATAAGAGTTATTCCTTCCTTAGCCTGACTCAGTTAGAGTTATTACTTTAATGAAGCAAAGGAAGCAAAAATATTACTTTCTCAGTCTGGTTCAGTTAGAGTTCTTCATTCCTTTGCCTGATTCAGTTAGAGTTATTACTTTCTTAGCCTGGTTCAGTGAGAGTTATTACTTCCTTAGCCTAATTCACTTAGAGTTATTACTTTCTAACATGGTTTACTTAGAGTTATTCCTTCCTTAGCCTGATTCAGTTAGAGTTATTCCTTTTTTAGCCTGGTTCAGTTAGAGTTATTCCTTCCTTAGCCTGATTCAGTTAGAGTTATTACTTTCTTAGCGTGGTTCAGCTAGAGTTATTACTTTCTTAGCCTGGTTCAGTTACAGTTATTCCTGCCTTAGCCTGATTCAGTTAGAGTTATTACTTTCTTAGCCTGGTTCAGTTAGACTTATTATTTTCTTAGCCTGGTTGAGTCAGAGATATTCCTTTTGTAGCCTGATTCAGTCAGAGTTATTACTTTCTTAGCCTCGTTCAGTTAGATTCATTACTTTAATTAAGCTAAGGAAGGAATAACCGTACTATTAGTTTCTTAGCCTGGTTCAATTTCAGTTATTCCTTCCTTAGCCTGATTCAGTTAGAATTATTACTTTCTTAGCCTGGTTCAGTGAGAGTTATTACTTCTTTAGCCTAATTCACTTAGAGTTATTACTTTCTAACATGGTTTACTTAGAGTTATTCCTTCCTTAGCCTGATTCAGTAAGAGTTATTCCTTTTTTAGCCTGGTTCAGTTACAGTTATTCCTTCCTTAGCCTGATTCAATTAAAGTTATTACTTTCTTAGCCTGATTCAGTTAGAGTTATTACTTTCTTAGCCTGATTCAATTAGAATTATTCCTTCCTTAGCTTGATTCAGTTAGAGTTATTACTTTCTTATCCTGGTTCAGTTAGAGTTATTCCTTCCTTAGCCTGATTCAGTTAGTGTTATTATTTTTTTAGCCTGGTTCAGTTAGAATTATCCCTTCCTTAGCCTGATTCAGTTAGAGTTATTCCTTCCTTAGCCTGATTCAATTAAAGTTATTACTTTCTTAGCCTGATTCAGTTAGTGTTACTACTTTCTTAGTCTTTTTCTGTTAGAGGTATTCCTTCCTTAGCCTGGTTCAGTTAGACTTATTACTTTCTTAGCCTGATTCAGTTTGAATTATTCCTTCCTTAGCCTGGTTCAGTTAGAATTATTCTTTCCTTATCCTATTTGAGCTAGAGTTATTCCTTCCTTAGCGTGATTCAGTTACAGTTATTACTTTCTTAGACTGATTCAGTTATGGTTATTCCTTCCTTAGCCTGATTCAGTTAGAGTTATTACTTTCTTAGCCTGATTCAATTAGAATTATTCCTTCCTTAGCTTGATTCAGTTAGAGTTATTACTTTCTTATCCTGGTTCAGTTAGAGTTATTCCTTCCTTATCCTGATTGAGTTAGAGTTATTACTTTCTTAGCTTGGTTAAGTTGGAGTTATTCCTTCCTTTGCCTGATTCAGTTAGAGTTATTACTTTCTTACCCTGATCCAATTAGAATTATTACTTTCTTAGCCTGGTTCAGTTATAGTTATTCCTTCCTTATCCTGGTTCAGTTACAGTTATTCCTTCATTAGCCTGGTTCAGTCAGAGTTATTCCTTTTGTAGCCTGATTCAGTTAGAGTTATTACTTTCTTAGCCTCGTTTAGTTAGAGTTATTACTTTAATCAAGCTAAGGAAGGAATAACCGTACTATTAGTTTCTTAGCCTGGTTCAATTAGAGTTATTCCTTCCTTAGCCTGACTCAGTTAGAGTTATTACTTTAATGAAGCAAAGGAAGCAAAAATATTACTTTCTCAGTCTGGTTCAGTTAGAGTTCTTCATTCCTTAGCCTGATTCAGTTAGAGTTATTACTTTCTTAGCCTGGTTCAGTTAGAGTTATTACTTTCTTAGCCTGGTTCAGTTACAGTTATTCCTTCCTTAGCCTGATTCAGTTAGAGTTACTACTTTGTTAGCCTGGTTCAGTTACACTTATTACTTTCTTAGCCTGGTTCAGTCAGAGTTATTCCTTTTGTAGCCTGATTCAGTTAGAGTCATTACCTTCTTAGCCTGGTTCAGTTAGAGTTATTACTTTTGTAGCGTGATTCAGTTAGAGTTATTATTTTCTTACCATGGTTCAGTTAGAGTTATTCCTTCCTTAGCCTAATTCAGTTAGAGTTAAAACTTTCTTAGCCTGGTTCAGTTAGAGATATTCCTTCCTTAGCCTGATTCAGTTAGGGATGTTACTTTCTTAGCCTGGTTCAGTTAGAGTTATTCCTTTCTTAGCTTGATTCAGTTAGATTAATTACTTTCTTATCTTGGTTCAGTTAGAGTTATTCTTTCCTTAGCCCTGATTCAGTAAGAGTTATTACTTTCTTAGCCTGGTTCAGTTAGAGTTATTCCTTCCTTAGCCTGATTCAGTTAGAGTAATTACTTTCTTAGCCTGATTCAGTTAGAGTTATTACTTTCTTAGCCTGGTTCAGTCAGAGTTATTCCATCCTTAGCCTGATCAGTTAGAGTTATTACTTTCTTATCCTGGTTCAGTTAGACTTATTACTTTCTTAGCCTGGTTCAGTCGGAGTTATTCGTTTTGTAGCCTGATTCAGTTAGAGATATTACTTTCTTATCCTGGTTCAGTCAGAGTTATTCTATCCTAAGCCTGATCAGTTAGAGATATTACTTTCTTATCCTGGTTCAGTCAGAGTTATTCTATCCTTAGCCTGATCAGTTAGAGATATTACTTTCTTATCCTGGTTCAGTTAGACTTATTACTTTCTTAGCCTGGTTCATTCGGAGTTATTCCTTTTGTAGCCTGATTCAGTTAGAGTTATTACTTTTGTAGGCTAATCAGTTAGAATTATTACCTCCTTAGCCTGGTTCAGTTAGAGTTATTCCTTCCTTAGCCTGATTCAGTTACAGTTGTAACTTTCTTAGCTTTGGTCAGTTAGAGTTATTGTTTTCTTAGCCTGGTTCAGTTAGAGTTATTCCTTCTTTATCCTAATTCAGAAAATAATATCTCTTTTTTAGCCTGATTCAGTTAGATTTCTTCCTTCCTTAATCTTATTCATTTAGAGTTATTACTTTCTTAGCCTACTCCAATGAAAGTTATTCCTTCCTTAGCGTGATTCAGTTAGTGTTATTACTTTCTTAGCCTGATTCAGTTAGATTTATTCCTTCCTTAGCCTGATTCAGTTACAGTTATTATTTTCTTAGCCTGATTCAGTTAGAGTTATTCCTTCCTTAGCTTGATTCAGTTAGAGTTATTTCTTTCTTATCCTGGTTCAGTTAGAATTATTCCTTCCTTAGCCTGATTCAGTTAGAGTTATTATTTTCTTAGATTGGTTCAGTTAGAATTATTCCTTCCTTAGTCTGATTCAGTTAGAGTTATTATTTTCTTAGCCTGGTTCAGTTAGAGGTATTCCTTCCTTAGCCTGATTCAGTTAGAGTTATTCCTTTTTTAACCTGGTTCAGTTAGAGTTATTCCTTTTTTAGCCTGATTCAGTTAGAGTTATTACTTTCTTAGCCTGGTTCAGTTAGAGTTACTACTTTCTTATCCTGGTTCAGTTAGAGGTATTCCTTCCTTAGCCTGATTCAGTTAGAGTTATTATTTTCTTAGCCTGGTTCAGTTAGAATTATTCCTTCCTTAGCCTGATTCACTTAGAGTTATTACTTTCTTAGCCTGGTTCAGTTACTGTTATTCCTTCCTTATCCTGATTCAGTTAGAGTTATTACTTTCTTAGCTTGGTTAAGTTGGAGTCATTCCTTCCTTTGCCTGATTCAGTTAGAGTTATTACTTTCTTAGCCTGATCCAGTTAGAGTTATTACTTTCTTAGCCTCGTTTAGTTAGAGGTATTACTTTAATCAAGCAAAGGAAGGAATAACCGTACTATTAGTTTCTTAGCCTGGTTCAATTAGAGTTATTCCTTCCTTAGCCTGACTCAGTTAGAGTTATTACTTTAATGAAACAAAGGAAGCAAAAATATTAGTTTCTCAGTCTGGTTCAGTTAGAGTTCTTCATTCCTTAGCCTGATTCAGTTAGAGTTATTACTTTCTTAGCCTGGTTCAGTGAGAGTTATTACTTCCTTAGCCTAATTCACTTAGAGTTATTACTTTCTAACATGGTTTACTTAGAGTTATTCCTTCCTTAACCTGATTCAGTTAGAGTTATTCCTTTTTTAGCCTGGTTTAGTTAGAGTTATTCCTTCCTTAGCCTGATTCAGTTAGAGTTATTACTTTCTTGGACTGGTTCAGTTAGAGTTATTACTTTCTTAGTCTGGTTCAGTTGCAGTTATTCCTTCCGTAGCCTGATTCAGTTAGACTTACTACTTTCTTAGCCTGGTTCAGTTAGACTTATTACTTTCTTAGCCTGGTTCAGTCAGAGTTATTCCTTTTGTAGCCTAATTCAGTTAGAGTTATTACCTTCTTAGCCTGGTTCAGTTAGAGCTATTACTTTTGTAACCTGATTTAGTTAGAGTTATTATTTTCTTAGCCTGGTTCAGTTAGAGTTATTCCTTCCTTAGCCTGATTCAGTTAGAGTTATTACTTTCTTAGCCTGGTTCATTTAGAATTATTCCTTCCTTATCCTGATTCAGTTAGAGTTATTACTTTCTTAGCCTGGATCAGTTAGAGTTATTCCTTCCTTAGCCTGATTCAGTTAGAGATATTACTTTCTTAGCCTGGTTCAGTTAGACTTATTACTTTCTTAGCCTGGTTCAGTCAGAGTTATTCCTTCCTTAGCTTGATTCAGTTAGAGTTATTCCTTCCTTAGCCTGATTCAGTTAGAGTTATTCCTTCCTTAGCCTGATTCAGTAAGAGTTATTATTTTCTTAGCCTGATTCAGTAAGAGTTATTATTTTCTTAGCCTGGTTCAGTTAGAGTTATTCCTTCCTTAGAATGATTCAGTTAGAATTATTACTTTCTTAGCCTGGTTCAGTCAGAGTTATTCCATCCTTAGCCTGATCAGTTAGAGATATTACTTTCTTATCCTGGTTCAGTTAGACTTATTACTTTCTTAGCCTGGTTCAGTCGGAGTTATTCCTTTTGTAGCCTGATTCAGTTAGAGTTATTACTTTTGTAGCCTAATCAGTTAGAGTTATTACTTTCTTAGCCTGGTTCAGTTAGAGTTATTCCTTCCTTAGCCTGATTAATTTACAGTCGTTACTTTCTTAGCCTGGTTCAGTTAGAGTTATTGTTTTCTTAGCCTGGTTCAGTTAGAGTTTTTCCTTCTTTATCGTATTTCAGTTAGAGTTATTACTTTCTTAGCCTGATTCAGTTAGATTTCTTCCTTCCTTAGTCTGATTCAGTTAGAGTTATTACTTTCTTATCCTGGTTCAGTTAGATTTCTTCCTTCCTTAGTCTGATTCATTTAGAGTTACTTTCTTAGCCTACTTCAACTAGAGTTATTCCTTCCTTAGCGTGATTCAGTTAGTGTTATTACTTTCTTAGCCTGATTCAGTTAGAGTTATTCCTTTCTTAGCCTGATTCAGTTAGAATTATTACTATCTTATCCTGATTCAGTTAGATTTCTTCCTTCTTTAGTCTGATTCATTTAGAGTTACTTTCTTAGCCTACTTCAACTAGAGTTATTCCTTCCTTAGCGTGATTCAGTTAGTATTATTACTTTCTTAGCCTGATTCAGTTAGAGTTATTCCTTTCTTAGCCTGATTCAGAGAGAATTATTACTACCTTATCCTGATTCAGTTAGAGTTATTCCTTCCTTAGCTTGATTCAGTTAGAGTTATTACTTTCTTATCCTGGTTCAGTTAGAGTTATTCCTTCCTTAGCCTGATTCAGTTAGAGTTATTACTTTCTTAGCCTGGTTCAGTCAGAGTTATTCCTTTTGTAGCCTGATTCAGTTAGAGTCATTACCTTCTTAGCCTGGTTCAGTTAGAGTTATTACTTTTGTAGCGTGATTCAGTTAGAGTTATTATTTTCTTACCATGGTTCAGTTAGAGTTATTCCTTCCTTAGCCTAATTCAGTTAGAGTTAAAACTTTCTTAGCCTGGTTCAGTTAGAGATATTCCTTCCTTAGCCTGATTCAGTTAGGGATGTTACTTTCTTAGCCTGGTTCAGTTAGAGTTATTCCTTTCTTAGCTTGATTCAGTTAGATTAATTACTTTCTTATCTTGGTTCAGTTAGAGTTATTCCTTCCTTAGCTTGATTCAGTTAGAGTTATTACTTTCTTATCCTGGTTCAGTTAGAGTTATTCCTTCCTTAGCCTGGTTCAGTTAGAGTTATTCCTTCCTTAGCCTGATTCAGTTAGAGTTATTACTTTCTTAGCCTGGATCAGTTACAGTTATTCCTTCCTTAGCCTGATTCAGTTAGAGTTACTACTTTCTTAGCCTGGTTCAGTTAGACTTATTACTTTCTTAGCCTGGTTCAGTCAGAGTTATTCCTTTTGTAGCCTGATTCAGTTAGAGTCATTACCTTCTTAGCCTGGTTAAGTTAGAGATATTACTTTTGTAGCGTGATTCAGTTAGAGTTATTATTTTCTTACCCTGGTTCAGTTAGAGTTATTCCTTCCTTAGCCTAATTCAGTTAGAGTTAAAACTTTCTTAGCCTGGTTCAGTTAGAGATATTCCTTCCTTAGCCTGATTCAGTTAGAGATATTACTTTCCTAGCCTGGTTCAGTTAGACTTATTACTTTCTTAGCCTGGTTCAGTCAGAGTTATTATTTTGTAGCCTGATTCAGTTAGAGTTATTCCTTTTGTAGCCTGATTCCGTTAGAGTTATTACCTTCTTAGCCTGGTTTAGTTGGAGTTATTCCTCTTGTAGCCTGATTCAGTTAGAGTCATTACTTTTGTAGCCTAATCAGTTAGAGTTATTACTTTCTTAGCCTGATGCAGTTACAGTTATTCCTTCCTTAGCTTGATTCAGTTAGAGTTATTTCTTTCTTATCCTGGTTCAGTTAGAGTTATTCCTTCCTTAGCCTGATTCAGTTAGAGTTATTATTTTCTTAGATTGGTTCAGTTAGAGTTATTCCTTCCTTAGCCTGATTCAGTTAGAGTTATTACTTTCTTAGCCTGGTTCAGTTAGAGTTATTCCTTCCTTAGCCTGATTCAATTAAAGTTATTACTTTCTTAGCCTGATTCAGTTAGAGTTACTACTTTCTTAGCCTGGTTCAGTTAGAGGTATTCCTTCCTTAGCCTGGTTCAGTTAGACTTATTATTTTCTTAGTCTGATTCAGTTTGAATTATTCCTTCCTTAGCCTGGTTCAGTTAGAGTTATTACTTTCTTAGCTTGGTTAATTTGGAGTTATTCCTTCCTTTGCCTGATTCAGTTAGAGTTATTATTTTCTTAGCCTGATCCAGTTAGAGTTATTACTTTCTTAGCCTGGATCAGTTAGAGTTATTCCTTCCTTAGCCTGATTCAGTTAGAGATATTACTTTCTTAGCCTGGTTCAGTTAGACTTATTACTTTCTTAGCCTGGTTCAGTCAGAGTTATTCCTTTTGTAGCCTGATTCAGTTAGAGTTATTACTTTCTTAGCCTCGTTTAATTAGAGTTATTACTTTAATCAAGCTAAGGAAGGAATAACCGTACTATTAGTTTCTTAGCCTGGTTCAAAAAGAGTTATTCCTTCCTTAGCCTGACTCAGTTAGAGTTATTACTTTAATGAAACAAAGGAAGGAAAAATTATTAATTTTTCAGTCTGGTTCAGTTAGAGTTCTTCATTCCTTAGCCTGATTCAGTTAGAGTTATAACTTTCTTAGCCTGGTTCAGTGAGAGTTATTACTTCTTTAGCCTAATTCACTTAGAATTATTACTTTCTAACATGGTTTACTTAGAGTTATTCCTTCCTTAGCCTGATTCAGTTAGAGTTATTCCTTTTTTAGCCTGGTTCAGTTACAGTTATTCCTTCCTTAGCCTGATTCAATTAAAGTTATTACTTTCTTAGCCTGATTCAGTTAGAGTTATTACTTTCTTAGTCTGGTTCAGTTAGACTTATTACTTTCTTAGCCTGGTTTAGTCGGAGTTATTCCTTCCTTAGCCTGACTCAGTTAGAGTTATTACTTTAATGAAGCAAAGGAAGCAAAAATATCACTTTCTGAGTCTGGTTCAGTTAGAGTTCTTCATTCCTTTTCCTGATTCAGTTAGAGTTATTACTTTCTTAGCCTGGTTCAGTGAGAGTTATTACTTCCTTAGCCTAATTCACTTAGAGTTATTATTTTCTAACATGATTTACTTAGAGTTATTCCTTCCTTAGCCTGATTCAGTTAGAGTTATTCCTTTTTTAGCCTGGTTCAGTTAGAGTTATTAATTTCTTAGCCTGGTTCAGTTACAGTTATTCCTTCCTTAGCCTGATTCAGTTAGAGTTACTACTTTCTTAGCCTGGTTCAGTTAGACTTATTAATTTCTTAGCCTGGTTCAGTCAGAGTTATTCCTTTTGTAGCCTGATTTAGTTAGAGTCATTACCTTCTTAGCCTGGTTCAGTTAGAGTTATTACTTTCTTATCTTGGTTCAGTTAGAGTTATTCCTTCCTTAGCCTGATTCAGTAGAAGTTATTACTTTCTTAGCCTGGTTCAGTTAGAGTTATTCCTTCCTTAGCCTGATTCAGTTAGAGTTATTACTTTCTTAGCCTGGTTAAGTTGGAGTTTTCCTTCCTTAGCCTGATTCAGTTAGAGTTATGACTTTCTTAGCCTGATTCAGTTAGAGTTACTACTTTCTTAGCCTGGTTCAGTCAGAGATATTCCATCCTTAGCCTGATCAGTTAGAGATATTACTTTCTTATCCTGGTTCAGTTAGACTTATTACTTTCTTAGCCTGGTTCAGTCGGAGTTATTCCTTTTGTAGCCTGATTCAGTTAGAGTTATTACTTTTGTAGCCTAATCAGTTAGAATTATTACCTCCTTAGCCTGGTTCAGTTAGAGTTATTCCTTCCTTAGCCTGATTCAGTTACAGTTCTTACTTTCTTAGCCTGGTTCAGTTAGAGTTATTGTTTTCTTAGCCTGGTTCAGTTAGAATTATTCCTTCTTTATCCTAATTCAGTTAGAGTTATTACTTTTTTTAGCCTGATTCAGTTAGATTTCTTCCTTCCTTAATCTGATTCATGTAGAGTTATTACTTTCTTAGCCTACTTCAATTAGAGTTATTCCTTCCTTAGCGTGATTCAGTTAGTTTTATTACTTTCTTAGCCTGATTCAGTTAGAGTTATTCCTTCCTTAGCCTGATTCAGTTGGAGTTATTACTTTCTTAGCCTGATTCAGTTAGAATAATTCCTTCCTTAGCCTGATTCAGTTAGAGTTATTACTTTCTTAGCCTCGTTCAGTTAGATTTGCTCCTTCCTTAGCCTGATTCAGTTAGAGTTATTACCTTCTTAGCTTGGTTAAGTTGGAGTTATTCCTTCGTTAGCCTGATTCAATTAAAGTTATTACTTTCTTAGCCTGATTCAGTTAGAGTTACTACTTTCTTATCCTGGTTTAGTTAGAGGTATTCCTTCCTTAGCCTGATTCATTTATAGTTATTATTTTCTTAGCCTGGTTCAGTTAGAATTATTCCTTCCTTAGCCTGATTCACTTAGAGTTATTACTTTCTTAGCCTGGTTCAGTTAGAGTTATTCCTTCCTTATCCTGATTCAGTCAGAGTTATTACTTTCTTAGCTTGGTTAAGTTGGAGTTATTCCTTCCTTTGCCTGATTCAGTTAGAGTTATTACTTTCTTAGCCTGATCCAGTTAGAGTTATTACTTTCTTAGCCTGGATCAGTTAGACTTATTACTTTCTTCGCCTGGTTCAGTCAGAGTTATTCCTTTTGTAGCCTGATTCAGTTGGAGTTATTACTTTCTTAGCCTCGTTTAGTTAGAGTTATTACTTTAATCAAGCAAAGGAAGGAATAACCGTACTAGCAGTTTCTTAGCCTGGTTCAATTAGAGTTATTCCTTCCTTAGCCTGACTCAGTTAGAGTTATTACTTTAATGAAGCAAAGGAAGCAAAAATATTAGTTTCTCAGTCTGGTTCAGTTAGAGTTCTTCATTCCTTAGCCTGATTCAGTTAGAGTTATTCCTTTTTTAGCCTGGTTCAGTTTGAATTATTCCTTCCTTAGCCTGGTGATGTTAGAGTTATTCTTTCCTTATCCTATTTGAGTTAGAGTTATTCCTTCCTTAGTGTGATTCAGTTACAGTTATTACTTTCTTAGACTGATTCAGTTAGGGTTATTCCTTCCTTAGCCTGATTCAGTTAGAGTTACTACTTTCTTAGCCTTTTTCAGTTAGAGGTATTCCTTCCTTAGCCTGGTTCAGTTAGACTTATTACTTTCTTAGCCTGATTCAGTTTGAATTATTCCTTCCTTAGCCTGGTGATGTTAGAGTTATTCTTTCCTTATCCTATTTGAGTTAGAGTTATTCCTTCCTTAGTGTGATTCAGTTACAGTTATTACTTTCTTAGACTGATTCAGTTAGGGTTATTCCTTCCTTAGCCTGATTCAGTTAGAGTTATTACTTTCTTAGCCTGATTCTATTAGAGTTATTCCTTCCTTAGCTTGATTCAGTTAGAGTTATTACTTTCTTTTTCTGGTTCAGTTAGAGTTATTCCTTCCTTAGCCTGATTCAGTTAGTGTTATTATTTTCTTAGCCTGGTTCAGTTAGAATTATTCCTTCCTTAGCCTGATTCAGTTAGAGTTATTACTTTCTTAGCCTGATTCAGTTAGAGTTATTCCTTCCTTATCCTGATTCAGTTAGAGTTATTACTTTCTTAGCTTGATTAAGTTGGAGTTATTCCTTCCTTTGCCTGATTCAGTTAGAGTTATTACTTTCTTAGCCTGATCCAGTTAGAATTATTACTTTCTTAGCCTGGTTGAGTTATAGTTATACCTTCCTTATCCTGGTTCAGTTACAGTTATTCCTTCCTTAGCGTGATTCAGTTAGAGTTATTACTTTCTTAGCGTGGTTCAGTTAGAGTTATTCCTTTCTTAGTCTGATTCAGTTAGAGCTGTTGCTTTCTTAGCCTGGTTCAGTTAGAGTTATTCCTTCCTTAGCCTGATTCAGTTAGAGCTATTAATTTTTTAGCCTCATTCAGTTAGAATTATTCCTTCCTTATCCTGATTCAGTTAGAGTTATTACTTTCTTAGCCTGGTTCAGTCAGAGTTATTCCTTTTGTAGCCTGATTCAGTTAGAGTTATTACTTTCTTAGCCACGTTTAGTTAGAGTTATTACTTTAATCAAGCTAAGGAAGGAATAACCGTACTATTAGTTTCTTAGCCTGGTTCAATTAGAGTTATTCCTTCCTTAGCCTGACTCAGTTAGAGTTATTACTTTAATGAAGCAAAGGAAGCAAAAATATTACTTTCTCAGTCTGGTTCAGTTAGAGTTCTTCATTCCTTAGCTTGATTCAGTTAGAGTTATTACTCTCTTAGCCTGGTTCAGTGAGAGTTATTCTTTCCTTAGCCTAATTCACTTAGAGTTATTACTTTCTAACATGGTTTACTTAGAGTTATTCCTTCCTTAGCCTGATTCAGTTAGAGTTATTCTTTTTTAGCCTGGTTCAGTTAGAGTTATTCCTTCCTTAGCCTGATTCAGTTAGAGTTATTACTTTCTTACCCTGGTTCAGTTACAGTTATTCCTTCCTTAGCCTGATTCAGTTAGAGTTACTACTTTGTTAGCCTGGTTCAGTTAGACTTATTACTTTCTTAGCCTGGTTCAGTCAGAGTGATTCCTTTTGTAGCCTGATTCAGTTAGAGTCATTACCTTCTTAGCCTGGTTCAGTTAGAGTTATTACTTTTGTAGCGCGATTCAGTTAGAGTTATTATTTTCTTACCATGGTTCAGTCAGAGTTATTCCTTCCTTAGCCTAATTTAGTTAGAGTTAAAACTTTCTTAGCCTGGTTCAGTTAGAGATATTCCTTCCTTAGCCTGATTCAGTTAGAGTTGTTACTTTCTTAGCCTGGTTCAGTTAGAGGTATTACTTTCTTAGCCTGATTCAGTTAGAGTTATTCCTTCCTTAGCTTGATTCAGTTAGAGTTATTACTTTCTTATCTTGTTTCAGTTAGAGTTATTCCTTCCTTAGCCTGATTCAGTAAGAGGTATTACTTTCTTAGCCTGGTAAAGTTGGAGTTTTCCTTCCTTAGCCTGATTCATTTAGAGTTATTATTTTCTTAGCCTGATTCAGTTAGAGTTATTACTTTCTTAGCTTGGTTCAGTCAGAGTTATTCCATCCTTAGCCTGATCAGTTAGAGATATTACTTTCTTATCCTGGTTCAGTTAGACTTGTTACTTTCTTAGCCTGGTTCAGTCGGAGTTATTCCTTTTGTAGCCTGATTCAGTTAGAGTTATTACATTTGTAGCCTAATCAGTTAGAGTTATTACCTTCTTAGCTTGGTTCAGTTAGAATTATTCCTTCCTTAGCCTGATTCAATTAAAGTTGTTACTTTCTTAGCCTGGTTCAGTTAGATTTATTATTTTCTTAGCCTGGTTCAGTTAGAGTTATTACTTTCTAACATGGTTTACTTAGAGTTATTCCTTCCTTAGCCTGATTCAGTTAGAGTTATTCCTTTTTTAGCCTGGTTCAATTAGAGTTTTTCCTTCCTTAGCCTGATTCAGTTAGAGATATTACTTTCTTAGCCTGGTTCAGTTAGAGTTATAACTTTCTTAGCCTGATTCAGTTACAGTTGTTATATTTTTAGCCTGGTTCAATTAGAGTTATTACTTTCTTAGCCTGGTTCAGTTAGAGTTATTCCTTCATTAGCCTGATTCAGTAGGAGTTATTACTTTCTTAGCCTGGTTCAGTTGGTATTATTCCTTCCTTAGCCTGATTCAGTTAGAGTTATTACTTTCTTAGCCAGGTTAAGTTGGAGTTTTCCTTCCTTAGCCTGATTCAGTTAGAGTTATGACTTACTTAGCCTGATTCAGTTAGAGGTATTACTTTCTTATCCTGGTTCAGTTAGAGTTATTATTTTCTTAGCCTGGTTCAGTTAGAGTTATTCCTTCTTTATCCTAATTCAATTAGAGTTATTAGTTTCTTAGCCTGATTCAGTTAGATTTCTTCCTTCCTTAATCTGACTCATTTAGAGTTATTACTTTCTTAGCCTACTTCAATTAGAGTTATTCCTTCCTTAGCGTGATTCAGTTAGGGTTATTACTTTCTTAGCCTGATTAATGTAGAGTTATTCCTTCCTTAGCCTGATTCAGTTAGAGTTATTACTTTCTTAGCCTGGTTCAGTTAGAGTTACTCCTTCCTTAGCCTGATTCAGTTACAGTTACTCCTTCCTTAGCCTGATTCAGTTAGAGTTATTACCTTCTTAGCTTGGTTAAGTTGGAGTTATTCCTTCCTTAGCATGATTCAATTAAAGTTATTACTTTCTTAGCCTGATTCAGTTAGAGTTACTACTTTCTTAGCCTGGTTCAGTTAGAGGTATTCCTTCCTTAGCCTGATTCAGTTACAGTTGTTACATTTTTAGCCTGGTTCAATTAGAGTTATTACTTTCTTAGCCTGGTTCAGTTAGAGTTATTCCTTCCTTAGCCTAATTCAGTTACAGTTATTACTTTCTTAGCCTGGTTCAGTTAGAGTTATTCCTTCCTTAGCATAATTCAGTTAGATTTATTACTTTCTTGACCTGATTCAATTAGAGTTATTCCTTCCTTAGCCTGATTCAGTTACAGTTATTACTTTCTTAGCCTGATTCAGTTAGAGTTATTCCCTGCTTAGCCTGATTCGGTAGAGTTATTACTTTCTTAGCCTGGTTCAGTTATAGTTATTCTTTCCTTATCCTGGTTCAGTTAGAGTTATTCCTTCCTTAGCGTGATTCAGTTACAGTTATTATTTTCTTAGCCTGATTCAGTTAGAGTTATTCCTTCCTTAGCCTGATTCATTTAGAGTTATTACTTTCTTAGCCTGATTCAGTTTGAATTATTCCTTCCTTAGTCTGATTCAGTTAGATTTATTACTTTCTTAGCCTGGTTTATTTACAGTTATTCCTTCCTTAGCATAATTCAGTTAGAGATATTACTTTCTTAGCCTGATTCAAGTAGAGTTATTCCTTCCATAGCCTGATTCAGTTAGAATTATTACTTTCTTAGCCTGATTCAGTTAGACTTATTCCTTCATTAGTCTGATTCAGTTAGAGTTATTACTTCCTTCGCCTGATTCAGTTAGAGTTATTCCTTCCTTAGCCTGATTCAGTTAGTGTTATAACTTTCTTAGCCTGATTCATTTAGAGTTATTCCTTCCTTAGTCTGATTCAGTTAGGTTTATTACCTTCTTAGCCTGGTTCAGTTAGAGTTATTCCTTCCTTAGCTTGATTCAGTTACAGTTATTACTTTCTTAGCCTGATTCAGTTAGAGGTATTCCATCCTTAGCTTGATTTAGTTAGAGTTATTACTTTCTTAGCCTAGTTCAATTAGAGTTATTCCTTCCTTAGCCTGATTCAGGTTTGAGTTATTATTTTCTTAGCCTGGTTCAGTTACAATTATTCGTTCCTTAGCCTGATTCAATTAGATTTATTACTTTCTTAGCCTGGTTCAGTTAGAGTTATTACTTTTGTAGCCAGATTCAGTTAGAGTTATTACTTTCTTAGCCTGGTTCAGTTAGAGTTGCTATTTCCTTAGCCTGGTTCATTTAGAGTTATTACTTTCTTAGCCATGTTCAGTTAGACTTATTACTTTCTTAGCCTGGTTGAGTAAGAGTTATTCCTTTTGTAGCCTGATTCAGTTAGAGTTATTACCTTCTTAGCCTGGTTCAGTTAGAGTTATTACTTTTGTAGCCTGATTCAGTTATTGTTTTTACTTTCTTAGCGTGGTTCAGTTAGAGTTATTACTTTCTTAGCCTGGTTCAGTTAGAGTTATTCTTCTTAGTTTGATTCAGTTAGAATTATTACTTTCTTAGCCTGATTCAGTTAGAGATATTCCTTCCTTAGCTTGATTCAGTTAGAGTTATTACTTTCTTATCCTGGTTCAGTTAGAGTTATTCCTTCCTTAGCTTGATTAAGTTAGAATTATTATTTTCTTAGCCTGGTGCAGTTAGAGTTATTCCTTCCTTAGCCTGATTCAGTTAGATTTATTACTTTCTTAGCCTGATTCAGTTAGGGTTATTCCTTCCTTAGCCTGATTCATTTAGAGTTATTACTTTCTTAGCCTGGTTAAGTTGGAGTTATTCCTTCCTTAGCCTGATTCAGTTAGAGTTATTACTTCCTTAGCCTGATTCAGTTAGAGATATTACTTTCCTAGCTTGGTTCAGTTAGACTTATTACTTTCTTAGCCTGGTTCAGTCAGAGTTAATCCTTTTGTAACCTGATTCAGTTAGAGTTATTACTTTTGTAGCCTGATTCATTTAGAGTTATTACCTTCTTAGCCTGGTTCAGTTAGAGTTATTACTTTTGTAGCCTGATTCAGTTAGAATTATTACTTTCTTAGCCTGGTTCAGTTAGAGTTATTACTTTCTTAGCCTGGTTCAGTCAGAGTTATTCCTTCCTAACCAAATCCTGTGAGAGTTATTACTTTCTTAGCCTGGTTCAGTTAGAGTTATTCCTTCCTTAGTCTGATTCTGTTAGAGTTTTTACTTTCTTAGCCTGGTTCACTTAGAGTTATTCCTTCCTTAGTCTGATTCATTTAGAGTTATTTCTTCCTTAGTCTGATTCAGTTAGATTTATTACTTTCTTAGCCTGGTTCAGTTAGATGTATTCCTTCCTTAGCCTGATTCGGTTAGAGTTATTACTTTCTAGCCTGGTTCAGTTAGAGTTATTCTTTCCTTATCCTGGTTCAGTTAGAGTTATTCCTTCCTTAGCGTGATTCAGTTAGAGTTATAACTTTTTTAGCCTGATCCACTCAGAGTTATTCCTTCCTTTGCCTCATTCAATTAGAGTTATTACTTTCTTTGCCTGATTCAATTAGAGTTATTCCTTCCTTAGCTTGATTCAGTTAGAGTTATTACTTTCTTATCCTGGTTTAGGTAGAGTTCTTCCTTCCTTAGCCTGATTCAGTTAGAGTTATTATTTTCTTAGCCTGGTTCATTTAGAATTATTCCTTAATTAGCCTGATTCAGTTAGAGTTATTACTTTCTTACCCTGGTTCAGTTAGAGTTATTCCTTCCTTAGCCTGATTCGGTTAGTGTTATTACTTTCTTAGCTTGGTTAAGTTGGAGTTATTCCTTCCTTAGCCTGATTCAGTTAGAGTTATACTTTCTTACACTGATTCAGTTAGAGATATTAGTTTCTTAGCCTGGTTCAGTTAGACTTATTACTTTCTTAGCCTGGCTCAGTAAGAGTTATTCCTTTTGTAGCCTGATTCAATTAGAGTTATTACTTTCTTAGCATCGTTCAGTTAGAGTTATTACTTTAATCAAGCTAAGGAAGGAATAACCGTACTATTAGTTTCATAGCCTGATTCTAGAGTTATTCCTTCCTTAGCCTGACTCAGTTAGAGTTATTACTTTTTTAGCCTGGTTCAGTTAGAGTTTTTCCTTCCTTAGCCTGATCCAATTAGAGTTATTACTTTCTTAGCCTGCTTCAGTTAGACTTATTACTTTCTTAGCCTGGTTGAGTCAGAGTTATTTCTTTTGTAGCCTGATTTAGTTAGAGTTATTATTTTCTTAGCCTGGTTCAGTTAGAGTTATTCCTTCCTTAGCCTAATTCAGTTAGAGTTATTCTTTCCTTAGCGTGATTCAGTTAGAGTTATTACTTTCTTATCCTGATTCACATAGAGTTATTCCTTCCTTAGCCTGATTCAGTTAGAGTTATAACTTTCTTAGCCTGATTCACTTAGAGTTATTACTTTCTTAGCGTGGATCAGTTAGAGTTATTCCTTCCTTAGTCTTATTCAGTTAGAGATATTATTTTCTTAGCCTGGTTCAGTTAGAATTATTACTTTCTTAGCCAGGTTCAGTTAGAGTTATTATTTTAATCAAGCTAAGAAAGGAATAACCGTACTATTAGTTTCTTAGCCTGGTTCAATTAGAGTTATTCCTTCTTTAGCCTGACTCAGTTAGAGTTATTACTTTAATGAAGCAAAGGAAGGAATAACCGTAATATTACTTTCTCAGTCTGGTTTAGTTAGAGTTATTCCTTCCTTAGCATGATTCAGTTAGACTTATTGCTTTCTTAGCCTGGTTCAGTCAGAGTTATTCCTTTTGTAGCCTGATTCAGTTAGAGTTATTACTTTCTTAGCCTCGTTCAGTTAGAGTTATTACTTTAATCAAGCTAAGGAAGGAATAACCGTACTATTAGTTTCTTAGCCTGATTCTAGAGTTATTCCTTCCTTAGCCTGACTCAGTTAGAGTTATTAATTTCTTAGCCTGGTTCAGTTAGAGTTATTACTTTTGTAGCCTGATTCAGTTACAGTTATTACTTTCTTAGTCTGCGTCAGTTAGAGTTATTCCTTCCTTAGCCTGATTCAGTTAGAGTTATTACTTTCTTAGCCTGGTTCAGTTAGAGTTATTTCTTTTGTAGCCTGATTCAGTTAGAGTTATTACTTTCTTAGCCTGGTTCAGTTAGAGTTATTCTTTCCTTATCCTGGTTCAGTTAGAGTTATTCCTTCCTTAGCGTGATTCAGTTAGAGTTATAACTTTCTTAGCCTGATCCACTCAGAATTATTCCTTCCTTTGCCTCATTCAGTTAGAGTTATTACTTTCTTTGCCTGATTCAATTAGAGTTATTCCTTCCTTAGCTTGATTCAGTTAGAGTTATTACTTTCTTATCCTGGTTTAGTTAGAGTTCTTCCTTCCTTAGCCTGATTCAGTTAGAGTTATTATTTTCGTAGCCTGGTTCATTTAGAATTATTCCTTAATTAGCCTGATTCAGTTAGAGTTATTACTTTCTTACCCTGGTTCAGTTAGAGTTATTCCTTCCTTAGCCTGATTCGGTTAGTGTTATTACTTTCTTAGCTTGGTTAAGTTGGAGTTATTCCTTCCTTAGCCTGATTCAGTTAGAGTTATTACTTTCTTAGCCTGATTCAGTTAGAGATATTAGTTTCTTAGCCTGGTTCAGTTAGACTTATTACTTTCTTAGCCTGGTTCAGTAAGAGTTATTCCTTTTGTAGCCTGATTCAATTAGAATTATTACTTTCTTAGCATCGTTCAGTTAGAGTTATTGCTTTAATCAAGCTAAGGAAGGAATAACCGTACTATTAGTTTCATAGCCTGATTCTAGAGTTATTCCTTCCTTAGCCTGATTCAGTTAGAGTTATTACTTTCTTAGCCTGGTTCAGTTACAGTTATTACTTTTGTAGCCTGATTCAGTTAGAGTTGTTACTTTCTTAGCCTGGTTCAGTTAGAGTTTTTCCTTCCTTAGCCTGATCCAATTAGAGTTATTACTTTCTTAGCCTGGTTCAGTTAGACTTATAACTTTCTTAGCCTGGTTGAGTCAGAGTTATTTCTTTTGTAGCCTGATTTAGTTAGAGTTATTATTTTCTTAGCCTGGTTCAGTTAGTGTTATTCCTTCCTTAGCCTAATTCAGTTAGAGTTATTCTTTCCTTATCGTGATTCAGTTAGAGTTATTACTTTCTTATCCTGATTCAGATAGAGTTATTCCTTCCTTAGCCTGATTCAGTTAGAGTTATAACTTTCTTAGCCTGATTCAGTTAGAGTTATTACTTTCTTAGCGTGGATCAGTTAGAGTTATTCCTTCCTTAGTCTTATTCAGTTAGAGATATTATTTTCTTAGCCTGGTTCAGTTAGAATTATTACTTTCTTAGCCAGGTTCAGTTAGAGTTATTATTTTAATCAAGCTAAGAAAGGAATAACCGTACTATTAGTTTCTTAGCCTGGTTCAATTAGAGTTATTCCTTCTTTAGCCTGACTCAGTTAGAGTTATTACTTTAATGAAGCAAAGGAAGGAATAACCGTAATATTACTTTCTTAGTCTGGTTCAGTTAGAGTTATTCCTTCCTTAGCATGATTCAGTTAGACTTATTACTTTCTTAGCCTGGTTCAGTCAGAGTTATTCCTTTTGTAGCCTGATTCAGTTAGAGTTATTATTTTCTTAGCCTCGTTCAGTTAGAGTTATTACTTTAATCAAGCTAAGGAAGGAATAACCGTACTATTAGTTTCTTAGCCTGATTCTAGAGTTATTCCTTCCTTAGCCTGACTCAGTTAGAGTTATTAATTTCTTAGCCTGGTTCAGTTAGAGTTATTACTTTTGTGGCCTGATTCAGTTACAGTTATTACTTTCTTAGTCTGGTTCAGTTAGAGTTATTCCTTCCTTAGCCTGATTCAGTTAGAGTTATTACTTTCTTAGCCTGGTTCAGTTAGAGTTATTACTTTTGTAGCCTGATTCAGTTAGAGTTATTACTTTCTTAGCCTGGTTCAGTTAGAGTTATTACTTTTGTAGCCTGACTCAGTTAGAGTTATTACTTTCTTAGCCTTGTTCAGTTAGAGATTTTCCTTCCTTAGCCTGATCCAGTTAGAGTTATTACTTTCTTAGCCTGGTTCAGTTAGACTTATGACTTTCTTAGCCTGGTTCAGTCAGAGTTATTTCTTTTGTAGCCTGATTCATTTACAGTCATTACCTTCTTAGCGTGGTTCAGTTAGAGTTATTCCTTCCTTAGCCTAATTCAGTTAGAGTTATTCTTTCCTTAGCGTGATTCAGTTAGAGTTATTACTTTCTTATCCTGATTCAGATAGAGTTATTCCTTCCTTAGCCTGATTCAGTTAGAGCTATAACTTACTTAGACTGATTCAGTTAGAGTTATTACTTTGTTAGCCTGGATCAGTTAGAGTTATTCCTTCCTTAGTCTTATTCAGTTGGAGATATTACTTTCTTAGCCTGCTTCAGTCAGAGTTATTCGTTTTGTAGCCTGATTCAGTTAGAGTTATTACTTTTTTAGCCTCGTTCACTTAGAGTTATTATTTTAATCAAGCTAAGGAAGGAATAACCGTACTATTAGTTTCTTAGCCTGGTTCAATTAGAGTTATTCCTTCTTTAGCCTGACTCAATTAAATTTATTACTTTAATGAAGCAAAGGAAGGAATAACCGTAATATTACTTTCTCAGTCTGGTTCAGTTAGAGTTATTCCTTCCTTAGCATGATTCAGTTAGACTTATTAATTTCTTAGCCTGGTTCAGTCAGAGTTATTCCTTTTGTAGCCTGATTCAGTTAGAGTTATTACTTTCTTAGCCTCGTACAGTTAGCGTTATTACTTTAATCAAGCTAAGGAAGGAATAACCGTACTTTTAGTTTCTTAGCCCGGTTCAATTAGAGTTATTCCTTCCTTAGCCTGACTCAGTTAGAGTTATTACTTTAATGAAGCAAAGGAAGGAATAACCGTACTATTACTTTCTTAGTCTGGTTCAGTTAGAGTTATTCCTTCCTTAGCCTGATTCCGTTAGAGTTATTACTTTCTTAGCCTGGTTCAGTTAGAGTTATTCCTTCCTTAGCCTAATTCAGTTAGAGTTATTACTTTCTTAGCATGGTTCACTTAGAGTTATTCCTTCCTTAGCCTGATTCAGTTAGAGTTATTCCTTCCTTAGCCTGATTCAGTCAGATTTATTACTTTCATAGCCTGGTTCAGTTAGAGTTATTACTTTCTTAGCCTGATCCAGTAAGAGTTATTACTTTCTTAGCCTGGATCAGTTAGAGTTATTCCTTCCTTAGCCTGATTCAGTTAGAGTTATTACTTTTGTAGCCTGATTCAGTTAGAGTTATTACTTTCTTAGCCTGGTTCAGTCAGAGTTATTTCTTTTGTAGCCTGATTCAGTTAGAGTTATTACTTTCTTAGCCTCGTTCAGTTAGAGATATTACTTTAATCAAGCTAAGGAAGGAATAACCGTACTATTAGTTTCTTAGCCTATTTCAATTACAATTATTCCTTCCTTAGCCTGACTCAGTTAGAGTTATTACTTTAATTAAGCAAAGGAAGGAATAACCGTAATATTACTTTCTTAGTCTGGTTCAGTCAGAGTTATTCCTTCCTTAGCCTGATTCATTTAGAGTTATTACTTTCTTAGCCTGGTTCAGTTAGAGTTATTACTTTTGTAGCCTGATTCAGTTAGAGTTATTACTTTCTTAGCCTGGTTCACTTAGAGTTTTTCCTTCCTTACCCTGATCCAGTTAGAGTTATTACTTTCTTAGCCTGGTTCAGTTAGACTTATTATTTTCTTTGCCTGGTTCATTGAGAGTTATTCCTTTTATAGCCTGGTTCAGTTAGAGTCATTACCTTCTTAGCCTGGTTCAGTTAGAGTTTTTACTTTTGTAGCGTGATTCAGTTAGAGTTATTATTTTCTTACCATGGTTCAGTTAGAGTTATTCCTTCCTTAGCCTAATTCAGTTAGAGTTAAAACTTTCTTAGCCTGGTTCAGTTAGAGATATTCCTTCCTTAGTCTGATTCAGTTAGGGATGTTACTTTCTTAGCCTGGTTCAGTTAGAGTTATTCTTTCCTTAGCCCTGATTCAGTAAGAGTTATTACTTTCTTAGCCTGGTCCAGTTTGAGTTATTCCTTCCTTAGTCTGATTCAGTTAGAGTTATTACTTTCTTAGCCTGGTTAAGTTGGAGTTTTCCTTCCTTAGCCTGATTCAGTTAGAGTTGTTACTTTCTTAGCCTGATTCAGTTAGAGTTGTTACTTTCTTAGCCTGGTTCAGTCAGAGTTATTCCATCCTTAGCCTGATCAGTTAGAGATATTACTTTTTTATCCTGGTTCAGTTAGACTTATTACTTTCTTAGCCTGGTTCAGTCGGAGTTATTCCTTTTGTAGCCTGATTCAGTTAGAGTTATTACTTTTGTAGCCTAATCAGTTAGAGTTATTACCTTCTTAGCCTTGTTCAATTAGAGTTATTCCTTCCTTAGCCTGATTCAGTTACAGTTGTTACTTTCTTAGCCTGATTCAGTTAGAGTTATTATTTTCTTAGCCTGATTCAGTTAGATTTCTTCCTTCCTTAGTCCGATTCATTTAGAGTTATTACTTTCTTAGCCTACTTCAATTAGAGTTATTCCTTCCTTAGCGTGATTCAGTTAGTGTTTTTACTTTCTTAGTCTGGTTCAGTTAGAGTTATTCCTTCCTTATCCTAATTCAGTTAGAGTTATTACTTTCTTAGCTTGGTTAAGTTGGAGTTATTCCTTCCTTTGCCTGATTCAGTTAGATTTATTACTTTCTTAGCCTGATCCTGTTAGAGTTATTACTTTCTTATCTTGGTTCAGTTAGAGTTATTCCTTCCTTAGCCTGATTCAGTTAAAATTGTTACTTTCTTAGCCTGGTTCAGTTAGAGTCATTACTTTCTTAGCCTGATTCAGTTAGATTTCTTCCTTCCTTAGTTGTGATTCATTTAGAGTTATTACTTTCTTAGCCTACTTCAATTAGAGTAATTCCTTCCGTAGCGGATTCAGTTAGTGTTATTACTTTCTTAGCCTGGTTCAGTTAGAGGTATTCCTTCCTTATCCTGATTCAGTTAGAGTTATTACTTTCTTAGCTTGGATAAGTTAGAGTTATTCCTTCCTATGCCTGATTCAGTTAGAGTTATTACTTTCTTAGCCTGATCCAGTTAGAGTTATTACTTTCTTAGCCTGGATCAGTTAGAGTTATTCCTTCCTTAGCCTGATTCAGTTAGAGATATTACTTTCTTAGCCTGGTTCAGTTAGACTTATTACTTTCTTAGCCTGGTTCAGTCAGAGTTATTCCATTTGTAGCCTGATTCAGTTAGAGTTATTACTTTCTTAGCCTCGTTTAGTTAGAGTTATTACTTTAATCAAGCTAAGGAAGGAATAACCGTACTATTAGTTTCTTAGCCTGGTTCAATTAGAGTTATTCCTTCCTTAGCCTGACTCAGTTAGAGTTATTACTTTAATGAAGCAAAGGAAGCAAAAATATTTCTTTCTGAGTCTGGTTCAGTTAGAGTTCTTCATTCCTTTGCCTGATTCAGTTAGAGTTATTACTTTCTTAGCCTGGTTCAGTGAGAGTTATTACTTCCTTAGCCTAATTCACTTAGAGTTATTACTTTCTAACATGGTTTACTTAGAGTTATTCCTTCCTTAGTCTGATTCAGTTAGAGTTATTCCTTTTTTAGCCTGGTTCAGTTAGAGTTACTTTCTTAGCCTGGTTCAGTTAGAGTTATTACTTTCTTAGCCTGGTTCAGTTACAGTTATTCCTTCCTTAGCCTGATTCAGTTAGAGTTACTACTTTCTTAGCCTGGTTCAGTTAGACTTATTAATTTCTTAGCCTGGTTCAGTCAGAGTTATTCCTTTTGTAGCCTGATTTAGTTAAAGTCATTACCTTCTTAGCCTGGTTCAGTTAGAGTTATTACTTTCTTATCTTGGTTCAGTTAGAGTTATTCCTTCCTTAGCCTGATTCAGTAGAAGTTATTACTTTCTTAGACTGTTTCAGTTAGAGTTATTCTTTCCTTGGCCTGATTCAGTTAGAGTTATTACTTTCTTAGCCTGGTTAAGTTGGAGTTTTCCTTCCTTAGCCTGATTCAGTTAGAGTTATGACTTTCTTAGCCTGATTCAGTTAGAGTTACTACTTTCTTAGCCTGGTTCAGTCAGAGTTATTCCATCCTTAGCCTGATCAGTTAGAGATATTACTTTCTTATCCTTGTTCAGTTAGACTTATTACTTTCTTAGCATGGTTCAGTCGGAGTTATTCCTTTTGTAGCCTGATTCAGTTAGAGTTATTACTTTTGTAGCCTAATCAGTTAGAATTATTACCTCCTTAGCCTGGTTCAGTTAGAGTTATTCCTTCCTTAGCCTGATTCAGTTACAGTTGTTACTTTCTTAGCCTGGTTCAGTTAGAGTTATTGTTTTCTTAGCCTGGTTCAGTTAGAGTTATTCCTTCTTTATCCTAATTCAGTTAGAGTTATTACTTTTTTAGCCTGATTCAGTTAGATTTCTTCCTTCCTTAACTGATTCATTTAGAGTTATTACTTTCTTAGCCTACTTCAATTACAGTTATTCCTTCCTTAGCGTGATTCAGTTAGTGTTATTACTTTCTTAGCCTGATTCAGTTAGAATTATTCCTTCCTTAGCCTGATTCAGTTAGAGTTATTACTTTCTTAGCCTGATTCAGTTAGAGTAATTCCTTCCTTAGCTTGATTCAGTTAGAGTTATTTCTTTCTTATCCTGGTTCAGTTAGAGTAATTCCTTCCTTAGCTTGATTCAGTTAGAGTTATTTCTTTCTTATCCTGGTTCAGTTAGAGTTATTCCTTCCTTAGCCTGATTCCGTTAGAATTATAACTTTCTTAGCCTGATCCACTCAGAGTTATTCCTTCCTTAGCCTGATTCAGTTAGAGTTATTACTTTCTTAGCCTCGTTCAGTTAGAGTTACTCCTTCCTTAGCCTGATTCAGTTAGAGTTATTACCTTCTTAGCTTGGTTAAGTTGGAGTTATTCCTTCGTTAGCCTGATTCAATTAAAGTTATTACTTTCTTATCCTGGTTCAGTTAGAGGTATTCCTTCCTTAGCCTGATTCAGTTAGAGTTATTATTTTCTTAGCCTGGTTCAGTTAGAATTATTCCTTCCTTAGCCTGATTCACTTAGAGTTATTACTTTCTTAGCCTGGTTCAGTTAGAGTTATTCCTTCCTTATGCTGATTCAGTTAGAGTTATTACTTTCTTAGCTTGGTTAAGTTGGAGTTATTCCTTCCTTTGCCTGATTCAGTTAGAGTTATTACTTTCTTAGCCTGATCCAGTTAGAGTTATTACTTTCTTAGCCTGGATCAGTTAGACTTATTACTTTCTTCGCCTGGTTCAGTCAGAGTTATTCCTTTTGTTAACTTAACAGTTAGAGTTATTACCTTCTTAGCCTGGTTCAGTCGGAGTTATTCCTTTTGTAGCCTGATTCAGTTAGAGTTATAACTTTAATCAAGCAAAGGAAGGAATAACCGTACTAGCAGTTTCTTAGCCTGGTTCAATTAGAGTTATTCCTTCCTTAGCCTGACTCAGTTAGAGTTATTACTTTAATGAAGCAAAGGAAGCAAAAATATTAGTTTCTCGGTCTGGTTCAGTTAGAGTTCTTCATTCCTTAGCCTGAATCAGTTAGAGTTATTACTTTCTTAGCCTGGTTCAGTGAGAGTTATTACTTCCTTAGCCTAATTCACTGAGAGTTATTACTTTCTAACATGGTTTACTTAGAGTTATTCCTTCCTTAGCCTGATTCAGTTAGAGTTATTCCTTTTTTAGCCTGGTTTAGTTAGAGTTATTCCTTCCTTAGCCTGATTCAGTTAGAGTTATTACTTTCTTAAACTGGTTCAGTTAGAGTTATTACTTTCTTAGCCTGGTTCAGTTACAATTATTCCTTCCGTAGCCTGATTCAGTTAGACTTACTACTTTCTTAGCCTGGTTCAGTTAGACTTATTACTTTCTTACCCTGGTTCAGTCAGAGTTATTCCTTTTGTTAACTTAACAGCTAGAGTTATTACCTTCTTAGCCTGGTTCAGTCGGAGTTATTCCTTTTGTAGCCTGATTCAGTTAGAGTTATTACTTTTGTAGCCTTATCAGTTAGAGTTATTACCTTCTTAGCCTGGTTCAGTTAGAGTTATTCCTTCCTTGGCCTGATTCAGTTACAGTTGTTACTTTCTTAGCCTGGTTCAGTTAGATTTATTTCTTCTTTATCCTAATTCAGTTAGAGTTATTACTTTCTTAGCCTGATTCAGTTAGATTTCTTCCTTCCTTAGTCTGATTGATTTACAGTTATTACTTTCTTAGCCTACTTCAATTAGAGTTATTCCTTCCTTAGCGTGATTCAGTTAGTGTTATTACTTTCTTAGCCTGGTTCAGTTAGAGTTATTTCTTCCTTATCCTGATTCAGTTAGAGTTATTACTTTCTTAGCTTGGTTAAGTTGGAGTTATTCCTTCCTTTGCCTGATTCAGTTACAGTTATTACTTTCTTAGTCTGATCCAGTTAGAGTTATTACTTTCTTAGCCTGGATCAGTTAGAGTGATTTCTTCCTTAGCCTGATTCAGTTAGAGATATTACTTTCTTAGCCTGGTTCAGTTAGACTTATTACTTTCTTAGCCAGGTTCAGTCAGAGTTTTTCCTTTTGTTGCCTGATTCAGTTAGAGTTATTACTTTCTTAGCCTCGTTTAGTTAGAATTATTACTTTAATCAAGCTAAGGAAGGAATAACCGTACTATTAGTTTCTTATCCTGGTTCAATTAGAGTTATTCCTTCCTTAGCCTGACTCAGTTAGAGTTATTACTTTAAAGAAGCAAAGGAAGCAAAAATATTACTTTCTCAGTCTGGTTCCGTTATAGTTCTTCATTCCTTAGCCTGATTCAGTTAGAGTTATTACTTTCTTAGCCTGGTTCAGTGAGAGTTATTACTTCCTTAGCCTAATTCACTTAGAGTTATTGCTTTCTAACATGGTTTACTTAGAATTATTCCTTCCTTAGCCTGATTCAGTTAGAGTTTTTCCTTTTTTAGCCTGGTTCAGTTAGTGTTATTCCTTCCTTAGCCTAATTCAATTAGAGTTCTTATTTTCTTAGCCTGGTTCAGTTAGAGTTATTACTTTCCTAGCCTGGTTCAGTTACAGTTATTCCTTCCTTAACCTGATTCAGTTAGAGATATTACTTTCTTAGCCTGGTTCAGTTAGACTTACTATTTTCTTAGCCTGATTCAGTTTGAATTATTCCTTCCTTAACCTGGTTCAGTTAGAGTTATTACTTTCTTAGCTTGGTTAATTTGGAGTTATTCCTTCCTTTGCCTGATTCAGTTAGAGTTATTACTTTCTTAGCCTGATCCAGTAAGAGTTATTACTTTCTTAGCCTGGATCAGTTAGAGTTATTCCTTCCTTAGCCTGATTCAGTTAGAGATATTACTTTCTTAGCCTGGTTCAGTTAGACTTATTACTTTCTTAGCTTGGTTCAGTCAGAGTTATTCCTTTTGTAGCCTGATTCAGATAGAGTTATTACTTTCTTAGCCTCGTTTAATTAGAATTATTACTTTAATCAAGCTAAGGAAGGAATAACCGTACTATTAGTTTCTTAGCCTGGTTCAATAAGAGTTATTCCTTCCTTAGCCTGACTCAGTTAGAGTTATTACTTTAATGAAGCAAAGGAAGCAAAAATATTACTTTCTCAGTCTGGTTCAGTTAGAGTTTTTCATTCCTTAGCCTGATTCAGTTAGAGTTATTACTTTCTTAGCCTGGTTCAGTGAGAGTTATTACTTCCTTAGCCTAATTCACTTAGAGTTATTACTTTCTAACATGGTTTACTTACAGTTATTCCTTCCTTAGCCTGATTCAGTTAGAGTTATTCCTTTTTTAGCCTGGTTCAGTTAGAGTTACTACTTTCTTAGCCTTTTTCAGTTAGAGGTATTCCTTCCTTAGCCTGGTTCAGTTAGACTTATTACTTTCTTAGCCTGATTCAGTTTGAATTATTCCTTCCTTAGCCTGGTGATGTTAGAGTTATTCTTTCCTTATCCTATTTGAGTTAGAGTTATTCCTTCCTTAGCGTGATTCAGTTACAGTTAATACTTTCTTAGACTGATTCAGTTAGGGTTATTCCTTCCTTAGCCTGATTCAGTTAGAGTTATTACTTTCTTAGCCTGATTCAATTAGAGTTATTCCTTCCTTAGCTTGATTCAGTTAGAGTTATTACTTTCTTAACCTGGTTCAGTTAGAGTTATTACATTTGTAGCCTGATTCAGTTAGAGTTATTACATTTGTAGCCTGATTCAGTTAGAGTTATTACTTTCTTAGCCTGGTTCAGTTAGAGTTTCTCCTTCCTTAGCCTGATCCAGTTAGAGTTATTACTTTCTTAGCCTGGTTCAGTTAGACTTATTACTTTCTTAGCCTGGTTCAGTCAGAGTTATTTCTTTTGTAGCCTGATTCAGTTACAGTCATTACCTTCTTAGCCTGGTTCAGTTAGAGTTATTACTTTTGTAGCCTGATTTAGTTAGAGTTATTATTTTCTTATCCTGATTCAGATAGAGTTATTCCTTCCTTAGCCTGATTCAGTTAGAGTTATAACTTTTTTAGCCTGATTCAGTTAGAGTTATTACTTCCTTAGCCTGGATCAGTTAGAGTTATTCCTTCCTTAGTCTTATTCAGTTAGAGATATTACTTTCTTAGCCTGGTTCAGTTAGAATTATTACTTTCTTAGCCTGCTTCAGTCAGAGTTATTCGTTTTGTAGCCTGATTCAGTTAGAGTTATTACTTTTTTAGCCTCGTTCAGTTAGAGTTATTATTTTAATCAAGCTAAGGAAGGAATAACCGTACTTTTAGTTTCTTAGCCCGGTTCAATTAGTTTTATTCCTTCCTTAGCCTGACTCAGTTAGAATTATTACTTTAATGAAGCAAAAGAAGGAATAACCGTACTATTACTTTCTTAGTCTGGTTCAGTTAGATTTATTCCTTCCTTAGCCTGATTCCGTTAGAGTTATTACTTTCTTAGCCTGGTTCAGTTAGAGTTATTCCTTCCTTAGCCTAATTCAGTTAGAGTTATTACTTTCCTAGCATGGTTCACTTAGAGTTATTCCTTCCTTAGCATGATTCAGTTAGAATTATTCCTTCCTTAGCATGATTCAGTTAGAGTTATTACTTTCATAGCCTGGTTCAGTTAGAGTTATTACTTTTGTAGCCTGATTTAGTTAGAGTTATTACTTTCTTAACCTTGTCCAGTTTGAGTTATTCCTTCCTTAGTCTGATTTAGTTAGAGTTATTACTTTCTTAGCCTGGTTCAGTTAGACTTATTACTTTCTTAGCCTGGTTAAGTCAGTGTTATTCCTTTTGTAGCCTGATTCATTTAGAGTCATTACCTTCTTAGCCTGGTTCAGTTAGAGTTATTACTTTTGTAGCCTGATTCAATTAGAATTATTACTTTCTTAGCCTGGTTCAGTTAGAATTATTACTTTCTTAGCCTGGTTCAGTCAGAGTTATTCCATAATTAGCCTGATCAGTTAGAGATATTACTTTCTTATCCTGGTTCAGTTAGACTTATTACTTTCTTAGCCTGGTTCAGTCGGAGTTATTCCTTTTGTAGCCTGATTCAGTTAGAGTTATTACTTTTGTAGCCTAATCAGTTAGAGTTATTACCTTCTTAGCCTTGTTCAATTAGAGTTATTCCTTCCTTAGCCTGATTCAGTTACAGTTGTTACTTTCTTAGCCTGGTTCAGTTAGACGTATTACTTTCTTAGCCTGGTTCAGTCAGAATTATTCCTTTTGTAGCCTGATCTAGTTAGAGTCATTACCTTCTTAGCCTGGTTCAGTTAGAGTTATTACTTTTGTAGCCTGATTCAGTTAGAGTTATTACTTTCTTAGCCTGTTCAGTCAGAGTTATTCCTTTGTAGCCTGATTCAGTTAGAGTTATTACTTTCTTAGCCTCGTTCAGTTAGAGATATTACTTTAATCAAGCTAAGGAAGGAATAACCGTACTATTAGTTTCTTAGTCTGGTTCAATTACAGTTATTCCTTTCTTAGTCTGGTTCAGTCAGAGTTATTCCTTCCTTAGCCTCATTCAGTTAGAGTTATTACTTTCTTAGCCTGGTTCAGTTAGAGTTATTACTTTTGTAGCCTGATTCAGTTAGAGTTATTACTTTCTTAGCCTGGTTCAGTTAGAGTTTTTCCTTCCTTAGCCTGATCCAGTTAGAGTTATTACTTTCTTAGCCTGGTTCAGTTAGACATATTATTTTCTTTGCCTGGTTCATTCAGAGTTATTCCTTTTGTAGCCTGATTCAGTTAGAGTCATTACCTTCTTAGCCTGGTTCAGTTAGAGTTATTACTTTTGTAGCGTGATTCAGTTAGAGTTATTATTTTCTTACCATGGTTCAGTTAGAGTTATTCCTTCCTTAGCCTAATTCAGTTAGAGTTAAAACTTTCTTAGCCTGGTTCAGTTAGAGATATTCCTTCCTTAGCCTGATTCAGTTAGGGTTGTTACTTTCTTATCCTGGTTCAGTTAGAGTTATTTTTTCCTTAGCCCTGATTCAGTAAGAGTTATTACTTTCTTAGCCTGGTTCAGTTAGAGTTATTCCTTCCTTAGCCTGATTCAGTTAGAGTTATTACTTTCTTAGCCTGGTTAAGTTGGAGTTTTCCTTCCTTAGCCTGATTCAGTTAGAGTTGTTACTTTCTTAGCCTGGTTCAGTTAGAGTTATTACTTTCTTAGCCTGGTTCAGTCAGAGTTATTCCATAATTAGCCTGATCAGTTAGAGATATTACTTTCTTATCCTGGTTCAGTTAGACTTATTACTTTCTTAGCCTGGTTCAGTCGGAGTTATTCCTTTTGTAGCCTGATTCAGTTAGAGTTATTACTTTTGTAGCCTAATCAGTTAGAGTTATTACCTTCTTAGCCTTGTTCAATTAGAGTTATTCCTTCCTTAGCCTGATTCAGTTACAGTTGTTACTTTCTTAGCCTGGTTCAGTTAGACGTATTACTTTCTTAGCCTGGTTCAGTCAGAATTATTCCTTTTGTAGCCTGATCTAGTTAGAGTCATTACCTTCTTAGCCTGGTTCAGTTAGAGTTATTACTTTTGTAGCCTGATTCAGTTAGAGTTATTACTTTCTTAGCCTGTTCAGTCAGAGTTATTCCTTTGTAGCCTGATTCAGTTAGAGTTATTATTTTCTTAGCCTCGTTCAGTTAGAGATATTACTTTAATCAAGCTAAGGAAGGAATAACCGTACTATTAGTTTCTTAGTCTGGTTCAATTACAGTTATTCCTTCCTTAGCCTGACTCAGTTAGAGTTATTATTTTAATTAAGCAAAGAAAGGAATAACCGTAATATTACTTTCTTAGTCTGGTTCAGTCAGAGTTATTCCTTCCTTAGCCTCATTCAGTTAGAGTTATTACTTTCTTAGCCTGGTTCAGTTAGAGTTATTACTTTTGTAGCCTGATTCAGTTAGAGTTATTACTTTCTTAGCCTGGTTCAGTTAGTGTTTTTCCTTCCTTAGCCTGATCCAGTTAGAGTTATTACTTTCTTAGCCTGGTTCAGTTAGACATATTATTTTCTTTGCCTGGTTCATTCAGAGTTATTCCTTTTGTAGCCTGATTCAGTTACAGTCATTACCTTCTTAGCCTGGTTCAGTTAGAGTTATTACTTTTGTAGCGTGATTCAGTTAGAGTTATTATTTTCTTACCATGGTTCAGTTAGAGTTATTCCTTCCTTAGCCTAATTCAGTTAGAGTTAAAACTTCCTTAGCCTGGTTCAGTTAGAGATATTCCTTCCTTAGCCTGATTCAGTTAGGGTTGTTACTTTCTTATCCTGGTTCAGTTAGAGTTATTTTTTCCTTAGCCCTGATTCAGTAAGAGTTATTACTTTCTTAGCCTGGTTCAGTTAGAGTTATTCCTTCCTTAGCCTGATTCAGTTAGAGTTATTACTTTCTTAGCCTGGTTAAGTTGGAGTTTTCCTTCCTTAGCCTGATTCAGTTAGAGTTGTTACTTTCTTAGCCTGATTCAGTTAGAGTTATTACTTTCTTAGCCTGGTTCAGTCAGAGTTATTCCATAATTAGCCTGATCAGTTAGAGATATTACTTTCTTATCCTGGTTCAGTTAGACTTATTACTTTCTTAGCCTGGTTCAGTCGGAGTTATTCCTTATGTAGCCTGATTCAGTTAGAGTTATTACTTTTGTAGCCTAATCAGTTAGAGTTATTATCTTCTTAGCCTTGTTCAATTAGAGTTATTCCTTCCTTAGCCTGATTCAGTTACAGTTGTTACTTTCTTAGCCTGGTTCAGTTAGAGTTATTATTTTCTTAGCCTGATTCAGTTAGATTTCTTCCTTCCTTAGTCCGATTCATTTAGAGTTATTACTTTCTTAGCCTACTTCAATTAGAGTTATTCCTTCCTTAGCGTGATTCAGTTAGTGTTATTACTTTCTTAGCCTGGTTCAGTTAGAGTTATTCCTTTCTTATCCTGATTCAGTTAGAGTTATTACTTTCTTAGCTTGGTTAAGTTGGAGTTATTCCTTCCTTTGCCTGATTCAGTTAGATTTATTACTTTCTTAGCCTGATCCTGTTAGAGTTATTACTTTCTTATCTTGGTTCAGTTAGAGTTAATCCTTCCTTAGCCTGATTCAGTAAGAGTTATTACTTTCTTAGCCTGGTTAAGTTAGAGTTATTCCTTCCTTAGCCTGATTCAGTTAAAGTTATTACTTTCTTAGCCTGGTTAAGTTGGAGTTTTCCTTCCTTAGCCTGATTCAGTTGGAGTTATTACTTTCTTAGCCTGATTCGGTTAGAGTTATTACTTTCTTAGCCTGGTTCAGTTAGACTTATTACTTTCTTAGCCTGGTTTAGTCGGAGTTATTCCTTTTGTAGCCTGATTCAGTTAGAGTTATTACTTTTGTAGCCTAATCAGTTAGAATTATTACCTCCTTAGCCTGGTTCACTTAGAGTTATTCCTTCCTTAGCCTGATTCAGTTACAGTTGTTACTTTCTTAGCCTGGTTCAGTTAGAGTTACTACTTTCTTATCCTGTTTCAGTTAGAGGTATTCCTTCCTTAGCCTGATTCAGTTAGAGTTATTATTTTCTTAGCCTGGTTCAGTTAGAATTATTCCTTCCTTAGCCTCATTCACTTAGAGTTATTACTTTCTTAGCCTGGTTCAGTTAGAGTTATTCCTTCCTTATCCTGATTCAGTTAGAGTTATTACTTTCTTAGCTTGGTTAAGTTGGAGTTATTCCTTCCTTTGCCTGATTCAGTTAGAGTTATTACTTTCTTAGCCTGATCCAGTTAGAGTTATTACTTTCTTAGCCTGGATCAGTTAGACTTATTACTTTCTTCGCCTGGTTCAGTCAGAGTTATTCCTTTTGTAGCCTGATTCAGTTAGAGTTATTACTTTCTTAGCCTCGTTTAGTTAGAGATATTACTTTAATCAAGCAAAGGAAGGAATAACCGTACTAGCAGTTTCTTAGCCTGGTTCGATTAGAGTTATTCCTTCCTTAGCCTGACTCAGTTAGAGTTATTACTTTAATGAAGCAAAGGAAGCAAAAATATTAGTTTCTCAGTCTGGTTCAGTTAGAGTTCTTCATTCCTTAGCCTGAATCAGTTAGAGTTATTACTTTCTTAGCCTGGTTCAGTGAGAGTTATTACTTCCTTAGCCTAATTCACTTAGAATTATTACTTTCTAACATGGTTTACTTAGAGTTATTCCTTCCTTAGCCTGATTCAGTTAGAGTTATTCCTTTTTTAGCCTGGTTTAGTTAGAGTTATTCCTTCCTTAGCCTGATTCAGTTAGAGTTATTACTTTCTTAGACTGGTTCAGTTAGAGTTATTACTTTCTTAGCCTAATTCAGTTACAGTTATTCCTTCCTTAACCTGATTCAGTTAGAGATATTACTTTCTTAGCCTGGTTCAATTAGACTTACTATTTTCTTAGCCTGATTCAGTTTGAATTATTCCTTCCTTAGCCTGGTTCAGTTAGAGTTATTACTTTCTTAGCTTGGTTAAGTTAGAGTTATTCCTTCCTTTGCCTGATTCAGTTAGAGTTATTACTTTCTTAGCCTGATCCAGTTAGAGTTATTACTTTCTTATCCTGGATCAGTTAGAGTTATTCCTTCCTTAGCCTGATTCAGTTAGAGATATTACTTTCTTAGCCTGGTTCAGTTAGACTTATTACTTTCTTAGCCTGGTTCAGTCAGAGTTATTCCATTTGTAGCCTGATTCAGTTAGATTTATTACTTTCTTAGCCTCGTTTAGTTAGAGTTATTACTTTAATCAAGCTAAGGAAGGAATAACCGTACTATTAGTTTCTTAGCCTGGTTCAATTAGAGTTATTCCTTCCTTAGCCTGACTCAGTTAGAGTTATTACTTTAATGAAGCAAAGGAAGCAAAAATATTACTTTCTGAGTCTGGTTCAGTTAGAGTTCTTCATTCCTTTGCCTGATTCAGTTAGAGTTATTACTTTCTTAGCCTGGTTCAGTTAGAATTATTACTTTCTTAGCCTGGTTCAGTTAGAGTTATTACTTTCTTAGCCTGGTTCAGTTACAGTTATTCCTTCCTTAGCCTGATTCAGTTAGAGTTATTCCTTCCTTATCCTGATTCAGTTAGAGTTATTACTTTCTTAGCTTGGTTAAGTTGGAGTTATTCCTTCCTTTGCCTGATTCAGTTAGATTTATTACTTTCTTAGCCTGATCCTGTTAGAGTTATTACTTTCTTATCTTGGTTCAGTTAGAGTTATTCCTTCCTTAGTCTGATTCAGTAGGAGTTATTACTTTCTTAGCCTGGTTCAGTTGATGTTATTCCTTCCTTAGCCTGATTCAGTTAGAGTTATGACTTTCTTAGTCTGATTCAGTTAGAGTTATCATTTTCTTAGCCTGGTTCAGTTAGATTTATTCCTTCCTTACCCTGATTCAGTTACAGTTATTACTTTCTTAGCCTGGTTAAGTTAGAGTTATTCCTTCCTTAGCATAATCCAGTTAGAGTTATTACTTTCTTGGCCTGATTCAGTTAGAGTTATTCCTTCCTTAGCCTGATTCAGTTACAGTTATTACTTTCTTAGCCTGGTTCAGTTAGAGTTATTCCTTGCTTAGCATAATTCAGTTAGATTTATTACTTTCTTGGCCTGATTCAATTAGAGTTATTCCTTCCTTAGCCTGATTCAGTTCGAGTTATTACTTTCTTATCCTGGTTCAGTTAGAGTTATTATTTTCTTAGCCTGGTTCAGTTAGATTTTTTCCTTCTTTATCCTAATTCAGTTAGAGTTATTACTTTTTTAGCCTGATTCAGTTAGATTTCTTCCTTCCTTAATCTGATTCATTTAGAGTTATTACTTTCTTAGCCTACTTCAATTAGAGTTATTCCTTCCTTAGCGTGATTCAGTTAGTGTTATTACTTTCTTAGCCTGATTCAGTTAGAGTAATTCCTTCCTTAGCCTGATTCAGTTAGAATTATTACTTTCTTAGCCTGATTCAATTAGAGTTATTCCTTCCTTAGCTTGATTCAGTTAGAGGTATTACTTTCTTAGCCTGGTTCAGTTAGAGTTATTACATTTGTAGCCTGATTCAGTTAGAGTTATTACTTTCTTAGCCTGATTCAATTAGAGTTATTCCTTCCTTAGCTTGATTCAGTTAGAGTTATTACTTTCTTAGCCTGGTTCAGTTAGAGTTATTACATTTGTAGCCTGATTCAGTTAGAGTTATTACTTTCTTAGCCTGGTTCAGTTAGAGTTATTACATTTGTAGCCTGATTCAGTTAGAGTTATTACTTTCTTAGCCTGGTTCAGTTAGAGATTTTCCTTCCTTAGCCTGATCCAGTTAGAGTTATTACTTTCTTACCCTGGTTCAGTTAGACTTATTACTTTCTTAGCCTGGTTCAGTCAGAGTTATTTCTTTTGTAGCCTGATTCAGTTACAGTCATTACCTTCTTAGCCTGGTTCAGTTAGAGTTGTTACTTTTGTAGCCTGATTTAGTTAGAGTTATTATTTTCTTAGCCTGGTTCAGTTAGAGTTATTCCTTCCTTAGCCTAATTCAGTTAGAGTTATTCTTTCCTTAGCGTGATTCAGTTAGAGTTATTACTTTCTTATCCTGATTCAGATAGAGTTATTCCTTCCTTAGCCTGATTCAGTTAGAGTTATAACTTTCTTAGCCTGATTCAGTTAGAGTTATTACTTTCTTAGCCTGGATCAGTTAGAGTTATTCCTTCCTTAGTCTTATTCAGTTAGAGATATTACTTTCTTAGCCTGGTTCAATTAGAATTATTACTTTCTTAGCCTGCTTCAGTCAGAGTTATTCGTTTTGTAGCCTGATTCAGTTAGAGTTATTACTTTTTTAGCCTCGTTCAGTTAGAGTTATTATTTTAATCAAGCTAAAGTAGGAATAACCGTACTATTAGTTTCTTAGCCTGGTTCAATTAGAGTTATTCCTTCTTTAGCCTGACTCAGTTAGAGTTATTACTTTAATGAAGCAAAGGAAGGAATAACCGTAATATTACTTTCTCAGTCTGGTTCAGTTAGAGTTATTCCTTCCTTAGCATGATTCAGTTAGACTTATTACTTTCTTAGCCTGGTTCAGTCAGAGTTATTCCTTTTGTAGCCTGATTCAGTTAGAGTTATTACTTTCTTAGCCTCGTTCAGTTAGAGTTATTACTTTAATCAAGCTAAGGAAGGAATAACCGTACTATTAGTTTCTTAGCCTGATTCTAGAGTTATTCCTTCCTTAGCCTGACTCAGTTAGAGTTATTAATTTCTTAGCCTGGTTCAGTTAGAGTTATTACTTTTGTAGCCTGATTCAGTTAGACTTATTACTTTCTTAGCCTGGTTCAGTTAGAGTTATTCCTTCCTTAGCCTAATTCAGTTAGAGTTATTACTTTCTTAGCATGGTTCACTTAGAGTTATTCCTTCCTTAGCCTGATTCAGTTAGAGTTATTCCTTCCTTAGCCTGATTCAGTTAGAGTTATTACTTTTGCAGCCTGATTTAGTTAGAATTATTACTTTCTTAGCCTGGTTCAGTTAGAGTTATTCCTTCCTTAGCCTGATTCAGTTAGGGTTATTACTTTCTTAGCCTGGTTCAGTCAGAATTATTCCTTTTGTAGCCTGATCTAGTTAGAGTCATTACCTTCTTAGCCTGGTTCAGTTAGAGTTATTACTTTTGTAGCCTGATTCAGTTAGAGTTATTACTTTCTTAGCCTGGTTCAGTCAGAGTTATTCCTTTTGTAGCCTGATTCAGTTAGAGTTATTACTTTCTTAGCCTCGTTCAGTTAGAGATATTATTTTAATCAAGCTAAGGAAGGAATAACCGTACTATTAGTTTCTTAGCCTGGTTCAATTACAGTTATTCCTTCCTTAGCCTGACTCAGTTAGAGTTATTACTTTAATTAAGCAAAGGAAGGAATAACCGTAATATTACTTTCTTAGTCTGGTTCAGTCAGAGTTATTCCTTCCTTAGCCTGATTCAGTTAGAGTTATTACTTTCTTAGCCTGGTTCAGTTAGAGTTATTTCTTTTGTAGCCTGATTCAGTTAGAGTTATTTCTTTCTTAGCCTGGTTCAGTTAGAGTTTTTCCTTCCTTAGCCTGATCCAGTTAGAGTTATTACTTTCTTAGCCTGGTTCAGTTAGACTTATTATTTTCTTTGCCTGGTTCATTCAGAGTTATTCCTTTTGTAGCCTGATTCAGTTAGAGTCATTTCCTTCTTATCCTGGTTCAGTTAGAGTTATTACTTTTGTAGCGTGATTCAGTTAGAGATATTATTTTCTTACCATGTTTCAGTTAGAGTTATTCCTTCCTTAGCCTAATTCAGTTAGAGTTAAAACTTTCTTAGCCTGGTTCAGTTAGAGATATTCCTTCCTTAGCTTGATTCATTTAGGGTTGTTACTTTCTTAGCCTGGTTCAGTTAGAGTTATTCTTTCCTTAGCCCTGATTCAGTAAGAGTTATTACTTTCTTAGCCTGGTTCAGTTAGAGTTATTCCTTCCTTAGCCTGATTCACTTAGAGTTATTACTTTCTTAGCCTGGTTAAGTTGGAGTTTTCCTTCCTTAGCCTGATTCAGTTAGAGTTGTTACTTTCTTAGCCTGATTCAGTTAGAGTTATTACTTTCTTAGCCTGGTTCAGTCAGAGTTATTCCATCCTTAGCCTGATCAGTTAGAGATATTATTTTCTTATCCTGGTTCAGTTAGACTTATTACTTTCTTAGCCTGGTTCAGTCGGAGTTATTCCTTTTGTAGCCTGATTCAGTTAGAGTTATTACTTTTGTAGCCTAATCAGTTAGAGTTATTACCTTCTTAGCCTTGTTCAATTAGAGTTATTCCTTCCTTAGCCTGATTCAGTTACAGTTGTTACTTTCTTAGCCTGGTTCAGTTAGAGTTATTATTTTCTTAGCCTGATTCAGTTAGATTTCTTCCTTCCTTAGTCCGATTCATTTAGAGTTATTACTTTCTTAGCCTACTTCATTTAGAGTTATTCCTTCCTTAGCGTGATTCAGTTAGTGTTATTACTTTCTTAGCCTGGTTCAGTTAGAGTTATTCCTTCCTTATCCTGATTCAGTTAGATTTATTACTTTCTTAGCTTGGTTAAGTTGGAGTTATTCCTTCTTTTGCCTGATTCAGTTAGATTTATTACTTTCTTAGCCTGATCCTGTTAGAGTTATTACTTTCTTATCTTGGTTCAGTTAGGGTTATTCCTTCCTTAGTCTGATTCAGTAGGAGTTATTGCTTTCTTAGCCTGGTTCAGTTGATGTTATTCCTTCCTTAGCCTGATTCAGTTAGAGTTATGACTTTCTTAGCCTGATTCAGTTAGAGTTATTACTTTCTTATCCTGGTTAAGTTAGAGTTATTCCTTCCTTAGCATAATCCAGTTAGAGTTATTACTTTCTTGGCCTGATTCAGTTAGAGTTATTCCTTCCTTAGCCTGATTCAGTTACAGTTATTACTTTCTTAGCCTGGTTCAGTTAGAGTTATTCCTTGCTTAGCATAATTCAGTTAGATTTATTACTTTCTTGGCCTGATTCAATTAGAGTTATTCCTTCCCTAGCCTGATTCAGTTCGAGTTATTACTTTCTTATCCTGGTTCAGTTAGAGTTATTATTTTCTTAGCCTGGTTCAGTTAGATTTATTCCTTCTTTATCCTAATTCAGTTAGAGTTATTACTTTCTTAGCCTGATTCAGTTAGATTTCTTCCTTCCTTAATCTGACTCATTTAGAGTTATTACTTTCGTAGCCTACTTCAATTAGAGTTATTCCTTCCTTAGCGTGATTCAGTTAGTGTTGTTACTTTCTTAGCCTGATTAAGTTAGAGTTATTCCTTCCTTAGCCTGATTCATTTAGAGTTATTACTTTCTTAGCCTGATTCAGTTAGAGTTATTCCTTCCTTAGCTTGATTCAGTTAGAGTTATTTCTTTCTTATCCTGGTTCTGTTAGAGTTATTCCTTCCTTAGCCTGATTCAGTTAGAGTTATTATTTTCTTAGATTGGTTCAGTTAGAGTTATTCCTTCCTTAGCCTGATTCAGTTAGAATTATTACTTTCTTAGCCTGGTACAGTTAGAGTTACTCCTTCCTTACACTGATTCAGTTAGAGTTATTACCTTCTTAGCTTGGTTAAGTTGGAGTTATTCCTTCCTTAGCCTGATTCAATTAAATTATTACTTTCTTAGCCTGATTCAGTTAGAGTTACTACTTTCTTAGCCTGGTTCAGTTAGAGGTATTCCTTCCTTAGCCTGATTCAGTTACAGTTGTTACATTTTTAGCCTGGTTCAATTAGAGTTATTACTTTATTAGCCTGGTTCAGTTAGAGTTATTCCTTCCTTAGCCTAATTCAGTTACAGTTATTACTTTCTTAGCCTGGTTCAGTTAGAGTTATTCCTTCCTTAGCATAATTCAGTTAGATTTATTACTTTCTTGACCTGATTCAATTAGAGTTATTCCTTCCTTAGCCTGATTCAGTTAGAGTTATTATTTTCTTAGATTGGTTCAGTTAGAGTTATTCCTTCCTTAGCCTGATTCAGTTACAGTTATTACTTTCTTAGCCTGGTTCAGTTAGAGTTAAATCCTTCCGTAGCCTGATTCAGTTAGGGTTATTACTTTCTTAGCCTGATTCAGTTAGAGTTATTCCTTCCTTAGTCAGAATCATTTAGAGTTGTTATTTTCTTAGTCTGGTTCAGTTAGAGTTATTACTTTCTTAGCCTGATTCAGTTAGAGTTGTTATTTTCTTAGTCTGTTTCAGTTAGAGTTATTACTTTCTTTCCCTGGTTCAGTTAGAGTTATTCCTTCCTTAGCCTAATTCAATTAGAGTTATTACTTTCTTAGCCTGATTCAGTTTGAATTATTCCTTCCTTAGTCTGGTTCAGTTAGATTTACTACTTTCTTAGCCTGGTTTATTTACAGTTATTCCTTCCTTAGCATAATTCAGTTAGAGATATTACTTTCTTAGCCTGATTCAAGTAGAGTTATTCCTTCCTTAGCCTGATTCATTTAGAATTATTACTTTCTTAGCCTGATTCAGTTAGAGTTATTCCTTCCTTAGTCTGATTCAGTTAGGTTTATTACTTTTGTAGCCTGGTTCAGTTAGAGTTATTCCTTTCTTAGCCTGATTCGGTTAGAGTTATTACATTCTTAGCCTGGTTCAGTTAGAGTTATTACCTTCTTAGCCTGGTTCAGTTAGAGTTATTTCTTCCTTAGCCTGATTCAGTTAGAGTTATTACTTTCTTAGCATGATTCAGTTAGAGGTATTCCATCCTTAGCTTGATTTAGTTAGAGTTATTACTTTCTTAGCCTATTTCAATTCAGAGTTATTCCTTCCTTAGCCTGATTCAGGTTTGAGTTATTATTTTCTTAGCCTGGTTCAGTTACAATTATTCGTTCCTTAGCCTGATTCAGTTAGATTTATTACTTTCTTAGCCTGCTTCAGTTAGAGTTATTACTTTTGTAGACAGATTCAGTTAGAATTATTGCTTTCTTAGCTTGGTTCAGTTAGAGTTGTTATTTCCTTAGCCTGATTCATTTAGAGTTATTACTTTCTTAGCCATGTTCAGTTAGAGTTATTACCTTCTTAGCATGGTTCAGTTAGAGTTATTACTTTTGTAGCCTGATTCAGTTATTGTTTTTACTTTCTTAGCGTGGTTCAGTTAGAGTTATTACTTTCTTAGCCTGGTTCAGTTAGAGTTATTCTTCTTAGTTTGGTTCAGTTAGAATTATTACTTTATTAGCCTGATTCAGTTAGAGTTATTAGTTCTTTAGCTTGATTCAGTTAGAGTTATTACTTTCTTATCCTGGTTCAGTTAGAGTTATTCCTTCCTTAGCTTGATTACGTTAGAATTATTATTTTCTTAGCCTGGTGCAGTTAGAGTTATTCCTTCCTTAGACTGATTCAGTTAGATTTATTACTTTCTTAGCCTGATTCAGTTAGGGTTATTCCTTTCTTAGCCTGATTCATTTAGAGTTATTACTTTCTTAGCCTGGTTAAGTTGGAGTTATTATTTTCTTAGCCTGGTTCATTTAGAATTATTCGTTAATTAGCCTGATTCAGTTAGAGTTATTACTTTCTTATCCTGGTTCAGTTAGAGTTATTCCTTCCTTAGCCTGATTCAGTTAGTGTTATTACTTTCTTAGCTTGGTTAAGTTGGAGTTATTCCTTCGTTAGCCTGATTCAGTTAGAGTTATTCCTTCCTTAGCCTGATTCAGTTAGAGATATTACTTTCCTAGCTTGGTTCAGTAAGACTTATTACTTTCTTAGCCTGGTTCAGTTAGAGTTAATCCTTTTGTAACCTGATTCAGTTAGAGTTATTACTTTTGTAGCCTGATTCATTTAGAGTTATTACCTACTTAGCCTGGTTCAGTTAGAGTTATTACTTTCTTAGCCTGGTTCAGTTAGTGTTATTCCTTCCTAACCAAATCCTGTGAGAGTTATTACTTTCTTAGCCTGGTTTAGTTAGAGTTATTCCTTCCTTAGTCTGATTCTGTTAGAGTTTTTACTTTCTTAGCCTGGTTCACTTAGAGATATTCCTTCCTTAGTCTGATTCAGTTAGAGTTATTTCTTCCTTAGTCTGATTCAGTTAGATTTATTACTTTCTTAGCCTGGTTCAGTTAGATTTATTCCTTCCTTAGCCTGATTCGGTTAGAGTTATTACTTTCTAACCTGGTTCAGTTAGAGTTATTCTTTCCTTATCCTGGTTCAGTTAGAGTTATTCCTTCCTTAGCGTGATTCAGTTAGAGTTATAACTTTCTTAGCCTGATCCACTCAGAGATATTCCTTCCTTTGCCTCATTCAGTTAGAGTTATTACTTTCTTTGCCTGATTCAATTAGAGTTATTCCTTCTTTAGCTTGATTCACTTAGAGTTATTACTTTCTTATCCTGGTTCAGTTAGAGTTATTCCTTCCTTAGCCTGATTCAGTTAGAGTTATTATTTTCTTAGCCTGGTTCATTTAGAATTATTCGTTAATTAGCCTGATTCAGTTAGAGTTATTACTTTCTTACCCTGGTTCAGTTAGAGTTATTCCTTCCTTAGCCTGATTCAGTTAGTGTTATTCCTTTCTTAGCTTGGTTAAGTTGGAGTTATTCCTTCGTTAGCCTGATTCAGTTAGATTTATTACTTTCTTAGCCTGATTCAGTTAGAGATATTAGTTTCTTAGCCTGGTTCAGTTAGACTTATTACTTTCTTAGCCTGGTTCAGTAAGAGTTATTCCTTTTGTAGCCTGATTCGATTAGAGTTATTACTTTCCTAGCATCGTTCAGTTAGAGTTATTACTTTAATCAAGCTAAGGAAGGAAGTACCGTACTATTAGTTTCATAGCATGATTCCAGAGTTATTCCTTCCTTAGCCTGACTCAGTTAGAGTTATTACTTTCTTAGCCTGGTTCAGTTAGAGTTATAACTTTTGTAGCCTGATTCAGTTAGAGTTATTACTTTCTTAGCCTGGTTCAGTTAGAGATTTTCCTTCCTTAGCCTGATCCAGTTAGAGTTATTACTTTCTTAGCCTGGTTCAGTTAGACTTATTACTTTCTTAGCCTGGTTCAGTCAGAGTTATTTCTTTTGTAGCCTGATTCAGTTACAGTCATTACCTTCTTAGCCTGGTTCAGTTAGAGTTATTACTTTCGTAGCCTGATTTAGTTAGAGTTATTATTTTCTTCGCCTGGTTCAGTTAGAGTTATTCCTTCCTTAGCCTAATTCAGTTAGAGTTATTCTTTCCTTAGCGTGATTCAGTTAGAGTTATTCCTTCCTTAGCCTGATTCAGTTAGAGTTATAACTTTCTTAGCCTGATTCAGTTTGAGTTATTACTTTCTTAGCGTTGATTTTTTAGAGTTATTCCTTCCTTAGTCTTATTCAGTTAGAGATATTACTTTCTTAGCCTGGTTCAGTTCGAATTATTACTTTCTTAGCCAGGTTCAGTTAGAGTTATTATTTTAATCAAGCTAAGGAAGGAATAACCGTACTATTATTTTCTTAGCCTGGTTCAATTAGAGTTATTCCTTCTTTAGCCTGACTCTGTTAGAGTTATTATTTTAATGAAGCAAAGGAAGGAATAACCGTACTATTACTTTCTTAGTCTGGTTCAGTTAGAGTTATTCCTTCCTTAGCCTGATTCCGTTAGAGTTATTACTTTCTTAGCCTGGTTCAGTTAGAGTTATTACTTTCTTAGCCTGGTCCAGTTTGAGTTATTCCTTCCTTACCCTAATTCATTTAGAGTTATTCCTTCCTTAGCGTGATTCAGTTAGAGTTATTACTTTCTTAGCCTGATTCAGTTAGAGTTATTCCTTCTTTAGCTTGATTCAGTTAGAGTTATTACTTTCTTATCCTGGTTCAGTTAGAGTTATTCCTTCCTTAGCCTGATTCAGTTAGAGTTATTATTTTCTTAGCCTGGTTCCGTTAGAGTTATTACTTTCTTAGCCTGGTTCAGTTAGAGATATTACTCTCTTAGCCTGGTCCAGTTTGAGTTATTCCTTCCTTAGCCTAATTCAGTTAGAGTTATTCCTTCCTTAGCATGATTCAGTTAGACTTATTATTTTCTTAGCCTGGTTCAGTCAGAGTTATTCCTTTTGTAGCCTGATTCAGTTAGAGTTATTACTTTCTTAGCCTCGTTCAGTTAGAGTTATTACTTTAATCAAGCTAAGGAAGGAATAACCGTACTATTAGTTTCTTAGTCTGGTTCAGTTAGAGTTATTCCTTCCTTAGCCTGATTCCGTTAGAGTTATTACTTTCTTAGCCTGGTTCAGTTAGAGATATTCCTTCCTTAGCCTAATTCAGTTAGACTTATTATTTTCTTAGCATGGTTCACTTAGAATTATTCCTTCCTTAGCCTGATTCAGTTAGAGTTATTCCTTCCTTAGCCTGATTCAGTTAGAGTTATTATTTTCTTAGCATGGTTCAGTTAGAGATATTCCTTCCTTAGCCTAATTCAGTTAGACTTATTATTTTCTTAGCATGGTTCACTTAGAATTATTCCTTCCTTAGCCTGATTCAGTTAGAGTTATTCCTTCCTTAGCCTGATTCAGTTAGAGTTATTACTTTCTTAGCATGGTTCAGTTAGAGTTTTTCCATCCTTAGCCTGATCCAGTTAGAGTTATTACTTTCTTAGCCTGGTTCAGTCAGAGTTATTTCTTTTGTAGCCTGATTCAGTTACAGTCATTACCTTCTTAGCCTGGTTTAGTTAGAGTTATTACTTTTGTAGCCTGATTTAGTTAGAGTTATTATTTTCTTAGCCTGGTTCAGTTAGAGTTATTCCTTCGTTAGCCTAATTCAGTTAGAGTTATTCTTTCCTTAGCGTGATTCAGTTAGAGTTATTACTTTCTTATCCTGATTCAGATAGAGTTATTCCTTCCTTAGCCTGATTCAGTTAGAGTTATAACTTTCTTAGCCTGATTCAGTTAGAGTTATTACTTTCTTAGCCTGGATCAGTTAGAGCTATTCCTTCCTTAGCCTGATTCAGTTAGAGATATTACTTTCTTAGCCTGGTTCAGTTAGACATATTACTTTCTTAGCCTGGTTGAGTCAGAGATATTCCTTTTGTAGCCTGATTCAGTCAGAGTTATTACTTTCCTAGCCTCGTTCGGTTAGATACATTACTTTAATCAAGCTAAGGAAGAAATAACCGTACTATTAGTTTCTTAGCCTGGTTCAATTAGAGTTATTCCTTCCTTAGCCTGTCTCAGTTAGAGTTATTACTTTAATGAAGCAAAGGAAGGAATAACCGTAATATTACTTTTTTAGTCTGGTTCAGTTAGAGTTATTCCTTCCTTAGCTTGATTCAGTTAGAGTTATTACTTTCTTAGCCTCGTTCAGTTAGAGATATTACTTTAATCAAGCTACGGAAGGAATAACCGTACTATTAGTTTCTTAGCCTGGTTCAATTACAGTTATTCCTTCCTTAGCCTGACTCAGTTAGAGTTATTACTTTAATGAAACAAAGGAAGGAATAACCGTAATATTACTTTCTTAGTCTGGTTCAGTTAGAGTTATTCCTTCCTTAGCCTGATTCAGTTAGAGTTATTAATTTCTTAGCCTGGTTCAGTTAGAGTTATTACTTTTGTAGCCTGATTCAATTAGGGTTATTACTTTCTTAGTCTGGTTCAGTTAGACTTTTTCCTTCCTTAGCCTGATCCAGTTAGAGTTATTACTTTCTTAGCCTGGTTCAGTTAGACTTATTATTTTCTTAGCCTGGTTCATTCAGAGATATTCCTTTTGTAGCCTGATTCAGTAGGAGTTATTCCCTCTTTAGCCTGATTCAATTAGAGTTATTACTTTCTTCGCCTGGTTCAGTTAGAATTATTACTTCCTTAGCGTAATTCAGTTAGAGTTATTCCTTCCTTAGCGTGATTCAGTTAGAGTTATTACTTTCTTAGCCTGATTCAGTTAGAGTTATTCCTTCTTTAGCTTGATTCAGTTAGAGTTATTACTTTCTTATCCTGGTTCAGTTAGAGTTATTCCTTCCTTAGCCTGATTCAGTTAGAGTTATTATTTTCTTAGCCTGGTGCAGTTAGATTTATTCCTTCCTTACCCTGATTCAGTTACAGTTATTACTTTCTTGGCCTGGTTCAGTTAGAGTTATTCCTTCCTTAGCATAATCCAGTTAGAATTATTACTTTCTTGGCCTGATTCATTTAGAGTTATTCTTTCCTTAGCCTGATTCAGTTACACTTATTACTTTCTTAGCCTGATTCAGTCTGAGTTATTCCCTCTCTAGCCTGATTCAATTATAGTTATTACTTTCTTAGCCTGGTTCAGTTATAGTTATTCCTTCCTTAGCCTGATTCATTTAGAGTTTTTGCTTTCTTTCCCTGATTCAGTTAGAGTTATTCCTTCCTTAGCTTGATTCAATTAGAGTTATTACTTTCTTAGTCTGGTTCAGTTAGAGTTATTCCTTCCTTAGCCTGATTCAGTTAGAGTTATTACTTTCTTAGCCTGGTTCAGTTAGAGTTATTACTTCCTTAGCCTAATTCAGTTAGAGTTATTAGTTTCTTAGCATGGTTCACTTAGAGTTATTCCTTCCTTAGCCTGATTCAGTTAGACTTATTCTTTTTTTAGCCTGGTTCAGTTAGAGTTATTCCTTCCTTAGCCTGATTCAGTTAGAGTTATTACTTTCTTTGCCTGGTTCAGTTAGAATTATTAATTTTGTAGCCTCATTCAGTTAGAATTATTACTTTCTTAGCCTGGTTCAGTTAGAGATTTACCTTCCTTAACCTGATCCAGTTAGAGTTACTACTTTCTTAGCCTGGTTCAGTTAGACTTATTGCTTTCTTAGCCTGGTTCAGTCAGAGTTATTCCTTTTGTAGCCTGATTCAGTTAGAGTCATTACCATCTTAGCCTGTTTCAGTTAGAGTTATTACTTTTGTAGCCTGATTTAGTTGGAGTTATTATTTTCTTAGCCTGGTTCAGTTAGAGTTATTCCTTCCTTAGCCTAATTCAGTTAGAGTTATTCCTTCCTTAGCCTGATTCAGTTAGAATTGTCACTTTCTTAGCCTGGTTCAGTTAGAGTTACTACTTTCTTAGCCTGGTTCAGTTAGAGTTATTCCTTCTTTAGCGTAATTCAGTTAGAGTTATTACTTCCTTAGCCTGATTCAGTTAGAGTTATTCCTTCCTTAGCCTAATTCAGTTAGAGTTATTCTTTTCTTAGCATGGTTCAGTTAGAGTTATTCCTTCTTTCGCGTAATTCAGTTAGAATTATTACTTCCTTAGCCTGATTCAGTTAGAGTTCTTCCTTCCTTAGTCTGATTCAGTTAGAGTAATTACTTTCTTAGCCTGGTTCAATTAGAGTTATTCCTTCCTTAGCATAATTCAGTTAGAGTTATTACTTTGTTAGCCTGATACAATTAGAGATATTACTTTCTTAGCCTGATTCAATTAGAGATATTCCTTCCTTAGCCTGATTCAGTTAGAGTTATTACTTTCTTAGCCTGATTCAGTTAGATTTATTCCTTCCTTAGACTGATTCTGTTAGAATTATTACTTTCTTAGCCTGGTTCAGTTAGAGTTATTCGTTTTGTAGCCTGATTCACTTAGAGTTATTACTTTCTTAGCCTGGTTCAGTTAGAGTTATTCCTTCCTTAGCCTAATTCAATTAGAGTTATTACTTTCTTAGCTTGGTTAATTTGGAGTTATTCCTTGCTTAGCCTGATTCAGTTAGAGTTATTACTTTCTAAGCCTGATTCAGTTAGAGTTAGTCCTTCCTTAGCCTGATTCAGTTAGAGGTATTACTTTCTTAGCCTGATTCATTAGAGTTATTCCTTCCTTAGCTTGATTCAGTTGGAGTTATTCCTTCCTTAGCCTGATTCAGTTAGAGTTACTACTTTATTAGCCTGGTTCAGTTAGATTTATTCCTTCCTTAGCCTGATTCAGTTAGAGATATTACTTTCTAAGCCTGGTTCAGTTAGACCAATTACTTTCTTAGCCTGGTTCAGTCAGAGTTATTCATTTTGTACCCTGATTCAATTAGAGTTATTACTTTCTTAGCCTCGTTCAGTTAGAGTTATTACTTTAATCAAGCTAAGGAAGGAATAACCGTACTATTAGTTTCTTAGCATGGTTCAATAAGAGTTATTCCTTCCTTAGCCTGACTCAGTTATAGTTATTTCTTTAATGAAGCAAAGGAAGGAATAACCGTACTATTACTTTCTTAGCCTGATCCAGTTTGAGTTATTCCTTCCTTAGTCTGATTCAGTTAGAGTTATTACTTTCTTAGCCTGGTTCAGTTAGACTTATTACTTTCTTAGCCTGGTTAAGTCAGAGTTATTTCTTTTGTAGCCTGATTCAGTTAGAGTTATTCCTTCTTTAGCTTGATTCAGTTAGGGTTATTACTTTCTTATCCTGGTTCAGTTAGAGTTATTCCTTCCTTAGCTTGATTAAGTTAGAATTATTATTTTCTTAGCCTGGTGCAGTTAGAGTTATTCCTTCCTTAGCCTGATTCAGTTAGATTTATTACTTTCTTAGCCTGATTCAGTTAGGGTTATTCCTTCCTTAGCCTGATTCATTAAGAGTTATTACTTTCTTAGCCTGGTTAAGTTGGAGTTTTTCCTTCCTTAGCCTGATTCAGTTAGAGTTATTACTTTCTTAGCCTGATTCAGTTAGAGTTATTAATTTCTTAGCCTGGTTCAGTCAGAGTTATTACTTCCTTAACCTGATTCAGTTAGAGATATTACTTTTGTAGCCTGATTCATTTAGAGTTATTACCTTCTTAGCCTGGTTCAGTTAGAGTTATTACTTTCTTATCCTGGTTCAGTTAGAGTTATTCCTTCCTAACCAAATCCTGTGAGAGTTATTACTTTCTTAGCCTGGTTCAGTTAGAGTTATTCCTTCCTTAGTCTGATTCTGTTAGAGTTTTTACTTTCTTAGCCTGGTTCACTTAGAGTTATTCCTTCCTTAGTCTGATTCAGTTAGAGTTATTTCTTCCTTAGTCTGATTCAGTTAGATTTATTACTTTCTTAGCCTGGTTCAGTTAGATTTATTCCTTCCTTAGCCTGATTCGGTTAGAGTTATTACTTTCTAGCCTGGTTCAATTAGAGTTATTCTTTCCTTATCCTGGTTCTGTTAGAGTTATTCCTTCCTTAGCGTGATTCAGTTAGAGTTATAACTTTCTTAGCCTGATCCACTCAGAGTTATTTCTTCCTTTGCCTCATTCAGTTTTATTACTTTCTTTGCCTGATTCAATTAGAGTTATTCCTTCTTTAGCTTGATTCACTTAGAGTTATTACTTTCTTATCCTGGTTCAGTTAGAGTTATTCCTTCCTTAGCCTGATTCAGTTAGAGTTATTATTTTCTTAGCCTGGTTCATTTAGAATTATTCGTTAATTAGCCTGATTCAGTTAGAGTTATTACTTTCTTACCCTGGTTCAGTTAGAGTTATTCCTTCCTTAGCCTGATTCAGTTAGGGTTATTACTTTCTTAGCTTGGTTAAGTTGGAGTTATTCCTTCCTTAGCCTGATTCAGTTAGAGTTATTACTTTCTTAGCCTGATTCAGTTAGAGATATTAGTTTCTTAGCCTGGTTCAGTAAGAGTTATTCTTTTTGTAGCCTGATTCGATTAGAGTTATTACTTTCTTAGCATCGTTCAGTTAGAGTTATTACTTTAATCAAGCTAAGGAAGGAATAACAGTACTACTAGTTTCTTAGCATGGTTCAATTAGAGTTGTTCCTTCCTTAGCCTGACTCAGTTAGAGTTATTACTTTAATGAAGCAAAGGAAGGAATAACCGTACTATTACTTTCTTAGTCTGGTTCAGTTAGAGTTATTCCTTCCTTAGCCTGATTCCGTTAGAGTTATTACTTTCTTAGCCTGGTTCAGTTAGAGTTATTACTTTTGTAGCCTGATTTAGTTAGAGTTATTATTTTCTTAGCCTGGTTCAGTTAGAGTTATTCCTTCCTTAGCCTAATTCAGTTAGAGTTATTCTTTCCTTAGCGTGATTCAGTTAGAGTTATTACTTTCTTATCCTGATTCAGATAGAGTTATTCCTTCCTTAGCCTGATTCAGTTAGAGTTATAACTTTCTTAGCCTGATTCAGTTTGAGTTATTACTTTCTTAGCGTTGATTTTTTAGAGTTATTCCTTCCTTAGTCTTATTCAGTTAGAGATATTACTTTCTTAGCCTGGTTCAGTTAGAATTACTACTTTCTTAGCCAGGTTCAGTTAGAGTTATTATTTTAATCAAGCTAAGGAAGGAATAACCGTACTATTAGTTTCTTAGCCTGGTTCAATTAGAGTTATTCCTTCTTTAGCCTGACTCAGTTAGAGTTATTACTTTAATGAAGCAAAGGAAGGAATAACCGTACTATTACTTTCTTAGTCTGGTTCAGTTAGAGTTATTCCTTCCTTAGCCTGATTCCGTTAGAGTTATTACTTTCTTAGCCTGGTTCAGTTAGAGTTATTACTTTCTTAGCCTGGTCCAGTTTGAGCTATTCCTTCCTTAGCCTAATTCATTTAGAGTTATTCCTTCCTTAGCGTGATTCAGTTAGAGTTATTCCTTCTTTAGCTTGATTCAGTTAGAGTTATTACTTTCTTATCCTGGTTCAGTTAGAGTTATTCCTTCCTTAGCCTGATTCAGTTAGAGTTATTATTTTCTTAGCCTGGTTCCGTAAGAGTTATTACTTTCTTAGCCTGGTTCAGTTAGAGTTATTACTTTCTTAGCCTGGTTCAGTTTGAGTTATTCCTTCCTTAGCCTAATTCAGTTAGAGTTATTCCTTCCTTAGCATGATTCAGTTAGACTTATTACTTTCTTAGCCTGGTTCAGTCAGAGTTATTCCTTTTGTAGCCTGATTCAGTTAGAGTTATTACTTTCTTAGCCTCGTTCAGTTAGAGATATTACTTTAATCAAGCTAAGGAAGGAATAACCGTACTATTAGTTTCTTAGCCTCGTTCAATTACAGTTATTCCTTCCTTAGCCTGACTCAGTTAGAGTTATTACTTTAAATAAGCAAAGGAAGGAATAACCGTAATATTACTTTCTTAGTCTGGTTCAGTCAGAGTTATTCCTTCCTTAGCCTGATTCAGTTAGAGTTATAACTTTCTTAGCCTGGTTCAGTTAGAGTTATTACTTTTGTAGCTTGATTCAGTTAGAGTTATTACTTTCTTAGCCTGGTTCAGTTAGAGTTTTTCCTTCCTTAGCCTGATCCAGTTAGAGTTATTACTTTCTTAGCCTGGTTCAGTTAGACTTATTATTTTCTTTACCTGGTTCATTCAGAGTTATTCCTTTTGTAGCCTGATTCAGTTAGAGTTATTCCCTCCTTAGCCTGATTCAATTAGAGTTATTAATTTCTTCGCCTGGTTCAGTTAGAGTTATTCCTTCCTTACCCTAATTCAGTTAGAGCTATTCCTTCCTTAGCTTGATTCAGTTACAGTTATTACTTTCTTATCCTGGTTCAGTTAGAGTTATTCCTTCCTTAGCCTGATTCAGTTAGAGTTATTACTTTCTTAGCCTGATTCAGTTAGAGCTATTCCTTCCTTAGCTTGATTCAGTTACAGTTATTACTTTCTTATCCTGGTTCAGTTAGAGTTATTCCTTCCTTAGCCTGATTCAGTTAGAGTTATTATTTTCTTAGCCTGGTTCAGTTAGATTTATTGCTTCCTTAGCCTGATTCAGTTACAGTTATTACTTTCTTAGCCTGGTTCAGTTAGGGTTATTCCTTCCTTAGCATAATCCAATTAGAGTTATTACTTTCTTGGCCTGATTCATTTAGAGTTATTCCTTCCTTAGCCTGATTCAGTTAGAGTTATTACTTTCTTAGCCTGGTTTAGTTAGAGTTATTACTTTTGTAGCCTGCTTCAGTTAGAGTTATTACTTTCTTAGAATGGTTCAGTTAGACTTATTACTTTGTTACCCTGGTTCAGTCAGAGTTATTCCTTTTGTAGCCTGATTCAGTTAGGGTCATTACCTTCTTACCCTGTTAAAGTTAGATTTATTACTTTTGTAGCCTGATTTAGTTAGAGTTATTATTTTCTTAGCCTGGTTCAGTTAGAGTTATTCCTTCCTTAGCCTAATTCAGTTAGAGTTATTCCTTCCTTAGCGTGATTCAGTTAGGGTTATTACTTCTTAGCCTGATTCAGTTAGAGTTATTCCTTCCTTACCTTGATTCAGTTAGAGTTATTATTTCCTTATCCTGGTTCAGTTAGAGATATACCTTCCTTAGCCTGATTCAGTTAGAGTTATTACTTTCTTAGCCTGGTTCAGTTAGAGTTATTCCTTCCTTAGCCTGATTCAGTTAGATTTGTTACTTTCTTAGCCTGGTTCAGTTAGAGTTACTACTTTCTTAGCCTGGTTCAGTTAGAGTTATTCCTTCTTTAGCGTAATTCAGTTAGAGTTATTACTTCCTTAGCATGATTCAGTTAGAGATTTTCCTTCCTTAGTCTGATTCAGTTAGAGATATTACTTTCTTAGCCTGGTTCAATTAGAGTTATTCCTTCCTTAGCATAATTCAGTTAGAGTTATTACTTTCTTAGCCTGATACAATTAGAGTTATTACTTTCTTAGCCTGATTCAATTAGAGATATTCCTTCCTTAGCCTGATTCAGTTAGAGTACTTAAACTTTCTTAGCCTGATTCAGTTAGAGTTATTCCTTCCTTAGACTGATTCGGTTAGAGTTATTACTTTCTTAGCCTGGTTCAGTTTGAGTTATTCCTTCCTTAGCCTAATTCAGTTAGAGTTATTCCTTCCTTAGCATGATTCAGTTAGACTTATTACTTTCTTAGCCTGGTTCAGTCAGAGTTATTCCTTTTGTAGCCTGATTCAGTTAGAGTTATTACTTTCTTAGCCTCGTTCAGTTAGAGATATTACTTTAATCAAGCTAAGGAAGGAATAACCGTACTATTAGTTTCTTAGCCTCGTTCAATTACAGTTATTCCTTCCTTAGCCTGACTCAGTTAGAGTTATTACTTTAAATAAGCAAAGGAAGGAATAACCGTAATATTACTTTCTTAGTCTGGTTCAGTCAGAGTTATTCCTTCCTTAGCCTGATTCAGTTAGAGTTATAACTTTCTTAGCCTGGTTCAGTTAGAGTTATTACTTTTGTAGCCTGATTCAGTTAGAGTTATTACTTTCTTAGCCTGGTTCAGTTAGAGTTTTTCCTTCCTTAGCCTGATCCAGTTAGAGTTATTACTTTCTTAGCCTGGTTCAGTTAGACTTATTATTTTCTTTACCTGGTTCATTCAGAGTTATTCCTTTTGTAGCCTGATTCAGTTAGAGTTATTCCCTCCTTAGCCTGATTCAATTAGAGTTATTAATTTCTTCGCCTGGTTCAGTTAGAGTTATTCCTTCCTTACCCTAATTCAGTTAGAGCTATTCCTTCCTTAGCTTGATTCAGTTACAGTTATTACTTTCTTATCCTGGTTCAGTTAGAGTTATTCCTTCCTTAGCCTGATTCAGTTAGAGTTATTACTTTCTTAGCCTGATTCAGTTAGAGCTATTCTTTCCTTAGCTTGATTCAGTTACAGTTATTACTTTCTTATCCTGGTTCAGTTAGAGTTATTCCTTCCTTAGCCTGATTCAGTTAGAGTTATTATTTTCTTAGCCTGGTTCAGTTAGATTTATTGCTTCCTTAGCCTGATTCAGTTACAGTTATTACTTTCTTAGCCTGGTTCAGTTAGGGTTATTCCTTCCTTAGCATAATCCAATTAGAGTTATTACTTTCTTGGCCTGATTCATTTAGAGTTATTCCTTCCTTAGCCTGATTCAGTTAGAGTTATTACTTTCTTAGCCTGGTTCAGTTAGAGTTATTACTTTTGTAGCCTGCTTCAGTTAGAGTTATTACTTTCTTAGAATGGTTCAGTTAGACTTATTACTTTGTTACCCTGGTTCAGTCAGAGTTATTCCTTTTGTAGCCTGATTCAGTTAGGGTCATTACCTTCTTACCCTGTTAAAGTTAGATTTATTACTTTTGTAGCCTGATTTAGTTAGAGTTATTATTTTCTTAGCCTGGTTCAGTTAGAGTTATTCCTTCCTTAGCCTAATTCAGTTAGAGTTATTCCTTCCTTAGCGTGATTCAGTTAGGGTTATTACTTCTTAGCCTGATTCAGTTAGAGTTATTCCTTCCTTACCTTGATTCAGTTAGAGTTATTATTTCCTTATCCTGGTTCAGTTAGAGATATACCTTCCTTAGCCTGATTCAGTTAGAGTTATTACTTTCTTAGCCTGGTTCAGTTAGAGTTATTCCTTCCTTAGCCTGATTCAGTTAGATTTGTTACTTTCTTAGCCTGGTTCAGTTAGAGTTACTACTTTCTTAGCCTGGTTCAGTTAGAGTTATTCCTTCTTTAGCGTAATTCAGTTAGAGTTATTACTTCCTTAGCATGATTCAGTTAGAGATTTTCCTTCCTTAGTCTGATTCAGTTAGAGATATTACTTTCTTAGCCTGGTTCAATTAGAGTTATTCCTTCCTTAGCATAATTCAGTTAGAGTTATTACTTTCTTAGCCTGATACAATTAGAGTTATTACTTTCTTAGCCTGATTCAATTAGAGATATTCCTTCCTTAGCCTGATTCAGTTAGAGTACTTAAACTTTCTTAGCCTGATTCAGTTAGAGTTATTCCTTCCTTAGACTGATTCGGTTAGAGTTATTACTTTCTTAGCCTGGTTCAGTTTGAGTTATTCCTTCCTTAGCCTAATTCAGTTAGAGTTATTCCTTCCTTAGCATGATTCAGTTAGACTTATTACTTTCTTAGCCTGGTTCAGTCAGAGTTATTCCTTTTGTAGCCTGATTCAGTTAGAGTTATTACTTTCTTAGCCTCGTTCAGTTAGAGATATTACTTTAATCAAGCTAAGGAAGGAATAACCGTACTATTAGTTTCTTAGCCTCGTTCAATTACAGTTATTCCTTCCTTAGCCTGACTCAGTTAGAGTTATTACTTTAAATAAGCAAAGGAAGGAATAACCGTAATATTACTTTCTTAGTCTGGTTCAGTCAGAGTTATTCCTTCCTTAGCCTGATTCAGTTAGAGTTATAACTTTCTTAGCCTGGTTCAGTTAGAGTTATTACTTTTGTAGCTTGATTCAGTTAGAGTTATTACTTTCTTAGCCTGGTTCAGTTAGAGTTTTTCCTTCCTTAGCCTGATCCAGTTAGAGTTATTACTTTCTTAGCCTGGTTCAGTTAGACTTATTATTTTCTTTACCTGGTTCATTCAGAGTTATTCCTTTTGTAGCCTGATTCAGTTAGAGTTATTCCCTCCTTAGCCTGATTCAATTAGAGTTATTAATTTCTTCGCCTGGTTCAGTTAGAGTTATTCCTTCCTTACCCTAATTCAGTTAGAGCTATTCCTTCCTTAGCTTGATTCAGTTACAGTTATTACTTTCTTATCCTGGTTCAGTTAGAGTTATTCCTTCCTTAGCCTGATTCAGTTAGAGTTATTACTTTCTTAGCCTGATTCAGTTAGAGCTATTCCTTCCTTAGCTTGATTCAGTTACAGTTATTACTTTCTTATCCTGGTTCAGTTAGAGTTATTCCTTCCTTAGCCTGATTCAGTTAGAGTTATTATTTTCTTAGCCTGGTTCAGTTAGATTTATTGCTTCCTTAGCCTGATTCAGTTACAGTTATTACTTTCTTAGCCTGGTTCAGTTAGGGTTATTCCTTCCTTAGCATAATCCAATTAGAGTTATTACTTTCTTGGCCTGATTCATTTAGAGTTATTCCTTCCTTAGCCTGATTCAGTTAGAGTTATTACTTTCTTAGCCTGGTTCAGTTAGAGTTATTACTTTTGTAGCCTGCTTCAGTTAGAGTTATTACTTTCTTAGAATGGTTCAGTTAGACTTATTACTTTGTTACCCTGGTTCAGTCAGAGTTATTCCTTTTGTAGCCTGATTCAGTTAGGGTCATTACCTTCTTACCCTGTTAAAGTTAGATTTATTACTTTTGTAGCCTGATTTAGTTAGAGTTATTATTTTCTTAGCCTGGTTCAGTTAGAGTTATTCCTTCCTTAGCCTAATTCAGTTAGAGTTATTCCTTCCTTAGCGTGATTCAGTTAGGGTTATTACTTCTTAGCCTGATTCAGTTAGAGTTATTCCTTCCTTACCTTGATTCAGTTAGAGTTATTATTTCCTTATCCTGGTTCAGTTAGAGATATACCTTCCTTAGCCTGATTCAGTTAGAGTTATTACTTTCTTAGCCTGGTTCAGTTAGAGTTATTCCTTCCTTAGCCTGATTCAGTTAGATTTGTTACTTTCTTAGCCTGGTTCAGTTAGAGTTACTACTTTCTTAGCCTGGTTCAGTTAGAGTTATTCCTTCTTTAGCGTAATTCAGTTAGAGTTATTACTTCCTTAGCATGATTCAGTTAGAGATTTTCCTTCCTTAGTCTGATTCAGTTAGAGATATTACTTTCTTAGCCTGGTTCAATTAGAGATATTCCTTCCTTAGCATAATTCAGTTAGAGTTATTACTTTCTTAGCCTGATACAATTAGAGTTATTACTTTCTTAGCCTGATTCAATTAGAGATATTCCTTCCTTAGCCTGATTCAGTTAGAGTACTTAAACTTTCTTAGCCTGATTCAGTTAGAGTTATTCCTTCCTTAGACTGATTCGGTTAGAGTTATTACTTTCTTAGCCTGGTTCAGTTTGAGTTATTCCTTCCTTAGCCTAATTCAGTTAGAGTTATTCCTTCCTTAGCATGATTCAGTTAGACTTATTACTTTCTTAGCCTGGTTCAGTCAGAGTTATTCCTTTTGTAGCCTGATTCAGTTAGAGTTATTACTTTCTTAGCCTCGTTCAGTTAGAGATATTACTTTAATCAAGCTAAGGAAGGAATAACCGTACTATTAGTTTCTTAGCCTCGTTCAATTACAGTTATTCCTTCCTTAGCCTGACTCAGTTAGAGTTATTACTTTAAATAAGCAAAGGAAGGAATAACCGTAATATTACTTTCTTAGTCTGGTTCAGTCAGAGTTATTCCTTCCTTAGCCTGATTCAGTTAGAGTTATAACTTTCTTAGCCTGGTTCAGTTAGAGTTATTACTTTTGTAGCCTGATTCAGTTAGAGTTATTACTTTCTTAGCCTGGTTCAGTTAGAGTTTTTCCTTCCTTAGCCTGATCCAGTTAGAGTTATTACTTTCTTAGCCTGGTTCAGTTAGACTTATTATTTTCTTTACCTGGTTCATTCAGAGTTATTCCTTTTGTAGCCTGATTCAGTTAGAGTTATTCCCTCCTTAGCCTGATTCAATTAGAGTTATTAATTTCTTCGCCTGGTTCAGTTAGAGTTATTCCTTCCTTACCCTAATTCAGTTAGAGCTATTCCTTCCTTAGCTTGATTCAGTTACAGTTATTACTTTCTTATCCTGGTTCAGTTAGAGTTATTCCTTCCTTAGCCTGATTCAGTTAGAGTTATTACTTTCTTAGCCTGATTCAGTTAGAGCTATTCTTTCCTTAGCTTGATTCAGTTACAGTTATTACTTTCTTATCCTGGTTCAGTTAGAGTTATTCCTTCCTTAGCCTGATTCAGTTAGAGTTATTATTTTCTTAGCCTGGTTCAGTTAGATTTATTGCTTCCTTAGCCTGATTCAGTTACAGTTATTACTTTCTTAGCCTGGTTCAGTTAGGGTTATTCCTTCCTTAGCATAATCCAATTAGAGTTATTACTTTCTTGGCCTGATTCATTTAGAGTTATTCCTTCCTTAGCCTGATTCAGTTAGAGTTATTACTTTCTTAGCCTGGTTCAGTTAGAGTTATTACTTTTGTAGCCTGCTTCAGTTAGAGTTATTACTTTCTTAGAATGGTTCAGTTAGACTTATTACTTTGTTACCCTGGTTCAGTCAGAGTTATTCCTTTTGTAGCCTGATTCAGTTAGGGTCATTACCTTCTTAGCCTGTTAAAGTTAGATTTATTTCTTTTGTAGCCTGATTTAGTTAGAGTTATTATTTTCTTAGCCTGGTTCAGTTAGAGTTATTCCTTCCTTAGCCTAATTCAGTTAGAGTTATTCCTTCCTTAGCGTGATTCAGTTAGGGTTATTACTTCTTAGCCTGATTCAGTTAGAGTTATTCCTTCCTTAGCTTGATTCAGTTAGAGTTATTATTTCCTTATCCTGGTTCAGTTAGAGATATACCTTCCTTAGCCTGATTCAGTTAGAGTTATTACTTTCTTAGCCTGGTTCAGTTAGAGTTATTCCTTCCTTAGCCTGATTCAGTTAGATTTGTTACTTTCTTAGCCTGGTTCAGTTAGAGTTACTACTTTCTTAGCCTGGTTCAGTTAGAGTTATTCCTTCTTTAGCGTAATTCAGTTAGAGTTATTACTTCCTTAGCATGATTCAGTTAGAGATTTTCCTTCCTTAGTCTGATTCAGTTAGAGATATTACTTTCTTAGCCTGGTTCAATTAGAGTTATTCCTTCCTTAGCATAATTCAGTTAGAGTTATTACTTTCTTAGCCTGATACAATTAGAGTTATTACTTTCTTAGCCTGATTCAATTAGAGATATTCCTTCCTTAGCCTGATTCAGTTAGAGTACTTAAACTTTCTTAGCCTGATTCAGTTAGAGTTATTCCTTCCTTAGACTGATTCGGTTAGAGTTATTAATTTCTTAGCCTGGTTCAGTTAGAGTTATTCCTTCCTTAGCCTGATTCAGTTAGAGATATTACTTTCTAAGCCTGGTTCAGTTAGACTAATTACTTTCTTAGCCTGGTTCAGTCAGAGTTATTCCTTTTGTAGCCTGATTCAATTAGAGTTATTACTTTCTTAGCCTCGTTCAGTTAGAGTTATTACTTTAATCAAGCTAAGGAAGGAATAACCGTACTATTAGTTTCTTAGCATGGTTCAATTAGAGTTATTCCTTCCTTAGCCTGACTCAGTTAGAGTTATTACTTTAATGAAGCAAAGGAAGGAATAACCGTACTATTACTTTCTTAGTCTGGTTCAGTTAGAGTTATTGCTTCCTTAGCCTGATTCCGTTAGAGTTATTACTTTCTTAGCCTGGTTCAGTTAGAGTTATTCCTTCCTTAGCCTAATTCAGTTAGAGTTATTTCTTTCTTAGCATGGTTCACTTAGAGTTATTCCTTACTTAGCCTGATTCAGTTAGAATTATTACTTTGTTAGTCTGGTTCAGTTTGAGTTATTACTTTTGTAGCCTGATTTAGTTAGAGTTATTACTTCCTTAGCCTGGTCCAGTTTGAGTTATTCCTTCTTTAGTCTGATTCAGTTAGAGTTATTATTTTCTTAGCCTGGTTCAGTTAGACTTATTACTTTCTTACCCTGGTTAAGTCAGAGTTATTCCTTTTGTAGCCTGATTCATTTAGAGTTATTACTTTCTTAGCCTGGTTCAGTTAGAGTTATTCCTTCCTTAGCCTAATTCAGTTAGAGTTGTTACTTTATTAGCCTGGTTCAGTTAGAGTTATTACTATCTTAGGCTGGTTCATTTAGAGTTATTCCTTCCTTAGCCTAATTCAGTTAGAGTTATTACTTTCTTAGCCTGATTCAGTTGGAGTTATTCCTTCCTTAGTCTGATTCAGTTAGAGTTATTACTTTCTTAGCCTGTTTCAGTTAGAGTTATTCTTTCCTTATCCTGGTTCAGTTAGAGTTATTCCTTCCTTAGCGTGATTCAGTTAGAGTTATTACTTTCTTACCCTGATTCTGTTAGAGTTATTCCTTCCTTTGCCTGATTCAGTTAGAGTTATTACTTTCTTAGCCTGATTCAGTTAGAGTTATTCCTTCCTTAGCTTGATTAAGTTAGAGTTATTACTTTCTTATCCTGGTTCAGTTAGAGTCATTCCTTCCTTACCCTGATTCAGTTAGGTTTATTATTTTCTTAGCCTGGTTCAGTTAGAATTATTCTTTCCTTAGCCTGATTCAGTTAGAGATATTACTTTCTTAGCCTGGTTCAGTTAGACTTATTACTTTCTTAGCCTGGTTGAGTCAGAGATATTCCTTTTGTAGCCTGATTCAGTCAGAGTTATTACTTTCTTAGCCTCGTTCAGTTAGATTCATTACTTTAATCAAGCTAAGGAAGGAATAACCGTACTATTACTTTCTTAGCCTGGTTCAATTAGAGTTATTCCTTCCTTAGCCTGTCTCAGTTAGAGTTATTACTTTAATGAAGCAAAGGAAGGAATAACCGTAATATTACTTTCTTATCCTGGTTCAGTTAGAGTTATACCTTCCTTAGCCTGATTCAGTTAGAGTTATTACTTTCTTAGCCTTGTTCAGTTAGAGTTATTCCTTTCTTAGCCTGATTCAGTTAGAGTTCCTACTTTCTTAGCGTGGTTCAGTTAGAGTTATTCCTTCTTTAGCGTAATTCAGTTAGAGTTATTACTTCCTTAGCCTGATTCAATTAGAGTTCTTCCTTCCTTAGTCTGATTCATTTAGAGTTATTACTTTCTTAGCCTGGTTCAATTAGAGTTTTTCCTTCCTTAGCATAATTCAGTTAGAGTTATTACTTTCTTAGCCTGATACAATTAGAGTTATTACTTTCTTAGCCTGATTCAATTAGAGATATTCCTTCCTTAGCCTGATTCAGTTAGAGATATTCCTTAGACTGATTCGGTTAGAGTTATTAGTTTCTTAGCCTGGTTCAGTTAGAGTTATTCCTTTTGGTAGCCTGATTCACTAAGAGTTATTACTTTCTTAGCCTGGTTCAGTTAGAGTTATTCCTTCCTTAGCCTAATTCAATTAGAGTTATTACTTTCTTAGCTTGGTTAATTTGGAGTTATTCCTTGCTTAGCCTGATTCAGTTAGAGTTATTACTTTCTAAGCCTGATTCAGTTAGAGTTAGTCCTTCCTTAGCCTGATTCAGTTAGAGTTACTACTTTCTTAGCCTGGTTCAGTTAGAGTTATTACTATCTTAGGCTGGTTCATTTAGAGTTATTCCTTCCTTAGCCTAATTCAGTTAGAGTTATTACTTTCTTAGCCTGATTCAGTTGGAGTTATTCCTTCCTTAGTCTGATTCAGTTAGAGTTATTACTTTCTTAGCCTGTTTCAATTAGAGTTATTCTTTCCTTATCCTGGTTCAGTTAGAGTTATTCCTTCCTTAGCGTGATTCAGTTAGAGTTATTACTTTCTTACCCTGATTCTGTTAGAGTTATTCCTTCCTTTGCCTAATTCAGTTAGAGTTATTACTTTCTTAGCCTGATTCAGTTAGAGTTATTCCTTCCTTAGCTTGATTAAGTTAGAGTTATTACTTTCTTATCCTGGTTCAGTTAGAGTCATTCCTTCCTTACCCTGATTCAGTTAGGTTTATTATTTTCTTAGCCTGGTTCAGTTAGAATTATTCTTTCCTTAGCCTGATTCAGTTAGAGATATTACTTTCTTAGCCTGGTTCAGTTAGACTTATTACTTTCTTAGCCTGGTTGAGTCAGAGATATTCCTTTTGTAGCCTGATTCAGTCAGAGTTATTACTTTCTTAGCCTCGTTCAGTTAGATTCATTACTTTAATCAAGCTAAGGAAGGAATAACCGTACTATTACTTTCTTAGCCTGGTTCAATTAGAGTTATTCCTTCCTTAGCCTGTCTCAGTTAGAGTTATTACTTTAATGAAGCAAAGGAAGGAATAACCGTAATATTACTTTCTTATCCTGGTTCAGTTAGAGTTATACCTTCCTTAGCCTGATTCAGTTAGAGTTATTACTTTCTTAGCCTTGTTCAGTTAGAGTTATTCCTTTCTTAGCCTGATTCAGTTAGAGTTCCTACTTTCTTAGCGTGGTTCAGTTAGAGTTATTCCTTCTTTAGCGTAATTCAGTTAGAGTTATTACTTCCTTAGCCTGATTCAGTTAGAGTTCTTCCTTCCTTAGTCTGATTCATTTAGAGTTATTACTTTCTTAGCCTGGTTCAATTAGAGTTTTTCCTTCCTTAGCATAATTCAGTTAGAGTTATTACTTTCTTAGCCTGATACAATTAGAGTTATTACTTTCTTAGCCTGATTCAATTAGAGATATTCCTTCCTTAGCCTGATTCAGTTAGAGATATTCCTTAGACTGATTCGGTTAGAGTTATTAGTTTCTTAGCCTGGTTCAGTTAGAGTTATTCCTTAGACTGATTCGGTTAGAGTTATTAGTTTCTTAGCCTGGTTCAGTTAGAGTTATTCCTTTTGGTAGCCTGATTCACTAAGAGTTATTACTTTCTTAGCCTGGTTCAGTTAGAGTTATTCCTTCCTTAGCCTAATTCAATTAGAGTTATTACTTTCTTAGCTTGGTTAATTTGGAGTTATTCCTTGCTTAGCCTGATTCAGTTAGAGTTATTACTTTCTAAGCCTGATTCAGTTAGAGTTAGTCCTTCCTTAGCCTGATTCAGTTAGAGTTACTACTTTCTTAGCCTGGTTCAGTTAGAGTTATTCCTTCCTTAGCCTGATTCAGTTAGAGATATTACTTTCTAAGCCTGGTTCAGTTAGACTAATTATTTTCTTAGCCTGGTTCAGTCAGAGTTATTCCTTTTGTAGCCTGATTCAATTAGAGTTATTACTTTCTTAGCCTCGTTCAGTTAGAGTTATTGTTTAATGAAGCAAAGGAAGGAATAACCGTACTATTACTTTCTTTGTCTGGTTCAGTTAGAGATATTCCTTCCTTAGCCTGATTCCGTTAGAGTTATTACTTTCTTAGCCTGGTTCAGTTAGAGTTATTCCTTCCTTAGCCTAATTCAGTTAGAGTTATTACTTTCTTAGCATGGTTCACTTAGACTTATTCCTTCCTTAGCCTGATTCAGTTAGACTTATTATTTTCTTTGCCTGGTTCAGTTTGAGTTATTACTTTTGTAGCCTGATTTATTTAGAGTTATTACTTCCTTAGCCTGGTCCAGTTTGAGTTATTCCTTCTTTAGTCTGATTCAGTTAGAGTTATTATTTCCTTAGCCTGGTTCAGTTAGACTTATTACTTTCTTAGCCTGGTTAAGTCAGAGTTATTCCTTTTGTAGCCTGATTCATTTAGAGTTATTACTTCCTTAGCCTGATTCAGTTAGAGTACTTAAACTTTCTTAGCCTGATTAACTTTCTTAGCCTGATTCAGTTAGAGTTATTCCTTCCTTAGACTGATTCGGTTAGAGTTATTACTTTCTTAGCCTGGTTCAGTTAGAATTATTCCTTCCTTAGCCTGATTCAGTTAGAGATATTACTTTCTAAGCCTGGTTCAGTTAGACTAATTACTTTCTTAGCCTCGTTCAGTTAGAGTTATTACTTTAATCAAGCTAAGGTGGGAATAACCCTACTATTAGTTTCTTAGCATGGTTCAATTAGAATTATTCCTTCCTTAGCCTGACTCAGTTAGAGTTATTACTTTAATGAAGCAAAGGAAGGAATAACCGTACTATTACTTTCTTAGTCTGGTTCAGTTAGAGTTATTCCTTCCTTAGCCTGATTCCGTTAGAGTTATTACTTTCTTAGCCTGGTTCAGTTAGAGTTATTCCTTCCTTAGCCTAATTCAGTTAGAGTTATTACTTTCTTAGCATGGTTCACTTAGAGTTATTCCTTCCTTAGCCTGATTCAGTTAGATATATTACTTTCTTAGCCTGGTTCAGTTAGAGTAATTCTTTCCTTATCCTGGTTCAGTTAGAGTTATTCCTTCCTTAGCGTGATTCAGTTACAGTTATTACTTTCTTACCCTGATTCTGTTAGAGTTATTCCTTCCTTTGCCTGATTCAGTTAGAGTTATTACTTTCTTAGCCTGATTCAGTTAGATTTATTCCTTCCTTAGCTTGATTCAGTTAGAGTTATTACTTTCTTATCCTGGTTCAGTTAGAGTCATTCCTTCCTTTCCCTGATTCAGTTAGGTTTATTATTTTCTTAGCCTGGTTCAGTTAGAATTATTCTTTCCTTAGCCTGATTCAGTTAGAGTTATTACTTTCTTAGCTTGGTTAATTTGGAGTTTTCCTTCCTTAGCCTGATTCAGTTAGAGATATTACTTTCTTAGCCTGGTTCAGTTAGACTTATTACTTTCTTAGCCTGGTTGAGTCAGAGATATACCTTTGGTAGCCTGATTCAGTCAGAGTTATTACTTTCTTAGCCTCGTTCAGTTAGATTCATTACTTTAATCAAGCTAAGGAAGGAATAACCGTACTATTAGTTTCTTAGCGTGGTTCAATTAGAGTTATTCCTTCCTTAGCCTGTCTCAGTTAGAGTTGTTACTTTAATGAAGCAAAGGAACGAATAACCGTAATATTACTTTCTTAGTCTGGTTCAATTAGAGTTATTCCTTCCTTAGCCTGATTCAGTTAGAGTTATTACTTTCTTAGCCTGGTTCAGTTAGAGTTATTACTTTTGTAGCCTGATTCAGTTAGAGTTATTACTTTCTTAGCCTGGTTCAGTTAGAGTTTTTCCTTCCTTATCCTGGTTCAGTTAGAGTTATACCTTCCTTAGCCTGATTCAGTTAGAGTTATTACTTTCTTAGCCTGGTTCAGTTAGAGTTATTCCTTTCTTAGCCTGATTCAGTTAGAGTTGCTACTTTCTTAGCGTGGTTCAGTTAGAGTTATTCCTTCTTTAGCGTAATTCAGTTAGAGTTATTACTTCCTTAGCCTGATTCAGTTAGAGTTCTTCCTTCCTTAGTCTGATTCATTTAGAGTTATTACTTTCTTAGCCTGGTTCAATTAGAGTTTTTCCTTCCTTAGCATAATTCAGTTAGAGTTATTACTTTCTTAGCCTGATACAATTAGAGTTATTACTTTCTTAGCCTGATTCAAATAGAGATATTCCTTCCTTAGCCTGATTCAGTTAGAGTTATTACTTTCTTAGCCTGATTCATTAGAGTTATTCCTTCCTTAGCTTGATTCAGTTAGAGTTGTTACTTTATTAGCCTGGTTCAGTTAGGGTTATTACTTTCTTAGGCTGGTTCATTTAGTGTTATTCCTTCCTTAGCCTAATTCAGTTAGAGTTATTACTTTCTTAGCCTGATGCAGTTAGAGTTATTCCTTCCTTACTCTGATTCATTTAGAGTTATTACTTTCTTAGCCTGGTTCAGTTAGAGTTATTCTTTCCTTATCCTGGTTCAGTTAGAGTTATTCCTTCCTTAGCGTTATTCAGTTACAGTTATTACTTTCTTACCCTGAATCTGTTAGAGTTATTCCTTCCTTTGCCTGATTCAGTTAGAGATATTACTTTCTTAGCCTGATTCAATTAGAGTTATTCCTTCCTTAGCTTGATTCAGTTAGAGTTATTACTTTCTTATTTTGGTTCAGTTAGAGTCATTCCTTCGTTAGCCTGATTCAGTTAGGTTTATTATTTTCTTAGCCTGGTTCAGTTAGACTTATTACATTCTTAGCCTGGTTGAGTCAGAGATATTCCTTTTGTAGCCTGATTCAGTCAGAGTTATTACTTTCTTAGCCTCGTTCAGTTAGATTCATTACTTTAATTAAGCTAAGGAAGGAATAATCGTACTATTAGTTTCTTAGCCTGGTTCAATTAGAGTTATTCCTTCCTTAGCCTGTCTCAGTTAGAGTTATTAGTTTAATGAAGCAAAGGAAGGAATAACCGTAATATTACTTTCTTAGTCTGGTTCAGTCAGAGTTATTCCTTCCTTAGCCTGATTCAGTTAGAGTTATCACTTTCTTAGCCTATTTCAGTTTGAGTTATTACTTTTTTGCCTGGTTCAGTTAGAGTTATTCCTTTTGTAAATTGATTCACTAAGAGTTATTACTTTCTTAGCCTGGTTCAGTTAGAGTTATTACTTTCTTAGCCTGGTTCAGTTAGAGTTATTCCTTCCTTAGATTAAATTCAATTAGAGTTATTACTTTCTTAGCTTGGTTAATTTGGAGTTATTCCTTGCTTAGCCTGATTCAGTTAGAGTTATTACTTTCTAAGCCTGATTCAGTTAGAGTTAGTCCTTCCTTAGCCCGATTCAGTTAGAGTTACTACTTTCTTAGCCTGGTTCAGTTAGAGTTATTCCTTCCTTCGCCTGATTCAGTTAGAGTTGCTACTTTATTAGCCTGGTTCAGTTAGAGTTATTACTTTCTTAGGCTGGTTCATTTAGAGTTATTCCTTCCTTAGCCTAATTCAGTTAGACTTATTACTTTCTTACCCTGATTCAGTTAGAGTTATTCCTTCCTTAGTCTGATTCAGTTAGAGTTATTACTTTCTTAGCCTAGTTCAGTTAGAGTTATTCTTTCCTTATCCTGGTTCAGTTAGAGATATTACTTTCTTATCCTGGTTCAGTTAGAGTCATTCCTTCCTTAGCTTGTTTCAGTTAGGTTTATTATTTTCTTAGTCTGGTTTATTTAGAATTATTCCTTCCTTAGCCTGATTCAGTTAGTGTTATTACTTTCTTAGCTTGGTTAAGTTGGAGTTTTCCTTCCTTAGCCTGATTCAGTTAGAGATATTACTTTCTTAGCCTGGTTCAGTTAGACTTATTACTTTCTTAGCCTGGTTGAGTCAGAGATATTCCTTTTGTAGCCTGATTCAGTCAGAGTTATTACTTTCTTAGATTCGTTCAGTTAGATACATTACTTTAATCAAGCTAAGGAAGGAATAACCGTACTATTAGTTTCTTAGCCTGGTTCAATTAGAGTTATTCCTTCCTTAGCCTGTCTCAGTTAGAGTTATTACTTTAATGAAGCAAAGGAAGGAATAACCGTAATATTACTTTTTTAGTCTGGTTCAGTTAGAGTTATTCCTTCCTTAGCCTGATTCAGTTAGAGTTATTACTTTCTTAGCCTTGTTCAGTTAGAGATATTACTTTAATCAAGCTACGGAAGGAATAACCGTACTATTAGTTTCTTAGCCTGGTTCAATTACAGTTATTCCTTCCTTAGCCTGACTCAGTTAGAGTTATTACTTTAATGAAACAAAGGAAGGAATAACCGTAATATTACTTTCTTAGTCTGGTTCAGTTAGAGTTATTCCTTCCATAGCCTGATTCAGTTAGAGTTATTAATTTCTGAGCCTGGTTCAGTTAGAGTTATTACTTTTGTAGCCTGATTCAGTTAGAGTTATTACTTTCTTAGTCTGGTTCAGTTAGAGTTATTCCTTCCTTAGCCTGATTCCGTTAGAGTTATTACTTTCTTAGCCTGGTTCAGTTAGAGTTATTCCTTCCTTAGCCTAATTCAGTTAGAGTTATTACTTTCTTAGCATGGTTCACTTAGAGTTATTCCTTCCTTAGCCTGATTCAGTTAGATATATTACTTTCTTAGCCTGGTTCAGTTAGAGTAATTCTTTCCTTATCCTGGTTCAGTTAGAGTTATTCCTTCCTTAGCGTGATTCAGTTACAGTTATTACTTTCTTACCCTGATTCTGTTAGAGTTATTCCTTCCTTTGCCTGATTCAGTTAGAGTTATTACTTTCTTAGCCTGATTCAGTTAGATTTATTCCTTCCTTAGCTTGATTCAGTTAGAGTTATTACTTTCTTATCCTGGTTCAGTTAGAGTCATTCCTTCCTTTCCCTGATTCAGTTAGGTTTATTATTTTCTTAGCCTGGTTCAGTTAGAATTATTCTTTCCTTAGCCTGATTCAGTTAGAGTTATTACTTTCTTAGCTTGGTTAATTTGGAGTTTTCCTTCCTTAGCCTGATTCAGTTAGAGATATTACTTTCTTAGCCTGGTTCAGTTAGACTTATTACTTTCTTAGCCTGGTTGAGTCAGAGATATACCTTTGGTAGCCTGATTCAGTCAGAGTTATTACTTTCTTAGCCTCGTTCAGTTAGATTCATTACTTTAATCAAGCTAAGGAAGGAATAACCGTACTATTAGTTTCTTAGCGTGGTTCAATTAGAGTTATTCCTTCCTTAGCCTGTCTCAGTTAGAGTTGTTACTTTAATGAAGCAAAGGAACGAATAACCGTAATATTACTTTCTTAGTCTGGTTCAATTAGAGTTATTCCTTCCTTAGCCTGATTCAGTTAGAGTTATTACTTTCTTAGCCTGGTTCAGTTAGAGTTATTACTTTTGTAGCCTGATTCAGTTAGAGTTATTACTTTCTTAGCCTGGTTCAGTTAGAGTTTTTCCTTCCTTATCCTGGTTCAGTTAGAGTTATACCTTCCTTAGCCTGATTCAGTTAGAGTTATTACTTTCTTAGCCTGGTTCAGTTAGAGTTATTCCTTTCTTAGCCTGATTCAGTTAGAGTTGCTACTTTCTTAGCGTGGTTCAGTTAGAGTTATTCCTTCTTTAGCGTAATTCAGTTAGAGTTATTACTTCCTTAGCCTGATTCAGTTAGAGTTCTTCCTTCCTTAGTCTGATTCATTTAGAGTTATTACTTTCTTAGCCTGGTTCAATTAGAGTTTTTCCTTCCTTAGCATAATTCAGTTAGAGTTATTACTTTCTTAGCCTGATACAATTAGAGTTATTACTTTCTTAGCCTGATTCAAATAGAGATATTCCTTCCTTAGCCTGATTCAGTTAGAGTTATTACTTTCTTAGCCTGATTCATTAGAGTTATTCCTTCCTTAGCTTGATTCAGTTAGAGTTGTTACTTTATTAGCCTGGTTCAGTTAGGGTTATTACTTTCTTAGGCTGGTTCATTTAGTGTTATTCCTTCCTTAGCCTAATTCAGTTAGAGTTATTACTTTCTTAGCCTGATGCAGTTAGAGTTATTCCTTCCTTACTCTGATTCATTTAGAGTTATTACTTTCTTAGCCTGGTTCAGTTAGAGTTATTCTTTCCTTATCCTGGTTCAGTTAGAGTTATTCCTTCCTTAGCGTTATTCAGTTACAGTTATTACTTTCTTACCCTGAATCTGTTAGAGTTATTCCTTCCTTTGCCTGATTCAGTTAGAGATATTACTTTCTTAGCCTGATTCAATTAGAGTTATTCCTTCCTTAGCTTGATTCAGTTAGAGTTATTACTTTCTTATTTTGGTTCAGTTAGAGTCATTCCTTCGTTAGCCTGATTCAGTTAGGTTTATTATTTTCTTAGCCTGGTTCAGTTAGACTTATTACATTCTTAGCCTGGTTGAGTCAGAGATATTCCTTTTGTAGCCTGATTCAGTCAGAGTTATTACTTTCTTAGCCTCGTTCAGTTAGATTCATTACTTTAATTAAGCTAAGGAAGGAATAATCGTACTATTAGTTTCTTAGCCTGGTTCAATTAGAGTTATTCCTTCCTTAGCCTGTCTCAGTTAGAGTTATTAGTTTAATGAAGCAAAGGAAGGAATAACCGTAATATTACTTTCTTAGTCTGGTTCAGTCAGAGTTATTCCTTCCTTAGCCTGATTCAGTTAGAGTTATCACTTTCTTAGCCTATTTCAGTTTGAGTTATTACTTTTTTGCCTGGTTCAGTTAGAGTTATTCCTTTTGTAAATTGATTCACTAAGAGTTATTACTTTCTTAGCCTGGTTCAGTTAGAGTTATTACTTTCTTAGCCTGGTTCAGTTAGAGTTATTCCTTCCTTAGATTAAATTCAATTAGAGTTATTACTTTCTTAGCTTGGTTAATTTGGAGTTATTCCTTGCTTAGCCTGATTCAGTTAGAGTTATTACTTTCTAAGCCTGATTCAGTTAGAGTTAGTCCTTCCTTAGCCCGATTCAGTTAGAGTTACTACTTTCTTAGCCTGGTTCAGTTAGAGTTATTCCTTCCTTCGCCTGATTCAGTTAGAGTTGCTACTTTATTAGCCTGGTTCAGTTAGAGTTATTACTTTCTTAGGCTGGTTCATTTAGAGTTATTCCTTCCTTAGCCTAATTCAGTTAGACTTATTACTTTCTTACCCTGATTCAGTTAGAGTTATTCCTTCCTTAGTCTGATTCAGTTAGAGTTATTACTTTCTTAGCCTAGTTCAGTTAGAGTTATTCTTTCCTTATCCTGGTTCAGTTAGAGATATTACTTTCTTATCCTGGTTCAGTTAGAGTCATTCCTTCCTTAGCTTGTTTCAGTTAGGTTTATTATTTTCTTAGTCTGGTTTATTTAGAATTATTCCTTCCTTAGCCTGATTCAGTTAGTGTTATTACTTTCTTAGCTTGGTTAAGTTGGAGTTTTCCTTCCTTAGCCTGATTCAGTTAGAGATATTACTTTCTTAGCCTGGTTCAGTTAGACTTATTACTTTCTTAGCCTGGTTGAGTCAGAGATATTCCTTTTGTAGCCTGATTCAGTCAGAGTTATTACTTTCTTAGATTCGTTCAGTTAGATACATTACTTTAATCAAGCTAAGGAAGGAATAACCGTACTATTAGTTTCTTAGCCTGGTTCAATTAGAGTTATTCCTTCCTTAGCCTGTCTCAGTTAGAGTTATTACTTTAATGAAGCAAAGGAAGGAATAACCGTAATATTACTTTTTTAGTCTGGTTCAGTTAGAGTTATTCCTTCCTTAGCCTGATTCAGTTAGAGTTATTACTTTCTTAGCCTTGTTCAGTTAGAGATATTACTTTAATCAAGCTACGGAAGGAATAACCGTACTATTAGTTTCTTAGCCTGGTTCAATTACAGTTATTCCTTCCTTAGCCTGACTCAGTTAGAGTTATTACTTTAATGAAACAAAGGAAGGAATAACCGTAATATTACTTTCTTAGTCTGGTTCAGTTAGAGTTATTCCTTCCATAGCCTGATTCAGTTAGAGTTATTAATTTCTGAGCCTGGTTCAGTTAGAGTTATTACTTTTGTAGCCTGATTCAGTTAGAGTTATTACTTTCTTAGTCTGGTTCAGTTAGAGTTTTTCCTTCCTTAGCCTGATCCAGTTAGAGTTATTACTTTCTTAGCCTGGTTCAGTTAGACTTATAATTTTCTTAGCCTGGTTCTTTCAGAGTTATTCCTTTTGTAGCCTCATTCAGTAGGAGTTATTCCCTCCTTAGCCTGATTCAATTAGAGTTATTACTTTCTTCGCCTGGTTCAGTTAGAGTTATTCCTTCCTTAGCCTAATTCAGTTAGAGTTATTCCTTCCTTAGCGTGATTCAGTTAGAGTTATTACTTTCTTAACCTGATTCATTTAGAGTTATTCCTTCTTTAGGTTGATTCAGTTAGAGTTATTACTTTCTTATCCTGGTTCAGTTAGAGTTATACCTTCCTTGGCCTGATTCAGTTAGAGTTATTACTTTCTTAGCCTGGTTCAGTTAGAGTTATTCCTTCCTTAGCCTGATTCAGTTAGAATTGTCACTTTCTTAGCCTGGTTCAGTTAGAGTTACTACTTTCTTAGCCTGGTTCAGTTAGAGTTATTCCTTCTTTAGCGTAATTCAGTTAGAGTTATTACTTCCTTAGCCTGATTCAGTTAGAGTTCTTCCTTCCTTAGTCTTATTCAGTTAGAGTTATTACTTTATTAGCCTGGTTCACTTAGAGTTATTCCTTCCTTAGCATAATTCAATTAGAGATATTACTTTTTTAGCCTGATACAATTAGAGTTATTATTTCTTAGCCTGATTCAATTAGAGATATTCCTTCCTTAGCCTGATTCAGTTAGAGTTATTACTTTCTTAGCCTGATTCAGTTAGAGTTATTCCATTCCTTAGCCTAATTGAATTAGAGTTATTACTTTCTTAGCTTGGTTTATTTGGAGTTATTACTTGCTTAGCCTGATTCAGTTAGAGTAATTACTTTCTAAGCCTGATTCAGTTAGAGTTAGTCCTTCCTTAGCCTGATTCAGTTAGAGTTATTACTTTCTTAGATTGATTCATTAGAGTTATTCCTTCCTTAGCTTGATTCAGTTGCAGTTATTCGTTCCTTAGCCTGATTCAGTTAGAGATATTACTTTCTTAGCCTGGTTCAGTCAGAGTTATTCCTTTTGTAGCCTTATTCAATTAGAGGTATTACTTTTTTGCCTCGTTCAGTTAGAGTTATTACTTTAATCAAGCTAAGGAAGGAATAACCGTACTATTAGTTTCTTAGCATGGTTCAATAAGAGTTATTCCTTCCTTAGCCTGACTCAGTTAGAGCTATTACTTTAATGAAGCAAAGGAAGGAATAACCGTACTATTATTTTCTTAGTCTGGTTCAGTTAGAGTTATTCCTTCCTTAGCCTGATTCAGTTAGAGATATCACTTTCTTAGCCTATTTCAGTTTGAGTTATTACTTTTGTAGCCTGATTTAGTTAGAGTTATTACTTTCTTAGCCTGGTCCAATTTGAGTTATTCCTTCCTTAGTCTGATTCAGTTAGAGTTATTACTTTCTTAGCCTGGTTCAGTTAGACTTATTACTTTCTTAGCCTGGTTAAGTCAGAGTTATTCCTTTTGTAGCCTGATTCATTTAGAGTCATTACCTTCTTAGCGTGGTTCAGTTAGAGATATTACTTTTGTAACCTGATTCTGTTAGAGTTATTACTTTCTTAGCCTGGTTCATTTAGAGTTATTCCTTCCTTAGCCTAATTCAGTTAGAGTTATTACTTTCTTAGCCTGATTCAATTAGATTTCTTCCTTCCTTAGTCTGATTCAATTAGAGTTATTACTTTCTTAGCCTGGTTCAGTTAGAGTTATTCTTTCCTTATCCTGGTTCAGTTAGAGTTATTCCTTCCTTAGCGTGATTCAGTTAAAGTTATTACTTTCTTACCCTGATTCTGTTAGAGTTATTCCTTCCTTTGCCTGATTCAGTTAGAGTTATTACTTTCTTAGCCTGATTCAATTAGAGTTATTCCTTCCTTAGCTTGATTCAGTTACAGTTATTACTTTCTTATCCTGGTTCAGTTAGAGTCATTCCTTGCTTAGCCTGATTCATTTAGGTTTATTATTTTCTTAGCCTCGTTCAGTTACATTCATTACTTTAATCAAGCTAAGGAAGGAATAAACGTACTATTAGTTTCTTAGCCTGGTTCAATTAGAGTTATTCCTTCCTTAGCCTGTCTCAGTTAGAGTTACTATTTTAATGAAGCAAAGGAAGGAATAACCGTACTATTACTTACTTAGTCTTCTTCAGTTAGAGTTATTCCTTCCTTAGCCTGATTAGGTTAGAGTTATTACTTTCTTAGCCTGGTTCAGTTAGAGTTATTCCTTCCTTAGCCTAATTCAGTTAGAGTTATTCTTTTCTTAGCATGGTTCAGTTGGAGTTATTCCTTCTTTAGCGTAATTCAGTTAGAGTTATTACTTTCTTAGCTTGGTTAATTTGGAGTTATTCCTTGCTTAGCCTGATTCAGTTAGAGTTATTACTTTCTAAGCCTGATTCAGTTAGAGTTAGTCCTTCCTTAGCCTGATTCAGTTAGAGTTATTACTTTCTTAGCCTGGTTCAGTTAGAGTTATTCCTTTTGTAGCCTGATTCACTTAGAGTTATTACTTTCTTAGCCTGGTTCAGTTAGAGTTATTCCTTCCTTAGCCTAATTCAATTAGAGTTATTTCTTTCTTAGCTTGGTTAATTTGGATTTATTCCTTGCTTAGCCTGATTCAGTTAGAGTTATTACTTTCTAAGCCTGATTCAGTTAGAGTTAGTCCTTCCTTAGCCTGATTCAGTTAGAGTTATTACTTTCTTAGCCTGATTCATTAGAGTTATTCCTTCCTTAGCTTGATTCAGTTGGAGTTAGTCCTTCCTTAGCCTGATTCAGTTAGAGTTACTACTTTCTTAGCCTGGTTCAGTTAGAGTTATTCCTTCCTTAGCCTGATTCAGTTAGAGATATTACTTTCTAAGCCTGGTTCAGTTAGACTAATTACTTTCTTAGCCTGGTTCAGTCAGAATTATTCCTTTTGTAGCCTGATTCAATTAGAGTTATTACTTTCTTAGCCTCGTTCAGTTAGAGTTATTACTTTAATCAAGCTAAGGAAGGAATAACCGTACTATTAGTTTCTTAGCATGTTTCAATAAGAGTTATTCCTTCCTTAGCCTGACTCAGTTATAGTTATTTCTTTAATGAAGCAAAGGAAGAAATAACCGTACTATTACTTTCTTAGTCTGGTTGAGTTACAGTTATTCCTTCCTTAGCCTGATTCCATTAGAGTTATTACTTTCTTAGCCTGGTTCAGTTAGAGTTATTCCTTCCTTAGCCTAATTCAGTTAGAGTTATTACTTTCTTAACATGGTTCACTTAGAGTTATTCCTTCATTAGCCTCATTTAGTTAGAGTTATTACTTTCTTAGCCTGGTCCAGTTTGTGTTATTCCTTCCTTAGTCTGATTCAGTTAGAGTTATCACTTTCTTAGCCTGGTTCAGTTAGACTTATTACTTTCTTAGCCTGGTTAAGTCAGAGTTATTCCTTTTGTAGCCTGATTCATTTAGAATCATTACCTTCTTAGACTGGTTCAGTTAGAGATATTACTTTTGTAGCTTGATTCAGATAGAGTTATTACTTTCTTAGCCTGGTTCAGTTAGAGTTATTCCTTCCTTAGCCTGATTGAGTTAGAGTTGTTACTTTATTAGCCTGGTTCAGTTAGGGTTATTACTTTCTTAGGCTGGTTCATTTAGAGTTATTCCTTCCTTACCCTAATTCAGTTAGAGTTATTACTTTCTTAGCCTGATTCAGTTAGAGTTATTCCTTCCTTAGTCTGATTCAGTTAGAGTTATTACTTTCTTAACCTGGTTCAGTTAGAGTTATTCTTTCCTTATCCTGGTTCAGTTAGAGTTATTCCTTCCTTAGCGTTATTCAGTTACAGTTATTACTTTCTTACCCTGATTCTGTTAGAGTTATTAATTACTTTGCCTGATTCAGTTAGAGTTATTACTTCCTTAGCTTGATTCATTTAGAGTTATTACTTTCTTATTTTGGTTCAGATAGAGTCATTCCTTCCTTAGCCTGATTCACTTAGGTTTATTATTTTCTTAGCCTGGTTCAGTTAGAATTATTCCTTCCTTAGCGTGATTCAGTTAGAGTTATTACTTTCTTAGCTTGGTTAAGTTGGAGTTTTCCTTCCTTAGCCTGATTCAGTTAGAGATATTACTTTCTTAGCATGGTTCAGTTAGACTTATTACTTTCTTAGCCTGGTTGAGTCAGATATATTCCTTTTGTAGCCTGATTCAGTCAGAGTTATTACTTTCTTAGCCTCGTTCAGTTAGATTCATTACTTTAATCAAGCTAAGGAAGGAATAACCGTGCTATTAGTTTCTTAGCCTGGTTCAATTAGAGTTATTCCTTCCTTAGCCTGTCTCAGTTAGATTTATTACTTTAATGAAGGAAAGGAAGGAATAACCGTAATATTACTTTCTTAGTCTAGTTCAGTTAGAGTTATTCCTTCCTTAGTCTGATTCAGTTAGAGTTATTACTTTCTTAGCCTGGTTCAGTTAGCGTTATTACTTTTGTAGCCTGATTCAGTTAGAGTTTTTCCTTCCTTTGCCTGATCCAGTTAGAATTATTACTTTCTTAGCCTGGTTCATTCAGAGTTATTCCTTTTGTAGCCTGATTCAGTTAGTGTTATTCCCTCCTTAGCGTGATTCAATCAGAGTTATTACTTTCTTCGCCTGGTTCAGTTAGAGTTATTCCTTCCTTAGCCTAATTCAGTTAGAGTTATTCCTTCCTTATCGTGATTCAGTTAGAGTTATTACTTTATTAGCCTGATTCAATTAGAGTTATTCCTTCCTTAGCTTGATTCAGTTAGAGTTATTACTTTCTTATCCTGGTTCAGTTAGAGTTATTCTTTCCTTAGCGTGATTCACTTAGAGTTATTACTTTCTTAGCCTGATTCAATTACAGTTATTCCTTCCTTAGCCTGATTCAGTTAGAGTTATTATTTTCTTAGCCTCGTTCAGTTAGATTTATTCCTTCCTTAGCCTCTTTCAGTTACAGTTATTACTTTCTTAGCCTGGTTCAGTTAGAGTTATTCCTTCCTTAGCATAATCCAGTTAGAGTTATTACTTTCTTGGCCTGATTCATTTAGAGTTATTCCTTCCTTAGCCTGATTCAGTTACAGTTATTACTTTCTTAGTCTGATTCAGTTAGAGTTATTCCCTGATTAGCCTGATTCAACTAGAATTATTACTTTCTTAGCCTGGTCCAGTTATAGTTATTCCTTCCTTAGCCTGATTCAGTTAGAGTTATTACTTTCTTAGCCTGGTTCAGTTAGAGTTATTACTTCCTTAGCCTAATTCAGTTAGAGTTATTAGTTTCTTAGCATGGTTCACTTAGAGTTATTCCTTCCTTAGCCTGATTCAGTTAGAGTTATTCTTTTCTTAGCCTGGTTCAGTTAGAGTTATTCCTTCCTTAGCCTGATTCAGTTAGAGTTATTACTTTCTTAGCCTGGTTCAGTTAGAGTTATTACTTTTGTAGCCTGATTCAGTTAGAGTTATTACTTTCTTAGCCTGGTTCAGTTAGAGTTTTTCCTTCCTTAGCCTGATCCAGTTAGAGTTACTACTTTCGTAGCCTGGTTCAGTTAGACTTATTACTTTCTTAGCCTGGTTCAGTCAGAGTTATTCCTTTTGTAGCCTGATTCAGTTAGAGTCATTACCTTCTTACCCTGTTTCAGTTAGAGTTATTACATTTGTAACCTGATTTAGTTAGAGTTATTATTTTCTTAGCCTGGTTCAGTTAGAGTTATTCCTTCATAGGCCTAATTCAGTTAGAGTTATTATTTCCTTATCCTTTTTCAGTTAGAGTTATACCTTCCTTGGTCTGATTCAGTTAGAGTTATTACTTTCTTAGCCTGGTTCAGTTAGAGTTATTCCTTCTTTAGCGTAATTCAGTTAGAGTTATTACTTCCTTATCCTGATTCAGTTAGAGTTCTTCCTTCCTTAGTCTGATTCAGTTAGAGTTATTACTTTCTTAGCATGGGTCAATTAGAGTTATTCCTTCCTCAGCATAATTCAGTAAGAGTTATTACTTTCTTAGCCTGATAGAATTAGAGTTATTACTTTCTTAGCCTGATTCAATTAGAGATATTCCTTCCTTAGCCTGATTCAGTTAGAGTTATTACTTTCTTAGCCTGATTCAGTTAGAGTTATTCCTTCCTTAGCCTAATTCAATTAGAGTTATTTCTTTCTTAGCTTGGTTAATTTGGAGTTATTCCTTGCTTAGCCTGATTCAGTTAGAGTTATTACTTTCTAAGCCTGATTCAGTTAGAGTTAGTCCTTCCTTAGCCTGATTCAGTTAGAGTTACTACTTTCTTAGCCTGGTTCAATTAGAGTTTTTCCTTCCTTAGCCTGTTTCAGTTAGAGATATTACTTTCTAAGCCTGGTTCAGTTAGACTAATTACTTTCTTAGCCTGGTTCAGTCAGAGTTATTCCTTTTGTAGCCTGATTCAATTAGAGTTATTACTTTCTTAGCCTCGTTCAGTTAGAGTTATTACTTTAATCAAGCTAAGGAAGGAATAACCGTTCTATTAGTTTCTTAGCATGGTTCAATAAGAGTTATTTCTTCCTTAGACTGACTAAGTTAGAGTTATTACTTTAATGAAGCAAAGGAAGGAATAACCGTACTATTACTTTCTTAGTCTGGTTCAGTTAGAGTTATTCCTTCCTTAGCCTGATTCCGTTAGAGTTATTACTTTCTTAGCGTGGTTCAGTTAGAGTTATTACTTTCTTAGCCTGATTCAGTTACAGTTATTACTTTCTTAGCCTGGTTCAGTTAGAGTTATTCCTTCCTTAGCATAATCCAGTTAGAGTTATTACTTTCTTGGCCTGATTCAGTTAGAGTTATTCCTTCCTTAGCCTGATTCATTTACAGTTATTACTTTCTTAGCCTGATTCAGTTTGAGTTATTTCCTCCTTAGCCTGATTCAATTAGAGTTATTACTTTCTTAGTCTGGTTCAGTTATAGTTATTCCTTCCTTAGCCTGATTCATTTAGAGTTATTGCTTTCTTTCCGTGATTCAGTTAGAGTTATTACTTCCTTAGCTTGATTCAATTAGAGTTATTACTTTCTTAGTCTTTTTCAGTTAGAGTTATTCCTTCCTTAGCCTGATTCAGTTAGAGTTATTACTTTCTTAGCCTGGTTCAGTTAGAGTTATTACTTCCTTAGCCTAATTCAGTTAGAGTTATTAGTTTCTTAGCATGGTTCACTTAGAGTTATTCCTTCCTTAGCCTGATTCAGTTAGAGTTATTCTTTTTTTAGCCTGGTTCAGTTAGAGTTTTTCCTTCCTTAACCTGATCCAGTTAGAGTTACTACTTTCTTAGCCTGGTTCATTTAGACTTATTGCTTTCTTAGCCTGGTTCAGTTAGACTTTTTACTTCCTTAACCTGATCCAGTTAGAGTTACTACTTTCTTAGCCTGGTTCAGTTAGACTTATTACTTTCTTAGCCTGGTTCAGTCAGAGTTATTCCTTTTGTAGCCTGATTCAGTTAGAGTCATTACCATCTTAGCCTGTTTCAGTTAGAGTTATTACATTTGTAACCTGATTTAGTTAGAGTTATTATTTTCTTAGCCTGGTTCAGTTAGAGTTATTCCTTCATTAGCCTAATTCAGTTAGAGTTATTATTTCCTTATCCTGGTTCAGTTAGAGTTATACCTTCCTTGGCCTGATTCAGTTAGAGTTATTACTTTCTTAGCCTGGTTCAGTTAGAGTTATTCCTTCCTTAGCCTGATTCAGTTAGAGTTGTTACTTTCTTAGCCTGGTTCAGTTAGAGTTACTACTTTCTTAGCCTGGTTCAGTTAGAGTTATTCCTTCTTTAGCGTAATTCAGTTAGAGTTATTACTTCCTTAGCCTGATTCAGTTAGAGTTCTTCCTTCCTTAGTCTGATTCAGTTAGAGTTATTACTTTCTTAGCCTGATTCAGTTAGAGTTAGTCCTTCCTTAGCCTGATTCAGTTAGAGTTAATACTTTCTTAGCCTGGTTCAGTTAGAGTTATTCCTTCTTTAGCGTAATTCAGTTAGAGTTATTACTTCCTTAGCCTGATTCAGTTAGAGTTCTTCCTTCCTTAGTCTGATTCAGTTAGAGTTATTACTTCCTTAGCCTGATTCAGTTAGAGTTCTTCCTTCCTTAGCCTGATTCAGTTAGAGTTATTACTTTCTTAGCCTGATTCAGTTAGAGTTATTCCTTCCTTAGCCTAATTCAATTAGAGTTATTTCTTTCTTAGCTTGGTTAATTTGGAGTTATTCCTTGCTTAGCCTGATTCAGTTAGAGTTATTACTTTCTAAGCCTGATTCAGTTAGAGTTAGTCCTTCCTTAGCCTGATTCAGTTAGAGTTAATACTTTCTTAGCCTGATTCATTAGAGTTATTCCTTCCTTAGCTTGATTCAGTTGGAGTTATTCCTTCCTTAGCCTGATTCAGTTAGAGTTACTACTTTCTTAGCCTGGTTCAATTAGAGTTTTTCCTTCCTTAGCCTGTTTCAGTTAGAGATATTACTTTCTAAGCCTGGTTCAGTTAGACTAATTACTTTCTTAGCCTGGTTCAGTCAGAGTTATTCCTTTTGTAGCCTGATTCAATTAGAGTTATTATTTTCTTAGCCTCGTTCAGTTAGAGTTATTACTTTAATCAAGCTAAGGAAGGAATAACCGTACTATTAGTTTCTTAGCATGGTTCAATAAGAGTTATTTCTTCCTTAGACTGACTAAGTTAGAGTTATTACTTTAATGAAGCAAAGGAAGGAATAACCGTACTATTACTTTCTTAGTCTGGTTCAGTTAGAGTTATTCCTTCCTTAGCCTGATTCCGTTAGAGTTATTACTTTCTTAGCCTGGTTCAGTTAGAGTTATTACTTTCTTAGCCTGATCCAGTTTGAGTTATTCCTTCCTTAGCCTAATTCAGTTAGAGTTATTCCTTCCTTAGCGTGATTCAGTTAGAGTTATTACTTTCTTAGCCTGATTCAGTTAGAGTTATTCCTTCTTTAGCTTGATTCAGTTAGAGTTATTACTTTCTTATCCTGGTTCAGTTAGAGTTATTCCTACCTTAGTCTGATTCAGTTAGAGTTATTATTTTCTTAGCCTGGTTCAGTTAGATTTATTCCTTCTTTACCCTGATTCAGTTACAGTTATTACTTTCTTAGCCTGGTTCAGTTAGAGTTATTCCTTCCTTAGCATAATCCAGTTAGAGTTATTACTTTCTTGGCCTGATTCAGTTAGAGTTATTCCTTCCTTAGCCTGATTCATTTACAGTTATTACTTTCTTAGCCTGATTCAGTTTGATTTATTCCCTCCTTAGCCTGATTCAATTAGAGTTATTACTTTCTTAGTCTGGTTCAGTTATAGTTATTCCTTCCTTAGCCTGATTCATTTAGAGTTATTGCTTTCTTTCCGTGATTCAGTTAGAGTTATTACTTCCTTAGCTTGATTCAATTAGAGTTATTACTTTCTTAGTCTTTTTCAGTTAGAGTTATTCCTTCCTTAGCCTGATTCAGTTAGAGTTATTACTTTCTTAGCCTGGTTCAGTTAGAGTTATTACTTCCTTAGCCTAATTCAGTTAGAGTTATTAGTTTCTTAGCATGGTTCACTTAGAGTTATTCCTTCCTTAGCCTGATTCAGTTAGAGTTATTCTTTTCTTAGCCTGGTTCAGTTAGAGTTTTTCCTTCCTTAACCTGATCCAGTTAGAGTTACTACTTTCTTAGCCTGGTTCATTTAGACTTATTGCTTTCTTAGCCTGGTTCAGTTAGACTTTTTACTTCCTTAACCTGATCCAGTTAGAGTTACTACTTTCTTAGCCTGGTTCAGTTAGACTTATTACTTTCTTAGCCTGGTTCAGTCAGAGTTATTCCTTTTGTAGCCTGATTCAGTTAGAGTCATTACCATCTTAGCCTGTTTCAGTTAGAGTTATTACATTTGTAACCTGATTTAGTTAGAGTTATTATTTTCTTAGCCTGGTTCAGTTAGAGTTATTCCTTCATTAGCCTAATTCAGTTAGAGTTATTATTTCCTTATCCTGGTTCAGTTAGAGTTATACCTTCCTTGGCCTGATTCAGTTAGAGTTATTACTTTCTTAGCCTGGTTCAGTTAGAGTTATTCCTTCCTTAGCCTGTCTCAGTTAGAGTTATTACTTTAATGAAGCAAAGGAAATAATAACCGTAATATTACTTTCTTAGTCTGGTTCAGTTAGAGTTATTCCTTCCTTAGCCTGATTCAGTTAGAGTTATTACTTTCTTAGCCTGGTTCAATTACAGTTATTCCTTCCTTAGCCTGACTCAGTTAGAGTTATTACTTTAATGAAGCAAAGGAAGGAATAACCGTAATATTATTTTCTTAGTCTGTTTCAGTTAGAGTTATTCCTTCCTTAGCCTGGTTCAGTTAGAGTTTTTCCTTCCTTTGCCTGATCCAGTTAGAGTTATTACTTTCTTAGCCTGGTTCAGTTAGACTTATTATTTTCCTAGCCTGGTTCATTCAGAGTTATTCCTTTTGTAGCCTGATACAGTTAGGGTTATTCCCTCCTTAGCGTGATTCAATTAGAGTTATTACTTTCTTCGCCTGGTACAGTTAGAGTTATTCATTCCTTAGCCTAATTCATTTAGAGTTATTCCTTCCTTAGCGTGATTCAGTTAGAGTTATTACTTTCTTATCCTGGTTCAGTTAGAGTTCTTCCTTCCTTAGCCTGATTCAGTTAGAGTTATTACTTTCTTAGCCTGGTTCAGTTAGAGTTATTACTTTTGTAGCCTGATCCAGTTAGAGGTATTACTTTCTTAGCCTGGTCCAGTTTGAGTTATTCCTTCCTTAGTCTGATTCAGTTAGAGTTATTACTTTCTTAGCCTGGTTCAGTTAGACTTATTACTTTCTTAGCCTGGTTCAGTCAGAGTTATTCCTTTTGTAGCCTGATTCAGTTAGAGTCATTACCTTCTTAGCCTGTTTCAGTTAGAGTTATTACATTTGTAACCTGATTTAGTTAGAGTTATTATTTTCTTAGCCTGGTTCAGTTAGAGTTATTCCTTCATTAGCCTAATTCAGTTAGAGTTATTATTTCCTTATCCTGGTTCAGTTAGAGTTATACCTTCCTTGGCCTGATTCAGTTAGAGTTATTACTTTCTTAGCCTGGTTCAGTTAGAGATATTCCTTCCTTAGCCTGATTCAGTTAGAGTTGTTACTTTCTTAGCCTGGTTCAGTTAGAGTTACTACTTTCTTAGCCTGGTTCAGTTAGAGTTATTCCTTCTTTAGCGTAATTCAGTTAGAGTTATTACTTCCTTAGCCTGATTCAGTTAGAGTTCTTCCTTCCTTAGTCTGATTCAGTTAGAGTTATTACTTTCTTAGCCTGGGTCAATTAGAGATATTCCTTCCTTAGCCTGATTCAGTTAGAGTTATTACTTTCTTAGAATGATTCAGTTAGAGTTATTCCTTCCTTAGCCTAATTCAATTAGAGTTATTACTTTCTTAGCTTGGTTAATTTAGAGTTATTCCTTCCTTAGACTGATTCGGTTAGAGTTATTACTTTCTTAGCCTGGTTCAGTTAGTGTTATTCCTTTTGTAGCCTGATTCACTTAGAGTTATTACTTTCTTAGCCTGGTTCAGTTAGAGTTATTCCTTCCTTAGCCTAATTCAATTAGAGTTATTACTTTCTTAGCTTGGTTAATTTGGAGTTATTCCTTGCTTAGCCTGATTCAGTTAGAGTTATTACTTTCTAAGCCTGATTCAGTTAGAGTTAGTCCTTCCTTAGCCTGATTCAGTTAGAGTTAATACTTTCTTAGCCTGATTCATTAGGGTTATTCCTTCCTTAGCTTGATTCAGTTGGAGTTATTCCTTCCTTAGCCTGATTCAGTTAGAGTTACTACTTTCTTAGCCTGGTTCAATTAGAGTTTTTCCTTCCTTAGCCTGTTTCAGTTAGAGATATTACTTTCTAAGCCTGGTTCAGTCAGACTAATTAATTTCTTAGCCTGGTTCAGTCAGAGTTATTCCTTTTGTAGCCTGATTCACTTAGAGATATTACTTTCTTAGCCTGGTTCAGTTAGAGTTATTCCTTCCTTAGCCTAATTCAATTAGAGTTATTACTTTCTTAGCTTGGTTAATTTGGAGTTATTCCTTGCTTAGCCTGATTCAGTTAGAGTTATTACTTTCTAAGCCTGATTCAGTTAGTGTTATTCCTTCCTTAGCCTGATTCAGTTAGAGTTATTACTTTCTTAGCCTGATTCATTAGAGTTATTCCTTCCTTAGCTTGATTCAGTTGGAGTTATTCCTTCCTTAGCCTGATTCAGTTAGAGATATTACTTTCTAAGCCTGGTTCAGTTAGACTAATTACTTTCTTAGCCTGGTTCAGTCAGAATTATTCCTTTTGTAGCCTTATTCAATTAGAGGTATTACTTTCGTAGCCTCGTTCAGTTAGAGTTATTACTTTAATCAAGCTAAGGAAGGAATAACCGTACTATTAGTTTCTTAGCATGGTTCAATAATAGTTATTCCTTCGTTAGCCTGACTCAGTTAGAGTTATTACTTTCTTAGAATGATTCAGATAGAGTTATTCCTAACTTAGCCTAATTCAATTAGAGTTATTACTTTCTTAGCATGGTTAATTTAGAGTTATTCCTTCCTTAGACTGATTCGGTTAGAGTTATTACTTTCTTAGCCTGGTTCAGTTAGTGTTATTCCTTTTGTAGCCTGATTCACTTAGAGTTATTACTTTCTTAGCCTGGTTCAGTTAGAGTTATTCCTTCTTTAGCCTAATTCAATTAGAGTTATTACTTTCTTAGCTTGGTTAATTTGGAGTTATTCCTTGCTTAGCCTGATTCAGTTAGAGTTATTATTTTCTAAGCCTGATTCAGTTAGAGTTAGTCCTTCCTTAGCCTGATTCAGTTAGAGTTAATAATTTCTTAGCCTGATTCATTAGAGTTATTCCTTCCTTAGCTTGATTTAGTTGGAGTTATTCCTTCCTTAGCCTGATTCAGTTAGAGTTACTACTTTCTTAGCCTGGTTCAATTAGAGTTTTTCCTTCCTTAGCCTGTTTCAGTTAGAGATATTACTTTCTAAGCCTGGTTCAGTTAGACTAATTACTTTCTTAGCCTGGTTCAGTCAGAGTTATTCCTTTTGTAGCCTGATTCACTTAGAGTTATTACTTTCTTAGCCTGGTTCAGTTAGAGTTATTCCTTCCTTAGCCTAATTCAATTAGAGTTATTACTTTCTTAGCTTGGTTAATTTGGAGTTATTCCTTGCTTAGCCTGATTCATTTAGAGTTATTACTTTCTAAGCCTGATTCAGTTAGTGTTAGTCCTTCCTTAGCCTGATTCAGTTAGAGTTATTACTTTCTTAGCCTGATTCAGTTAGAGATATTACTTTCTAAGCCTGGTTCAGTTAGACTAATTACTTTCTTAGCCTGGTTCAGTCAGAATTATTCTTTTTGTAGCCTTATTCAATTAGAGGTATTACTTTCTTAGCCTCGTTCAGTTAGAGTTATTACTTTAATCAAGCTAAGGAAGGAATAACCGGACTATTAGTTTCTTAGCATGGTTTAATAAGAGTTATTCCTTCCTTAGCCTGACTCAGTTAGAGTTATTACTTTAATGAAGCAAAGGAAGGAATAACCGTACTATTACTTTCTTAGTCTGGTTCAGTTAGAGTTATTTCTTCCTTAGTCTGATTCAGTTAGTGTTATTATTTTCTTAGCCTGGTTCAGTTAGACTTATTACTTTCTTAGCCTTTTTCAGTTAGAGTTATTACTTTCTTAGCATGGTTCACTTAGAGTTATTCCTTCTTTAGCCTGATTCAGTTAGAGTTATTACTTTCTTAGCCTGGTTCAGTTTGATTTATTACTTTTGTAGCCTGATTTAGTTAGAGTTATTACTTTCTTAGCCTGGTCCAGTTTGAGTTATTCCTTCCTTAGTCTGATTCATTTAGAGTTATTACTTTCTTAGCCTGGTTCAGTTAGACTTATTATTTTCTTAGCCTGGTTAAGTCAGAGTTATTCCTTTTGTAGCCTGATTCATTTAGAATCATTACCTTCTTAGCCTGGTTCAGTTAGAGATATTACTTTTGTAGCCTGATTCAGTTAGAGTTATTACTTTCTTAGCCTGGTTCAGTTAGAGTTATTCCTTCCTTAGCCTAATTCAGTTAGAGTTATTCCTTCCTTAGCCTGATTCAGTTAGAGTTGTTACTTTATTAGCCTGGTTCAGTTAGACTAATTACTTTCTTAGCCTGGTTCAGTCAGAATTATTCCTTTTGTAGCCTTATTCAATTAGAGGTATTACTTTCGTAGCCTCGTTCAGTTAGAGTTATTACTTTAATCAAGCTAAGGAAGGAATAACCGTACTATTAGTTTCTTAGCATGGTTCAATAATAGTTATTCCTTCGTTAGCCTGACTCAGTTAGAGTTATTACTTTCTTAGAATGATTCAGATAGAGTTATTCCTAACTTAGCCTAATTCAATTAGAGTTATTACTTTCTTAGCTTGGTTAATTTAGAGTTATTCCTTCCTTAGACTGATTCGGTTAGAGTTATTACTTTCTTAGCCTGGTTCAGTTAGTGTTATTCCTTTTGTAGCCTGATTCACTTAGAGTTATTACTTTCTTAGCCTGGTTCAGTTAGAGTTATTCCTTCTTTAGCCTAATTCAATTAGAGTTATTACTTTCTTAGCTTGGTTAATTTGGAGTTATTCCTTGCTTAGCCTGATTCAGTTAGAGTTATTATTTTCTAAGCCTGATTCAGTTAGAGTTAGTCCTTCCTTAGCCTGATTCAGTTAGAGTTAATAATTTCTTAGCCTGATTCATTAGAGTTATTCCTTCCTTAGCTTGATTTAGTTGGAGTTATTCCTTCCTTAGCCTGATTCAGTTAGAGTTACTACTTTCTTAGCCTGGTTCAATTAGAGTTTTTCCTTCCTTAGCCTGTTTCAGTTAGAGATATTACTTTCTAAGCCTGGTTCAGTTAGACTAATTACTTTCTTAGCCTGGTTCAGTCAGAGTTATTCCTTTTGTAGCCTGATTCACTTAGAGTTATTACTTTCTTAGCCTGGTTCAGTTAGAGTTATTCCTTCCTTAGCCTAATTCAATTAGAGTTATTACTTTCTTAGCTTGGTTAATTTGGAGTTATTCCTTGCTTAGCCTGATTCATTTAGAGTTATTACTTTCTAAGCCTGATTCAGTTAGTGTTAGTCCTTCCTTAGCCTGATTCAGTTAGAGTTATTACTTTCTTAGCCTGATTCATTAGAGTTATTCCTTCCTTATCTTGATTCAGTTGGAGTTATTCCTTCCTTAGACTGATTCAGTTAGAGATATTACTTTCTAAGCCTGGTTCAGTTAGACTAATTACTTTCTTAGCCTGGTTCAGTCAGAATTATTCTTTTTGTAGCCTTATTCAATTAGAGGTATTACTTTCTTAGCCTCGTTCAGTTAGAGTTATTACTTTAATCAAGCTAAGGAAGGAATAACCGTACTATTAGTTTCTTAGCATGGTTTAATAAGAGTTATTCCTTCCTTAGCCTGACTCAGTTAGAGTTATTACTTTAATGAAGCAAAGGAAGGAATAACCGTACTATTACTTTCTTAGTCTGGTTCAGTTAGAGTTATTTCTTCCTTAGTCTGATTCAGTTAGTGTTATTACTTTCTTAGCCTGGTTCAGTTAGACTTATTACTTTCTTAGCCTGATTCATTAGAGTTATTCCTTCCTTATCTTGATTCAGTTGGAGTTATTCCTTCCTTAGCCTGATTCAGTTAGAGATATTACTTTCTAAGCCTGGTTCAGTTAGACTAATTACTTTCTTAGCCTGGTTCAGTCAGAATTATTCTTTTTGTAGCCTTATTCAATTAGAGGTATTACTTTCTTAGCCTCGTTCAGTTAGAGTTATTACTTTAATCAAGCTAAGGAAGGAATAACCGTACTATTAGTTTCTTAGCATGGTTTAATAAGAGTTATTCCTTCCTTAGCCTGACTCAGTTAGAGTTATTACTTTAATGAAGCAAAGGAAGGAATAACCGTACTATTACTTTCTTAGCATGGTTCACTTAGAGTTATTCCTTCTTTAGCCTGATTCAGTTAGAGTTATTACTTTCTTAGCCTGGTTCAGTTTGATTTATTACTTTTGTAGCCTGATTTAGTTAGAGTTATTACTTTCTTAGCCTGGTCCAGTTTGAGTTATTCCTTCCTTAGTCTGATTCAGTTAGAGTTATTACTTTCTTAGCCTGGTTCAGTTAGACTTATTATTTTCTTAGCCTGGTTAAGTCAGAGTTATTCCTTTTGTAGCCTGATTCATTTAGAATCATTACCTTCTTAGCCTGGTTCAGTTAGAGATATTACTTTTGTAGCCTGATTCAGTTAGAGTTATTACTTTCTTAGCCTGGTTCAGTTAGAGTTATTCCTTCCTTAGCCTAATTCAGTTAGAGTTATTCCTTCCTTAGCCTGATTCAGTTAGAGTTGTTACTTTATTAGCCTGGTTCAGTCAGAGTTATTATTTTCTTAGCCTGATACAATTAGAGTTATTACTTTCTTAGCCTAATTCAATTAGAGATATTCCTTCCTTAGCTTGATTCAGTTAGAATTATTACTTTCTTAGCCTGATTCAGTTATAGTTATTCCTTCCTTAGACTGATTCGTTTAGAGTTATTACTTTCTTAGCCTGGTTCAGTTAGAGTTATTCCTTTTGTAGCCTGATCCACTTAGAGTTATTACTTTCTTAGCCTGGTTCAGTTAGAGTTATTCCTTCCTTAGCCTAATTCAATTAGAGATATTACTTTCTTAGCTTGGTTAATTTGGAGTTATTCCTTGCTTAGCCTGATTCAGTTAGAGTTATTAGTTTCTAAGCCTGATTCAGTTAGAGTTAGTCCTTCCTTAGCCTGATTCAGTTAGAGTTATTACTTTCTTAGCCTGATTCATTAGAGTTATTCCTTCCTTAGCTTGATTCAGTTGGAGTTGTTCCTTCTTTAGCCTGATTCAGTTAGAGTTACTACTTTCTTAGCCTGGTTCAGTTAGAATTATTCCTTCCTTAGTCTGATTCAGTTAGAGATATTACTTTCTAAGCCAGGTTCAGTTAGACTAATTACTTTCTTAGCCTGGTTCAGTCAGAGATATTCCTTTTGTAGCCTGATTCAATTAGAGTTATTACTTTCTTAGCCTCGTTCAGTTAGAGTTATTACTTTAATCAAGCTAAGGAAGGAATAATGGTTCAATAAGAGTTATTCCTTCCTTAGCCTGACTCAGTTAGAGTTATTACTTTAATGAAGCAAAGGAAGGAATAACCGTACTATTACTTTCTTAGTCTGGTTCAGTTAGAGTTATTCCTTCCTTAGCCTGATTCCGTTAGAGTTATTACTTTCTTAGGCTGGTTCAGTTAGAGTTATTCCTTCCTTAGCCTAATTCAGTTAGAGTTATTAGTTTCTTAGCATGGTTCACTTAGAGTTATTCCTTCCTTAGCCTGATTCAGTTAGAGTTATTACTTCCTTAGCCTGGTTCAGTTTGAGTTATTACTATTGTAGCCTGATTTATTTATAGTTATTACTTTCTTAGCCTGGTCCAGTTTCAGTTATTCCTTCCTTAGTCTGATACAGTTAGAGTTGTTACTTTATTAGCCTGGTTCAGTTAGAGTTATTACTTTCTTAGGCTGGTGCATTTAGAGTTATTCCTTCCTTAGCATAATTCAGTTAGAGTTATTACTTTCTTAGCCTGATTCAGTTAGAGTTATTCCTTCCTTAGCTTGATTCAGTTAGAGTTATTACTTTCTTAGCCTGGTTCATTTAGACTTATTGCTTTCTTAGCCTGGTTCAGTTAGACTTTTTACTTCCTTAACCTGATCCAGTTAGAGTTACTACTTTCTTAGCCTGGTTCAGTTAGACTTATTACCATCTTAGCCTGTTTCAGTTAGAGTTATTACATTTGTAACCTGATTTAGTTAGAGTTATTATTTTCTTAGCCTGGTTCAGTTAGAGTTATTCCTTCATTAGCCTAATTCAGTTAGAGTTATTATTTCCTTATCCTGGTTCAGTTAGAGTTATACCTTCCTTGGCCTGATTCAGTTAGAGTTATTACTTTCTTAGCCTGGTTCAGTTAGAGTTATTCCTTCCTTAGCCTGTCTCAGTTAGAGTTATTACTTTAATGAAGCAAAGGAAATAATAACCGTAATATTACTTTCTTAGTCTGGTTCAGTTAGAGTTATTCCTTCCTTAGCCTGATTCAGTTAGAGTTATTACTTTCTTAGCCTGGTTCAATTACAGTTATTCCTTCCTTAGCCTGACTCAGTTAGAGTTATTACTTTAATGAAGCAAAGGAAGGAATAACCGTAATATTATTTTCTTAGTCTGTTTCAGTTAGAGTTATTACTTTCTTAGCCTGGTTCAGTCAGAGTTACTCCATCCTTAGCCTGATCAGTTAGAGATATTACTTTCTTATCCTGGTTCAGTTAGACTTATTACTTTCTTAGCCTGGTTCAGTCGGAGTTATTCCTTTTGTAGCCTGATTGAGTTAGAGTTATTACTTTTGTAGCCTAATCAGTTAGAATTATTACCTTCTTAGCATGGTTCAGTTAGAGTTATTCCTTCCTTAGCCTGATTTAGTTACAATTGTTACTTTCTTAGCCTGGTTCAGTTAGAGTTATTATTTTCTTAGCCTGGTTCAGTTAGAGTTATTCCTTCTTTATCCTGATTCAGTTAGAGTTATTACTTTCTTAGCCTGATTCAGTTAGATTTCTTCCTTCCTTAATCTGATTCATTTAGTTATTATTTTCTTAGCCTACTTCAATTAGAGTTATTCCTTCCTTAGCGTGATTCAGTTAGTGTTATTACTTTCTTAGCCTGATTCAGTTAGAGTTATTCCTTCCTTAGCCTGATTCAGTTAGAGTTATTACTTTCTTAGCCTTATTCAGTTAGAGTAATTCCTTCCTTAGCTTGATTCAGTTAGAGTTATTTGTTATCCTGGTTCAGTTAGAGTTATTCCTTTCTTAGGCTGATTCAGTTAGAGTTATTATTTTCTTAGATTGGTTCAGTTAGAGTTTTCCTTCCTTAGCCTGATTCAGTTAGAGTTATTACTTTCTTAGCCTGGTTCAGTTAGAGTTACTCCTTCCTTAGCCTGATTCAGTTAGATTTATTACCTTCTCAGCTTGGTTAAGTTGGAGTTATTCCTTCCTTAGCCTGATTCAATTAAAGTTATTATTTTCTTATCCTGATTCAGTTAGAGTTACTACTTTCTTAGCCTGGTTCAGTTAGAAATATTCCTTTCTTAGCCTGATTCAGTTAGAGTTGTTACTTTCTTAGCCTGGTTCAGTTAGAATTATTACTTTCTTAGCCTGATTCAGTTTGAATTATTCCTTCCTTAGCCTGGTTCAGTTAGATTTATTCTTTCCTTATTCTGGTTGAGTTAGAGTTATTCCTTCCTTAGCGTGATTCAGTTACAGTTATTACTTTCTTAGACTGATTCAGTTAGGGTTATTCCTTCCTTAGACTGATTCGGTTAGAGTTATTACTTTCTTAGCCTGGTTCAGTTAGTGTTATTCCTTTTGTAGCCTGATTCACTTAGAGTTATTACTTTGTTAGCCTGGTTCAGTTAGAGTTATTCCTTCCTTAGCCTAATTCAATTAGAGTTATTTCTTTCTTAGCTTGGTTAATTTGGAGTTATTCCTTGCTTAGCCTGATTCAGTTAGAGTTATTACTTTCTAAGCCTGATTCAGTTAGAGTTAGTCCTTCCTTAGCCTGATTCAGTTAGAGTTAATACTTTCTTAGCCTGATTCATTAGAGTTATTCCTTCCTTAGCTGGATTCAGTTGGAGTTATTCCTTCCTTAGCCTGATTCAGTTAGAGTTACTACTTTCTTAGCCTGGTTCAATTAGAGTTTTTCCTTCCTTAGCCTGTTTCAGTTAGAGATATTATTTTCTAAGCCTGGTTCAGTTAGACTAATTACTTTCTTAGCCTGGTTCAGTCAGAGGTATTCCTTTTGTAACCTGATTCAATTAGAGTTATTGCTTTCTTAGCTTGATTCAGTTAGAGTTATTCCTTTTTTAGCCTGGTTCAGTTAGAGTTATTCCTTCCTTAGTCTGATTCAGTTAGAGTTATTATTTTCTTAGCCTGGTTCAGTCAGAGTTATTCCTTTTGTAGCCTGATTCAATTAGAGTTATTCCTTCCCTAGCTTGATTCAGTTAGAGTTATTCCTTTTTTAGCCTGGTTCAGTTAGAGTTATTCCTTTTGTAGCCTGATTCAATTAGAGTTATTCCTTCCTTAGCTTGATTCAGTTAGAGTTATTACTTTCTTAGCCTGGTTCAGTTACATTTATTCCTTCCTTAGCCTGATTCAGTTAGAGTTACTACTTTCTTAGCCTGGTTCAGTTAGACTTATTACTTTCTGAGCCTGGTTCAGTCAGAGTTATTCCTTTTGTAGCCTGATCCAGTTAGAGTCATTAGCTTCTTAGCCTGGTTCAGTTAGAGTTATTACTTTTGTAGCCTGATTCAGTTAGAGTTATTGTTTTCTTACCCTGGTTCAGTTAGAGTTATTCCTTCCTTAGCCTAATTCAGTTTGAGTTAAAACTTTCTTAGCCTGGTTCAGTTAGAGATATTCCTTCCTTAGCCTGATTCAGTTAGAGTTGTTACTTTCTTCGCCTGGTTCAGTTAGAGTTATTACTTTCTTAGCCTGATTCAGTTAGAGTTATTCCTTCCTTAGCTTGATTCAGTTAGAGTTGTTGCTTTCTTAGCCTGGTTCAGTTACAGTTATTCCTTCCTTAGTCTGATTCAGTTAGGGTTATTCCTTCCTTAGCGTGATTCAGTTAGAGTTATTACTTTCTTAGCCTGGTTAAGTTGGAGTTTTCCTTCCTTAGCCTGATTCAGTTAGAGTTATTACTTTCTTAGCCTGATTCAGTTAGAGTTATTACTTTCTTAGCCTGGTTCAGTCAGAGTTATTCTATCCTTAGACTGATCAGTTAGAGATATTACTTTCTTATCCTGGTTCAGTTAGAATTGTTACTTTCTTAGCCTGGTTTAGTCGGAGGTATTCCTTTTGTAGCCTGATTCAGTTAGAGTTATTACATTTGTAGCCTAATCAGTTAGAATTATTACCTTCTTAGCCTGGTTCAGTTAGAGTTATTTCTTCCTTAGCCTGATTCAGTTACAGTTGTTACTTTCTTAGCCTGGTTCAGTTAGAGTTATTATTTTCTTAGACTGGTTCAGTTAGAGTTATTCCTTCTTTATCCAAATTCAGTTAGAGTTATTACTTTCTTACACTGATTCAGTTAGAGTTGTTACTTTCTTAGCCTGATTCAGTTAGGGTTATTCCTTCCTTAGCCTGATTCATTTAGAGTTATTACTTTCTTAGCCTGGTTCAGTTAGAGTTATTCCTTCCTTAGCCTGATTAAGTTAGAGTTATTATTTTCTTAGCCTGGTGCAGTTAGAGTTATACCTTCCTTAGCCTGATTCAGTTAGATTTATTACTTTCTTAGCCTGATTCAGTTAGGGTTATTCCTTCCTTAGCCTGATTCATTTAGAGTTATTACTTTCTTAGCCTGGTTTAGTCGTAGTTATTCCTTCCTTAACCTGATTCAGTTAGAGTTTTTACTTTCTTAGCCTGATTTAGTTAGATTTGTTAATTTCTTAGACTGGTTCAGTCAGAGTTATTCCTTCCTTAGCCTGATTCAGTTAGAGGTATTACTTTCCTAGCTTGGTTCAGTTAGACTTATTACTTTCTTAGCCTGGTTCAGTCAAAGTTAATCCTTTTGTAACCTGATTCAGTTAGAGTTATAACTTTTGTAGCCTGATTCATTTAGAGTTATTACCTTCTTAGCCTGGTTCAGTTAGAGTTATTACTTTTGTAGCCTGATTCAGTTAGAGTTATTACTTTCTTAGCCTGGTTCAGTTAGAGTTATTCCTTCCTTAGCCTAATTCAGTTAGAGTTATTACTTTCTTGGTCTGATTCAATTAGAGTTATTCCTTCCGTAGCCTGATTCAGTTACAGATATTACTTTCTTAGCCTGGTTCAGTTAGAGTTATTCCTTGCTTAGCATAATTCAGTTAGATTTATTACTTTCTTGGCCTGATTCAATTAGAGTTATTCCTTCCTTAGCCTGATTCAGTTACAGTTGTTACTTTCTTAACCTGGTTCAGATAGAGTTATTATTTTCTTAGCCTGGTTCAGTTAGAGTTATTCCTTCTTTATCCTAATTCAGTTAGAGTTATTACTTTTTTAGCCTGATTCAGTTAGATTTCTTCGTTCCTTAATCTGATTCATTTAGAGTTATTACTTTCTTAGACTACTTCAATTAGAGTTATTCCTTCCTTAGCGTGATTCAGTTAGTGTTATTACTTTCTTAGCCTGATTCAATTAGAGTTATTCCTTCCTTAGCCTGATTCAGTTAGAGTTATTACTTTCTTAGCCTGATTCAGTTAGAGTTATTCCTTCCTTAGCTTGATTCAGTTAGAGTTATTTCTTTCTTATCCTGGTTCTGTTAGAGTTATTCCTTCCTTAGCCTGATTCATTTAGAATTATTACTTTCTTAGCCTGGTTCAGTTAGAGTTACTCCTTCCTTAGCCTGATTCAGTTAGAGTTATTACCTTCTTAGCTTGGTTAAGTTGGAGTTATTCCTTCCTCAGCCTGATTCAATTAAAGTTATTACTTTCTTAGCCTGATTCAGTTAGAGTTACTACTTTCTTAGCCTGGTTCAGTTAGAGTTATTACTTTCTTGGTCTGATTCAATTAGAATTATTCCTTCCTTAGCCTGATTCAGTTATAGTTATTACTTTCTTAGCCTGGTTCAGTTAGAGTTATTCCTTCCTTAGCATAATTCATTAAGATTTATTACTTTCTTGGCCTGATTCAATTAGAGTTATTCCTTCCTTAGCCTGATTCAGTTACATTTGTTACTTTCTTAGCCTGGTTCAGATAGAGTTATTATTTTTTAGCCTGGTTCAGTTAGAGTTATTCCTTCTTTATCCTAATTCAGTTAGAGTTATTACTTTCTTAGCCTGATTCAGTTAGATTTCTTCGTTCCTTAATCTGATTCATTTAGAGTTATTACTTTCTTAGCCTACTTCAATTTGAGTTATTCCTTCCTTAGCGTGATTCAGTTAGTGTTATTACTTTCTTAGCCTGATTCAGTTAGAGTTATTCCTTCCTTAGGCTGATTCAGTTAGAGTTATTATTTTCTTAGATTGGTTCAGTTAGAGTTATTCCTTCCTTAGCCTGATTCAGTTAGAGTTATTACTTTCTTAGCCTGGCTCAGTTAGAGTTACTCCTTCCTTAGCCTGATTCAGTTAGAGTTATTACCTTCTTAGCTTGGTTAAGTTGGATTTATTCCTTCCTTAGCCTGATTCAATTAAAATTATTACTTTCTTAGCCTGATTCAGTTAGAGTTACTACTTTCTTAGCCTGGTTCCGTTAGAGTTATTCCTTCCTTAGCCTTATTCAGTTACAGTTATTACTTTCTTAGCCTGGTTCAGTTATAGTTATTCTTTCCTTATCCTGGTTCAGTTAGAGTTATTCCTTCCTTAGCGTGATTCAGTTAGAGTTATTTCTTTCTTAGCTTGATTCAGTTAGAGTTATTCCTTCCTTAGCCTGATTCATTTAGAGTTATTACTTTCTTAGCCTGATTCAGTTACTGTTATTCCTTTGTTAGCCTGATTCAATTAGAGTTATTCCTTCCTTAGCTTGATTCAGTTAGAGTTATTACTTTCTTGTCTTGGTTCAGTTAGAGTTATTCCTTCCTTAGCCTGATTCAGTAAGAGTTATTACTTTCTTAGCCTGGTTCAGTTAGAGTTATTCCTTCCTTAGCCTGATTCAGTTAGAGTTATTACTTTCTTAGCCTGGTTAAGTTGGAGTTTTTCTTCCTTAGCCTGATTCAGTTAGAGTTATGACTTTCTTAGCCTGATTCAGTTAGAGTTATTACTTTCTTAGCCTGGTTCAGTCAGAGTTACTCCATCCTTAGCCTGATCAGTTAGAGATATTACTTTCTTATCCTGGTTCAGTTAGACTTATTACTTTCTTAGCCTGGTTCAGTCGGAGTTATTCCTTTTGTAGCCTGATTGAGTTAGAGTTATTACTTTTGTAGCCTAATCAGTTCCTTAGCCTGATTCAGTTACAGTTGTTACTTTCTTAGCCTGGTTCAGTTAGAGTTATTATTTTCTTAGCCTGGTTCATTTAGAGTTATTCCTTCTTTATCCTAATTCAGTTAGAGTTATTACTTTCTTAGCCTGATTCAGTTAGATTTCTTCCTTCCTTAATCTGATTCATTTAGTTATTATTTTCTTAGCCTACTTCAATTAGAGTTATTCCTTCCTTAGCGTGATTCAGTTAGTGTTATTACTTTCTTAGCCTGATTCAGTTAGAGTTATTCCTTCCTTAGCCTGATTCAGTTAGAGTTATTACTTTCTTAGCCTTATTCAGTTAGAGTAATTCCTTCCTTAGCTTGATTCAGTTAGAGTTATTTGTTATCCTGGTTCAGTTAGAGTTATTCCTTCCTTAGGCTGATTCAGTTAGAGTTATTACTTTCTTAGCCTGGTTCAGTTAGAGTTACTCCTTCCTTAGCCTGATTCAGTTAGATTTTTTACATTCTCAGCTTGGTTAAGTTGGAGTTATTCCTCCCTTAGCCTGATTCAATTAAAGTTATTATTTTCTTATCCTGATTCAGTTAGAGTTACTACTTTCTTAGCCTGGTTCAGTTAGAAATATTCCTTTCTTAGCCTGATTCAGTTAGAGTTGTTACTTTCTTAGCCTGGTTCAGTTAGAATTATTACTTTCTTAGCCTGATTCAGTTTGAATTATTCCTTCCTTTGCCTGGTTCAGTTAGAGTTATTCTTTCCTTATTCTGGTTGAGTTAGAGTTATTCCTTCCTTAGCGTGATTCAGTTACAGTTATTACTTTCTTAGACTGATTCAGTTAGGGTTATTCCTTCCTTAGACTGATTCGGTTAGAGTTATTACTTTCTTAGCCTGGTTCAGTTACTGTTATTCCTTTTGTAGCCTGATTCACTTAGAGTTATTACTTTGTTAGCCTGGTTCAGTTAGAGTTATTCCTTCCTTAGCCTAATTCAATTAGAGTTATTTCTTTCTTAGCTTGGTTAATTTGGAGTTATTCCTTGCTTAGCCTGATTCAGTTAGAGTTATTACTTTCTAAGCCTGATTCAGTTAGAGTTAGTCCTTCCTTAGCCTGATTCAGTTAGAGTTAATACTTTCTTAGCCTGATTCATTAGAGTTATTCCTTCCTTAGCTGGATTCAGTTGGAGTTATTCCTTCCTTAGCCTGATTCAGTTAGAGTTACTACTTTCTTAGCCTGGTTCAATTAGAGTTTTTCCTTCCTTAGCCTGTTTCAGTTAGAGATATTATTTTCTAAGCCTGGTTCAGTTAGACTAATTACTTTCTTAGCCTGGTTCAGTCAGAGTTATTCCTTTTGTAGCCTGATTCAATTAGAGTTATTACTTTCTTAGCTTGATTCAGTTAGAGTTATTCCTTTTTTAGCCTGGTTCAGTTAGAGTTATTCCTTCCTTAGTCTGATTCAGTTAGAGTTATTATTTTCTTAGCCTGGTTCAGTCAGAGTTATTCCTTTTGTAGCCTGATTCAATTAGAGTTATTCCTTCCTTATCTTGATTCAGTTAGAGTTATTCCTTTTTAGCCTGGTTCAGTTAGAGATATTCCTTTTGTAGCCTGATTCAATTAGAGTTATTCCTTCCTTAGCTTGATTCAGTTAGAGTTATTACTTTCTTAGCCTGGTTCAGTTACATTTATTCCTTCCTTAGCCTGATTAAGTTAGAGTTATTATTTTCTTAGCCTGGTGCAGTTAGAGTTATTCCTTCCTTAGCCTGATTCAGTTAGATTTATTACTTTCTTAGCCTGATTCAGTTAGGGTTATTCCTTCCTTAGCCTGATTCATTTAGAGTTATTACTTTCTTAGCCTGGTTAAATTGGAGTTATTCCTTCCTTAGCCTGATTCAGTTAGAGTTATAACTTTCTTAGCCTGATTTATTTAGAGTTGTTAATTTCTTAGCGTGGTTCAGTCAGATTTATTCCTTCCTTAGCCTGATTCAGTTAGAGATATTACTTTCCTAGCTTGGTTCAGTTAGACTTATTACTTTCTTAGCCTGGTTCAGTCAAAGTTAATCCTTTTGTAACCTGATTCATTTAGAGTTATTACCTTCTTAGCCTGGTTCAGTCAAAGTTAATCCTTTTGTAGCCTGATTCATTTAGAGTTATTACCTTGTTAGCCTGGTTCAGTTAGAGTTATTCCTTCCTAACCAAATCCTGTTAGAGTTATTACTTTCTTAGCCTGGTTCAGTTAGAGTTATTCCTTCCTTAGTCTGATTCAGTTAGAGTTTTTACTTTCTTAGCCTGGTTCACTTAGAGTTATTCCTTCCTTAGTCTGATTCAGTTAGAGTTATTTCTTCCTTAGTCTGATTCAGTTAGAGTTATTACTTTCTTAGCCTGGTTCAGTTAGATTTATTCCTTCCTTAGACTGATTCGGTTAGAGTTATTACTTTCTAGCCTGGTTCAGTTAGAGTTATTCTTTCCTTATCCTGGTTCAGTTAGAGTTATTCCTTCCTTAGCGTGATTCAGTTAGAGTTATAACTTTCTTAGCCTGATCCACTCACAGTTATTCCTTCCTTTGCCTCATTCATTTAGAGTTATTACTTTCTTTGCCTGATTCAATTAGAGTTATTCCTTCCTTAGCTTGATTCAGTTAGAGTCATTACTTTCTTATCCTGGTTCAGTTAGAGTTATTCCTTCCTTAGCCTCATTCAGTTAGCGTTATTATTTTCTTAGCCTGGTTCATTTAGAATTATTCCTTAATTAGCCTGATTCAGTTAGAGTTATTACTTTCTTACCCTGGTGTAGTTAGAGTTATTCCTTCCTTAGCCTGATTCAGTTAGAGTTATTACTTTCTTAGCTTGGTTAAATTGGAGTTATTCCTTCCTTAGCCTGATTCAGTTAGAGTTAGTACTTTCTTAGCCGGATTCAGTTAGAGTTATTACTTTCTTAGCCTGGATCAGTTAGAGTTATTCCTTCATTATCCTGATTCAATTAGAGATATTAGTTTCTCAGCCTGGTTCAGTTACACTTATTACTTTCTTAGCCTGGTTCAGTAAGAGTTATTCCTTTTGTAGCCTGATTCAGTTAGAGTTATTACTTTCTTAGCCTCGTTCAGTTAGAGTTATTACTTTAATCAAGCTAAGGAAGGAATAACCGTACTATTAGTTTCTTAGCCTGATTCTAGAGTTATTCCTTCCTTAGCCTGACTCAGTTAGAATTATTACTTTAATGATGGAAAGGAAGGAATAACCGTAATATTACTTTCTTAGTCTGGTTCAGTTAGAGTTATTCTTTCCTTAGCCTGATTCAGTTAGAGTTATTACTTTCTTAGCCTCGTTCAGTTAGAGATATTACTTTAATCAAGCTAAGGAAGGAATAACCGTACTATTAGTTTCTTAGCCTGGTTCAATTACAGTTATTCCTTCCTTAGCCTGACTCAGTTAGATTTATTACTTTAATGAAGCAAAGGAAGGAATAACCGTAATATTACTTTCTTAGTCTGGTTCAGTTAGAGTTATTCCTTCCTTAGCCTGATTCAGTTAGAGTTATTACTTTCTTAGCCTGGTTCAGTTAGAGTTATTACTTTTGTAGCCTGATTCAGTTAGAGTTATTACTTTCTTAGAATGGTTCAGTTAGACTTATTACTTTCTTAGCCTGGTTCAGTCAGAGTTATTCCTTTTGTAGCCTGATTCAGTTAGAGTCATTCCCTCGTTAGCCTGATTCAATTAGGGTTATTAATTTCTTCGCCTGGATCAGTTAGAGTTATTCCTTCCTTAGCCTAATTCAGTTAGAGTTATTCCTTCCTTAGCGTGATTCAAATAGAGTTATTACTTTCTTAGCCTGATTCAGTTAGAGTTATTCCTTCCTTAGCTTGATTCAGTTAGAGTTATTAATTTCTTATCCTGGTTCAGTTAGAGTTATTCCTTCCTTAGCCTGATTCAGTTAGAGTTATTATTTTCTTAGCCTGGTTCAGTAAGATTTATTCCTTCCTTAGCCTGATTCAGTTACAGTTATTACTTTCTTAGCCTGGTTCAGTTAGAGTTATTCCTTCCTTAGCATAATCCAATTAGAGTTATTACTTTCTTGGGCTGATTCATTTAGAGTTATTCCTTCCTTAGCCTGATTCAATTAGAGTTATTACTTTCTTAGAATGCTTCAGTTATAGTTATTCCTTCCTTAGCCTGATTCAGTTAGAGTTATTGCTTTCTTACCCTGATTCAGTTAGAGTTATTCCTTCCTTAGCTTGATTCAATTAGAGTTATTACTTTCTTAGTCTGGTTCAGTTAGAGTTATTCCTTCCTTAGCCTGATTCAATTAGAGTTATTACTTTCTTAGCCTGGTTCAGTTAGAGTTATTACTTCCTTAGCCTAATTCAGTTAGAGTTATTACTTTCTTAGCATGGTTCACTTAGAGTTATTCCTTCCTTAGACTGATTCAGTTAGAGTTATTCTTTTCTTAGCCTGATTCAGTTAGAGTTATTACTTTCTTAGCCTGGTTCAGTTAGAGTTATTACTTTTGTAGCCTGATTCAGTTAGAGTTATTACTTTTGTAGCCTGATTCAGTTAGAGTTATTGCTTTCTTAGAATGGTTCAGTTAGACTTATTACTTTCTTATCCTGGTTCAGTCAGAGTTATTCCTTTTCTAGCCTGATTCAGTTAGAGTCATTACCTTCTTAGCCTGTTTCAGTTAGAGTTATTACTTTTGTAGCCTGATTTATTTCGAGTTATTATTTTCTTAGCCTGCTCCAGTTAGAGTTATTACTTCCTTAGCCTAATTCAGTTAGAGTTATTACTTTCTTAGTCTGGTTCAGTTAGAGTTATTACTTTTGTAGCCTGATTCAGTTAGAGTTATTGCTTTCTTAGAATGGTTCAGTTAGACTTATTACTTTCTTATCCTGGTTCAGTCAGAGTTATTCCTTTTCTAGCCTGATTCAGTTAGAGTCATTACCTTCTTAGCCTGTTTCAGTTAGAGTTATTACTTTTGTAGCCTGATTTATTTCGAGTTATTATTTTCTTAGCCTGCTCCAGTTAGAGTTATTACTTCCTTAGCCTAATTCAGTTAGAGTTATTACTTTCTTAGCATGGTTCACTTAGAGTTATTCCTTCCTTAGCCTGATTCAGTTAGAATTATTCCTTCCCTAGCCTAATTCAGTTAGAGTTATTCCTTCCTTAGCGTGATTCAGATAGAGTTATTACTTTCTTAGCCTGATTTAGTTAGAGTTATTCCTTCCTTAGCTTGATTCAGTTAGAGTTATTACTTTCTTATCCTGGTTCAGTTAGAGTTATTCCTTCCTTAGCCTGATTCAGTTAGAGTTATTATTTTCTTAGCCTGGTTCAGTTAGATTTATTTCTTCCTTAGCCTGATTCAGTTACAGTTATTACTTTCTTAGCCTGGTTCAGTTAGAGTTATTCCTTCCTTAGCATAATCCAATTAGAGTTATTACTTTCTTGGCCTGATTCATTTAGAGTTATTCCTTCCTTAGCCTCATTCAATTAGAGTTATTACTTTCTTAGCCTGGTTTAGTTATAGTTATTCCTTCCTTAGCCTGATTCAGTTAGAGTTATTGCTTTCTTACCCTGATTCAGTTAGAGTTATTCCTTCCTTAGCTTGATTCAATTAGGGTTATTAATTTCTTAGTCTGGTTCAGTTAGAGTTATTCCTTCCTTAGCCTGATTCAGTTAGAGTTATTACTTTCTTAGCCTGGTTCAGTTAGAGTTATTACTTCCTTAGCCTAATTCAGTTAGAGTTATTACTTTCTTAGCATGGTTCACTTAGAGTTATTCCTTCCTTAGCCTGATTCAGTTAGAGTTATTCTTTTCTTAGCCTGATCCAGTTAGAGTTTTTCCTTCCTTAGCCTGAATCAGTTAGAGTTATTACTTTCTTAGCCTGGTTCAGTTAGAGTTATTACTTTTGTAGCCTGATTCAGTTAGAGTTATTACTTTTTTGAGTGGTTCAGTTAGACTTATTACTTTCTTAGCCTGGTTCAGTCAGAGTTATTTCTTTTGTAGCCTGATTCAGTTACAGTCATTACCTTGTTAGCCTGGTTCAGTTAGAGTTATTACTTTTGTAGCGTGATTCAGTTAGAGTTATTACTTTCTTAGCCTGGTTCAGTTAGAGTTATTACTTTTGTAGCCTGATTCAGTTAGAGTTATTACTTTCTTAGCCTGGTTTAGTTAGAGTTTATCCTTCCTTAGCCTGTCTCAGTTAGAGTTATTACTTTAATGAAGCAAAGGAAGCAAAAATATTACTTTCTCAGTCTGGTTCAGTTAGAGTTCTTCATTCCTTAGCCTGATTCAGTTAGAGTTATTACTTTCTTAGTCTGGTTCAGTTAGAGTTTTTCCTTCCTTATTCTGGTTCAGTTAGAGTTATACCTTCCTTAGCCTGATTCAGTTAGAGTTATTCCTTCCTTAACCTGATTCAGTTAGAGTTGTTACTTTCTTAGCCTGCTTCAGTTAGAGTTACTACTTTCTTAGCGTGGTTCAGTTAGAGTTATTCCTTCTTTAGCGTAATTCAGTTAGAGTTATTACTTTCTTAGCCTGATTCAGTTAGAGTTCTTCCTTCCTTAGTCTGATTCATTTAGAGTTATTACTTTCTTAGCCTGGTTCAATTAGAGTTATTCCTTCCTTAGCATAATTCAGTTAGAGTTATTACTTTCTTAGGCTGATACAATTAGAGATATTACTTTCTTAGCCTGATTCAATTAGAGATATTCCTTCCTTAGCCTGATTCAGTTAGAGTTATTACTTTCTTAGCCTGATTCAGTTAGAGTGATTCCTTCCTTAGACTGATTCGGTTAGAGTTAATACTTTCTTAGCCTGGTTCAGTTAGAGTTATTCCTTTTGTAGCCTGATTCACTAAGAGTTATTACTTTCTTAGCCTGGTTCAGTTAGAGTTATTCCTTTTGTAGCCTGATTCATTAAGAGTTATTACTTTCTTAGACTGGTTCAGTTAGAGTTATTCCTTCCTTAGCCTAATTCAATTAGAGTTATTACTTTCTTAGCTTCGTTAATTTGGAGTTATTCCTTGCTTAGCCTGATTCAGTTAGAGTTATTACTTTCTAAGCCTGATTCTGTTAGAGTTAGTCCTTCCTTAGCCTGATTCATTCAGAGTTAGTCTTTCCTTAGCCTGATTCATTTAGAGTTATTACTTTCTTAGCCTGATTCATTAGAGTTATTACTTCCTTAGCTTGATTCAGTTGGAGTTATTCCTTCCTTAGCCTGATTCAGTTAGAGTTACTACTTTCTTAGCCTGGTTCAGTTAGAATAATTACTTTCTTAGCCTGGTTCAGTCAGAGTTATTCCTTTTCTAGCCTGATTCAATTAGAGTTATTACTTTCTTAGCCTCGTTCAGTTAGAGTTATTACTTTAATCAAGCTAAGGAAGGAATAACCGTACTACTAGTTTCTTAGCATGGTTCAATTACAGTTGTTCCTTCCTTAGCCTGACTCAGTTAGAGTTATTACTTTAATGAAGCAAAGGAAGGAATAACCGTACTATTAGTTTCTTAGTCTGGTTCAGTTAGAGTTATTCCTTCCTTAGCCTGATTCCGTTACAGTTATTACTTTCTTAGCCTGGTTCAGTTAGAGTTATTCCTTCCTTAGCCTAATTCAGTTAGAGTTATTACTTTCTTAGCATGGTTCACTTAGAGTTATTCCTTCCTTAGCCTGATTCAGTTAGAGTTATTACTTTCTTAGCCTGGTTCAGTTTGAGTTATTACTTTTGTAGCCTGATTTAGTTAGAGTTATTACTTTCTTAGCCTGGTTCAGTTAGACTTATTAATTTCTTAGCCTGGTTAAGTCAGAGTTATTCCTTTTGTAGCCTGATTCATTTAGAGTCATTACCTTCTTAGCCTGGTTCAGTTAGAGATATTACTTTTGTAGCCTGATTCAGTTAGAGTTATTACTTTCTTAGCCTGGTTCAGTTAGAGTTATTCCTTCCTTAGCCTAATTCAGTTAGAGTTATTCCTTCCTTAGCCTGATTCAGTTAGAGTTGTTATTTTATTAGCCTGGTTCAGTTAGAGTTATTACTTTCTTAGGCTGGTTCATCTAGAGTTATTCTTTCCTTAGCCTAATTCAGTTAGAGTTATTACTTTCTTAGCCTGATTCAGTTAGAGTTATTACTTTCTTAGCCTGGTTAAGTTGGAGTTTTCCTTCCTTAGCCTGATTCAGTTAGAGTTATTATTTTCTTAGCCTGATTCAGTTAGACTTATTACTTTCTTAGCCTGGTTGAGTCAGAGTTATTCCTTTTGTAGCCTGATTCAGTCAGAGTTATTACTTTCTTAACCTCGTTCAGTTAGATTCATTACTTTAATCAAGCTAAGGAAGGAATAACCGTACTATTAGTTTCTTAGCCTGGTTCAATTAGAGTTATTCCTTCCTTAGCCTGTCTCAGTTAGAGTTATTACTTTAATGAAGCAAAGGAAGCAAAAATATTACTTTCTCAGTTTGGTTCATTTAGAGTTATTCCTTCCTTAGCCTGATTCAGTTAGAATTATTACTTTCTTAGCCTGATTCAGTTAGAGTTATTCCTTCCTTAGCTTGATTCAGTTAGAGTTATTACTTTCTTATCTTGGTTCAGTTAGAGTTATTCCTTCCTTAGTCTGATTCAGTTAGGGTTATTCCTTCCTTAGCCTGATTCAGTTAGAGTTATTACTTTCTTAGCCTGGTTAAGTTGGAGTTTTCCTTCCTTAGCCTGATTCAGTTAGAGTTATTACTTTCTTAACCTGATTCAGTTAGAATTATTACTTTCTTAGCCTGGTTCAGTCAGAGTTATTCTATCCTTAGCCTGATCAGTTAGAGATATTATTTTCTTATCCTGGTTCAGTTAGAATTATTACTTTCTTAGCCTGGTTTAGTCGGAGGTATTCCTTTTGTAGCCTGATTAAGTTAGAGTTATTACTTTTGTAGCCTAATCAGTTAGAATTATTACCGTCTTAGCCTGGTTCAGTTAGAGTTATTTCTTCCTTAGCCTGATTCAGTTACAGTTGTTACTTTCTTAGCCTGGTTCAGTTAGAGTTATTATTTTCTTAGCCTGGTTCAGTTAGAGTTATTCCTTCTTTATCCTAATTCAGTTAGAGTTATTACTTTCTTAGACTGAATCAGTTAGAGTTGTTACATTTTTAGCATGGTTCAGTTAGAGTTGTTACTTTCTTAGCCTGGTTCAGTTAGAGTTATTCCTTCCTTAGCCTAATTAAGTTAGAGTTATTACTTTTTTGGTCTGATTCAATTACAGTTATTCCTTCCTTAGCCTGATTCAGTTACAGTTATTACTTTCTTAGCCTGGTTCAGTTAGAGTTATTCCTTCTTTATCCTAATTCAGTTAGAGTTATTACTTACTTAGCCTGATTCAGTTAGATTTCTTCGTTCTTTAATCTGATTCATTTAGAGTTATTACTTTCTTAGCCTACTTCAATTAGAGTTATTCCTTCATTAGCGTGATTCAGTTAGTGTTATTACTTTCTTAGCCTGATTCAATTAGAGTTATTCCTTCCTTAGCCTGATTCAGTTAGAGTTATTACTTTCTTAGCCTGATTCAGTTAGAGTTATTCCTTCCTTAGCTTGATTCAGTTAGAGTTATTTCTTTCTTATCCTGGTTCTGTTAGAGTTATTCCTTCCTTAGCCTGATTCAGTTAGAGTTATTATTTTCTTAGATTGGTTCAGTTAGAGTTATTCCTTCCTTAGCCTGATTCAGTTAGAATTATTACTTTCTTAGCCTGGTTCAGTTAGAGTAACTCCTTCCTTAGCCTGATTCAGTTAGAGTTATTACCTTTTTAGCTTGGTTAAGTTGGAGTTATTCCTTCCTCAGCCTGATTCAATTAAAGTTATTACTTTCTTAGCCTGATTCAGTTAGAGTGACTACTTTCTTAGCCTGGTTCAGTTACAGGTATTCCTTCCTTAGCCTGATTCAGTTAGAGTTGTTACATTTTTAGCATGGTTCAGTTAGAGTTATTACTTTCTTAGCCGAATTCAGTTAGAGTTATTACTTTCTTGGTCTGATTCAATAAAGTTATTCCTTCCTTAGCCTGATTCAGTTATAGTTATTACTTTCTTAGCCTGGTTCAGTTAGAGTTATTCCTTCCTTAGCATAATTCATTTAGATTTATTACTTTCTTGGCCTGATTCAATTAGAGTTATTCCTTCCTTAGCCTGATTGAGTTACATTTGTTACTTTCTTAGCCTGTTTCAGATAGAGTTATTATTTTCTTAGCCTGGTTCAGTTAGAGATATTCCTTCTTTATCCTAATTCAGTTAGAGTTATTACTTTCTTAGCCTGATTCAGTTAGATTTCTTCGTTCCTTAATCTGATTCATTTAGAGTTATTACTTTCTTAGCCTACTTCAATTAGAGATATTCCTTCCTTAGCGTGATTCAGTTAGTGTTATTATTTTCTTATTCTGATTCAGTTAGAGTTACTCCTTCCTTAGCCTGATTCAGTTAGAGTTATTATTTTCTTAGATTGGTTCAGTTAGAGTTATTCCTTCCTTAGCCTGATTCAGTTAGAGTTATTACTTTCTTAGCCTGGTTCAGTTAGAGTTACTCCTTCCTTAGCGTGATTCAGTTAGAGTTATTACTTTCTTAGCCTGGTTCAGTTAGAGTTACTCCTTCCTTAGCGTGATTCAGTTAGAGTTATTACTTTCTTAGCCTGGTCCAGTTTGAGTTATTCCTTCGTTAGTCTGATTCAGTTAGGATTATTACTTTCTTAGCCTGGTTCAGTTAGACTTATTACTTTCTTAGCCTGGTTAAGTCAGAGTTATTCCTTTTGTAGCCTGATTCATTTAGAGTCATTACCTTCTTAGCCTGGTTCAGTTAGAGATATTACTTTTGTAGCCTGATTCAGTTAGAGTTATTACTTTCTTAGCCTGGTTCAGTTAGGGTTATTCCTTCCTTAGCCTAATTCAGTTAGAGTTATTACTTTCTTAGCCTGGTTCAGTTAGAGTTATTCCTTCCTTAGCCTGATTCAGTTAGAGTTGTTACTTTATTAGCCTGGTTCAGTTAGAGTTATTACTTTCTTAGGCTGGTTCATCTAGAGTTATTCTTTCCTTAGCCTAATTCAGTTAGAGTTATTACTTTCTTAGCCTGATTCAGTTAGAGTTATTCCTTCCTTAGTCTGATTCAGTTAGAGTTATTACTTTCTTATCCTGGTTCAGTTAGAGTCATTCCTTCCCTACCTGGTTCAGGTAGAGTTATTCCTTCCTTAGCCTGATTCAGTTAGAGTTATTACTTTCTTAGCCTGACACAATTAGAGTTATTACTTTCTTAGCCTGATTCAATTAGAGATATTCCTTCCTTAGCCTGATTCAGTTAGAGTTATTCCTTCCTTAGACTGATTCGGTTAGAGTTATTACTTTCTTAGCCTGATTCAGTTAGAGTTATTCCTTCCTTAGTCTGATTCAGTTAGAGTTAATACTTTCTTAGCCTTGTTCACTTAGAGTTATTCTTTACTTAGACTGATTCAGTTAGAATTATTCCTTCCTTAGTCTGATTTGGTTAGAGTTATTACTTTCTTAGCCTGGTTCAGTTATATTCCTTCCTTCCTTAGCCTGATTCGGTTAGAGTTATTACTTTCTTAGCCTGATTCAGTTTGGATTATTCCTTCCTTAGTCTGATTCAGTTAGAGTTATTATTTTTTTAGCCTGGTTTATTTAGAGTTATTCCTTCCTTAGCATAATTCAGTTAGTGTTATTACTTTCTTAGACTGATTCAAGTAGAGTTATTCCTTCCTTAGCCTGATGCAGTTAGAATTATTACTTTCTTAGCCTGATTCAGTTAGAGTTACTCCTTCCTTAGTCTGATTCAGTTAGAATTATTACTTTCTTAGATTGGTTCAGTTAGATTTATTTCTTCCTTCGCCTGATTCAGTTAGAGTTATTCCTTCCTTAGCCTGATTCAGTTAGAGTTATTACTTTCTTAGCCTGATTCATTTAGAGTTATTCCTTCCTTAGTCTGTTTCAGTTAGGTTTATTAATTTCCTAGCCTGGTTCAGTAAGAGTTATTCCTTTCTTAGCCTGATTCGGTTAGAATTATTACTTTCTTAGCCTGATTCAGTTAGAGTTATTCCATCCTTAGCTTGATTCAGTTAGAGTTATTACTTTCTTAGCCTGATTCAGTTAGAGTTATTCCATCCTTAGCTTGATTCAGTTAGAGTTATTACTTTCTTAGCCTAGTTCAATTAGAGTTATTCCTTCCTTAGCCTGATTCAGGTTTGAGTTATTATTTTCTTAGCCTGGTTCAGTTACAATTATACGTTCTTTAGCCTGATTCAGTTAGATTTATTACTTTCTTAGCCTGGTTCAGTTAGAGTTATTACTTTTGTAGTCATATTCAGTTAGAGTTATTACTTTCTTAGCCTGGTTCAGTTATAGTTATTCCTTCCTTAGCCTGATTCGGTTAGAGTTATTACTTTCTTAGCCTGATTCAGTTTGGATTATTCCTTCCTTAGTCTGATTCAGTTAGAGTTATTATTTTCTTAGCCTGGTTTATTTAGAGTTATTCCTTCCTTAGCATAATTCAGTTAGTGTTATTACTTTCTTAGACTGATTCAAGTAGAGTTATTCCTTCCTTAGACTGATTCAGTTAGAATTATTACTTTCTTAGCCTGGTTCAGTTAGAGTTTTTCCTTCCTTAGCCTGATCCAGTTAGAGTTATTACTTTCTTAGCCTGGTTCAGTTAGACTTATTATTTTCTTTACCTGGTTCATTCAGAGTTATTCCTTTTGTAGCCTGATTCAGTTAGAGTTATTCCCTCCTTAGCCTGATTCAATTAGAGTTATTAATTTCTTCGCCTGGTTCAGTTAGAGTTATTCCTTCCTTACCCTAATTCAGTTAGAGCTATTCCTTCCTTAGCTTGATTCAGTTACAGTTATTACTTTCTTATCCTGGTTCAGTTAGAGTTATTCCTTCCTTAGCCTGATTCAGTTAGAGTTATTACTTTCTTAGCCTGATTCGGTTAGAGTTATTGCTTTCTTAGCCTGGTTCAGTTAGAGTTATTACCTTCTTAGCCTGGTTCAGTTAGAGTTATTCCTTCCTTAGCCTGATTCAGTTAGAGTTATTACTTTCTTAGCCTAGTTCAATTAGAGTTATTCCTTCCTTAGCCTGATTCAGGTTTGAGTTATTATTTTCTTAGCCTGGTTCAGTTACAATTATTCGTTCTTTAGCCTGATTCAGTTAGATTTATTACTTTCTTAGCCTGGTTCAGTTAGAGCTATTACTTTTGTAGTCAGATTGAGTTAGAGTTATTACTTTCTTAGCTTGATTCAGTTAGAGTTATTACTTTCTTATTCTGGTTCAGTTAGAGTTATTCCTTCCTTAGCCTGATTAAGTTAGAGTTATTATTTTCTTAGCCTGATTCAGTTAGGGTTATTCCTTCCTTAGCCTGATTCATTTAGAGTTATTACTTTCTTAGCCTGGTTAAGTTGGAGTTATTCCTTCCTTAGCCTGGTTCAGTCAGAGTTATTACTTTCTTAGCCTGATTTAGTTAGAGTTGTTAATTTCTTAGCCTGATCCAGTTAGAGTTATTACTTTCTTAGCCTGGTTCAGTTAGACTTAATACTTTCTTAGCCTGGTTCAGTCAGAGTTATTTCTTTTGTAGCCTGATTCAGTTAGAGTTATTATTTTCTTAGCCTGGTTCAGTTAATGTTATTCTTTCCTTAACGTGATTCAGTTACATTTATTACTTTCTTATCCTGATTCAGATAGAGTTATTCCTTCCTTAGTCTTATTCAGTTAGAGATATTACCTTCTTAGCCTGCTTCAGTCAGAGTTATTCCTTTTGTAGCCTGATTCAGTTAGAGTTATTACTTTTTTAGCCTCGTTCAGTTAGAGTTATTATTTTAATCAAGCGAAGGTAGGAATAACCGTACTATTAGTTTCTTAGCCTGGTTCAATTAGAGTTATTCCTTCTTTAGCCTGACTCAGTTAGAGTTATTACTTTAATGAAGCAAAGGAAGGAATAACCATAATATTACTTTCGCAGTCTGGTTCAGTTAGAATTATTCCTTCCTTAGCATGATTCAGTTAGACTTATTACTTTCTTAGCCTCTTTCAGTCAGAGTTATTCCTTTTGTAGCCTGATTCAGCTAGAGTTATTACTTTCTTAGCCTCGTTCAGTTAGAGTTATTACTTTAATCAAGCTAAGGAAGGAATAACCGTACTATTACTTTCTTAGTCTGGTTCAGTTAGAGTTATTCCTTCCTTAGCCTGATTCCGTTAGAGTTATTACTTTCTTAGCCTGGTTCAGTTAGAGTTATTCCTTCCTTAGCCTAATTCAGTTAGAGTTATTACTTTCTTAGCATGGTTCACTTAGAGTTATTCCTTCCTTAGCCTGATTCAATTAGAGTTATTCCTTCCTTAGCCTGATTCAGTTTGAGTTATTACTTTCATAGCCTGGTGCAGTTAGAGTTATTACTTTCTTAGCCTGGCTCAGTTAGAGTTGTTATTTCCTTTGCCTGAATCATTTAGAGTTATTACTTTCTTAGCCGTGTTCAGTTAGACTTATTACTTTCTTAGCCTGGTTGAGTTAGAGTTATTCCTTTTGTAGCCTGATTCATTTAGAGTTATTACCTTCTTAGCCTGCTTCAGTTAGAGTTATTACTTTTGTAGCCTGATTCAGTTAGAGTTTTTACTTTCTTAGCGTGGTTCAGTTAGAGTTATTACTTTCTTAGCCTGGTTCAGTTAGAGTTATTCTTCTTAGTTTGATTCAGTTAGAATTATTACTTTCTTAGCCTGATTCAGTTAGAGTTATTCCTTCCTTAGCTTGATTGAGTTAGAGTTATTACTTTCTTATCCTGGTTCAGTTAGAGTTATTCCTTCCTTAGCCTGATTAAGTTAGAGTTATTATTTTCTTAGCCTGGTGCAGTTAGAGTTATTCCTTCCTTAGCCTGATTCAGTTAGATTTATTACTTTCTTAGCCTGATTCAGTTAGGGTTATTCCTTCCTTAGCCTGATTCATTTAGAGTTATTTCTTTCTTAGCCTGGTTAAGTTGGAATTATTCCTTCCTTAGCGTGATTCAGTTAGAGTTATTACTTTCTTAGCCTGATTTAGTTAGAGTTGTTAATTTCTTAGCCTGGTTCAGTCAGATATATTCCTTCCTTAGCCTGATTCAGTTAGAGATATTACTTTCCTAGCTTGGTTCAGTTAGACTTATTACTTTCTTAGCCTGGTTCAGTCAAAGTTATTCCTTTTGTAACCTGATTCAGTTAGAGTTATTACTTTTGTAGCCTGATTCATTTAGAGTTATTACCTTCTTAGCCTGGTTCAGTTAGAGTTATTACTTTTGTAGCCTGATTCAGTTAGAGTTATTACTTTCTTAGCCTGGTTCAGTTAGAGTTATTCCTTCCTAACCAAATCCTGTTAGAGTTATTACTTTCTTAGCCTGGTTCAGTTAGAGTTATTCCTTCCTTAGTCTGATTCAGTTAGAGTTTTTACTTTCTTAGCCTGGTTCACTTAGAGTTATTCCTTCCTTAGTCTGATTCAGTTAGAGTTATTTCTTCCTTAGTCTGATTCAGTTAGAGTTATTACTTTCTTAGCCTGGTTCAGTTAGATTTATTCCTTCCTTAGCCTGATTCGGTTAGAGTTATTAATTTCTAGCCTGGTTCAGTTAGAGTTATTCTTTCCTTATCCTGGTTCAGTTAGAGTTATTCCTTCCTTAGCGTGATTCAGTTAGAGTTATAACTTTCTTAGCCTGATCCACTTAGAGTTATTCCTTCCTTTGCCTAATTCAGTTAGAGTTTTTACTTTCTTTGCCTGATTCAATTAGAGTTATTCCTTCCTTAGCTTGATTCAGTTAGAGTCATTACTTTCTTATCCTGGTTCAGTTAGAGTTATTCCTTCCTTAGCCTGATTCAGTTAGAGTTATTATTTTCTTAGCCTGGTTCATTTAGAATTATTCCTTAATTAGCCTGGTTCATTTAGAATTATTCCTTAATTAGCCTGATTCAGTTAGAGTTATTACTTTCTTACCCTGGTGCATTTAGAGTTATTCCTTCCTTAGCCTGATTCAGTTAGAGTTATTACTTTCTTAGCTTGGTTAAGTTGGAGTTATTCCTTCCTTAGCCTGATTCAGTTAGAGTTATTACTTTCTTAACCTGATTCAGTTAGAGTTATTACTTTCTTAGCCTGGTTCAGTTAGAGTTATTACTTTTGTAGCCTGATTCAGTTAGAGTTATTACTTTCTTAGAATGGTTCAGTTAGACTTATTACTTTCCTAGCCTGGTTCAGTCAGAGTTATTCCTTTTGTAGCCTGGTTCAGTTAGAGTCATTCCCTCCTTAGCCTGATTCAATTAGGGTTATTAATTTCTTCGACTGGTTCAGTTAGAGTTATTCCTTCCTTAGCCTAATTCAGTTAGAGTTATTCCTTCCTTAGCGTGATTCAGATAGAGTTATTACTTTCTTAGCCTGATTCATTTAGAGTTATTCCTTCCTTAGCCTGATTCAATTAGAATTATTACTTTCTTAGCCTTTTTCAGTTATATTTATTCCTTCCTTAGCCTGATTCAGTTAGAGTTATTACTTTCTTAGCCTGGTTCAGTTAGAGTTATTACTTCCTTAGCCTAATTCAGTTAGAGTTATTACTTTCTTAGCATGGTTCAGTTAGACTTATTACTTTCTTAGCCTGGTTCAGTCAGAGTTATTCCTTTTCTAGCCTGATTCAGTTAGAGTCATTACCTTCTTAGCCTGTTTCAGTTAGAGTTATTACTTTTGTAGCCTGATTTAGTTAGAGTTATTATTTTCTTAGCCTGTTTCAGTTAGAGTTATAGCTTCCTTAGCCTGATTCAGTTATAGTTATTACTTTCTTAGCCTGGTTCAGTTAGAGTTATTCCTTCCTTAGCCTGATTCAGTTAGAGTTGTTACTTTCTTAGCCTGGTTCAGTTAGAATTACTACTTTCTTAGCCTGGTTCAGTTAGAGTTATTCATTCTTTAGCGTAATCCAGTTAGAGTTATTACTTCCTTAGCCTGATTCAGTTAGAGTTCTTCCTTCCTTAGTCTGATTCAGTTAGAGTTATTACTTTCTTAGCCTGGTTCAATTAGAGTTATTACTTTCTTAGTCTGATTCAATTAGAGATATTCCTTCCTTAGCCTGATTCAGTTAGTGTTATTACTTTCTTAGTCTGATTCAGTTAGAGTTATTCCTTCCTTAGACTGAATCGGTTAGAGTTATTACTTTCTTAGCCTGGTTCAGTTAGAGTTATTCCTTCCTTAGCCTGATTCAGTTAGAGATATTACTTTCTAAGCCTGGTTCAGTTAGACTAATTACTTTCTTAGCCTGGTTCAGTCAGAGTTATTCCTTTTGTAGGCTGATTCAATTAGAATTATTACTTTCTTAGCCTCGTTCAGTTAGAGTTATTACTTTAATCGAGCTAAGGAAGGAATAACCGTACTATTAGTTTCTTAGCATGGTCCAATTAGAGATATTCCTTCCTTAGCCTGACTCAGTTAGAGTTACTACTTTAATGAAGCAAAGGAAGGAATAACCGTACTATTACTTTCTTAGTCTGGTTCAGTTAGAGTTATTCCTTCCTTAGCCTGATTCCGTTAGAGTTATTACTTTCTTAGCCTGGTTCAGTTAGATTTATTCCTTCCTTAGCCTAATTCAGTTAGAGTTATTACTTTCTTAGCATGGTTCACTTAGAGTTATTCCTTCCTTAGCCTGATTCAGTTAGAGTTATTACTTTCTTAGCCTGGTTCAGTTTGAGTTATTACTTTTGTAGCCTGATTTAGTTAGAGTTATTACTTTCTTAGCCTGGTACAGTTTGAGTTATTCCTTCCTTAGTCTGATTAAGTTAGAGTTATTACTTTCTTAGCCTGGTTCAGTTAGACTTATTACTTTCTTAGCCTGGTTAAGTCAGAGTTATTCCTTTTGTAGCCTGATTCATTTAGAGTTATTTCATTCTTAGCCTGGTTCAGTTAGAGTTATTCCGTCCTTAGCCTAATTCAGTTAGAGTTATTACTTTCTTAGCCTGGTTCAGTTAGAGTTATTCCTTCCTTAGCTTGATTCAGTTAGAGTTATTACTTTCTTATCCTGGTTCAGTTAGAGTCATTCCTTCCTTACCCTGATTCAGTTAGGTTTATTATTTTCTTAGCCTGGTTCAGTTAGAATTATTCCTTCCTTAGCCTGATTCAGTTAGAGTTATTACTTTCTTAGCTTGGTTAAGTTGGAGTTTTCCTTCCTTAGCCTGATTCAGTTAGAGATATTACTTTCTTAGCCTGGTTCAGTTAGACTTATTAATTTCTTAGCCTGGTTGAGTCATAGATATTCCTTTTGTAGCCTGATTCAGTCAGAGTTATTACTTTCTTAGCCTCGTTCTGTTAGATTCATTACTTTAATCAAGCTAAGGAAGGAATAACCGTACTATTAGTTTCTTAGCCTGGTTCAATTAGAGTTATTCCTTCCTTAGCCTGTCTCACTTAGAGTTATTACTTTAATGAAGCAAAGGAAGGAATAACCGTAATATTACTTTCTTAGTCTGGTTCAGTTAGAGTTATTCCTTCCTTAGCCTGATTCAGTTAGAGTTATTACTTTCTTAGCCTGGTTCAGTTAGAGTTATTACTTCGTTAGCCTGATTCAGTTAGAGTTATTACTTTCTTAGCCTCGCTCAGTTAGAGATATTACTTTAATCAAGATAAGGAAGGAATAACCGTACTATTAGTTTCTTAACCTGGTTCAATTACAGTTATTCCTTCCTTAGCCTGACTCAGTTAGAGTTATTATTTTAATGAAGCAAAGGAAGGAATAACCGTAATATTACTTTCTTAGTCTGGTACAGTTAGAGTTATTCCTTCCTTAGCCTGATTCAGTTAGAGTTATTACTTTCTTAGCCTGGTTCAGTTAGAGTTATTACTTCCTTAGCCTGATTCAGTTAGAGTTATTACTTTCTTAGCCTCGCTCAGTTAGAGATATTACTTTAATCAAGATAAGGAAGGAATAACCGTACTATTAGTTTCTTAACCTGGTTCAATTACAGTTATTCCTTCCTTAGCCTGACTCAGTTAGAGTTATTATTTTAATGAAGCAAAGGAAGGAATAACCGTAATATTACTTTCTTAGCCTGGTTCAGTTAGATTTATTACTTTTGTAGCCTGATTCAGTTAGAGTTATGACTTTCTTAGCCTGGTTCAGTTAGAGTTTATCCTTCCTTAGCCTGTCTCAGTTAGAGTTATTACTTTAATGAAGCAAAGGAAGCAAAAATATTACTTTCTCAGTCTGGTTCAGTTAGAGTTCTTCATTCCTTAGCCTGATTCAGTTAGAGATATTACTTTCTTAGTCTGGTTCAGTTAGAATTTTTTCTTCCTTATCCTGGTTCAGTTAGAGTTATACTTTCCTTAGCCTGATTCAGTTAGAGTTATTACTTTCTTAGCTTGGTTCAGTTAGAGTTATTCCTTCCTTAGCCTGATTCAGTTAGAGTTGTTACTTTCTTAGCCTGCTTCAGTTAGAGTTACTACTTTCTTAGCGTGGTTTAGTTAGAGTTATTCCTTCTTTAGCGTAATTCAGTTAGAGTTATTACTTCCTTAGCCTGATTCAGTTAGAGTTCTTCCTTCCTTAGTCTGATTCATTTAGAGTTATTACTTTCTTAGCCTGGTTCAATTAGAGTTATTCCTTGCTTAGCATAATTCAGTTAGAGTTATTACTTTCTTAGCCTGATTCAGTTAGAGTTATTCCTTTTGTAGCCTGATTCACTAAGAGTTATTACTTTCTTATCCTGGTTCAGTTAGAGTTATTCCTTCCTTAGCCTAATTCAATTAGAGTTATTACTTTCTTAGCTTCGTTAATTTGGAGTTATTCCTTGCTTAGCCTGATTCAGTTAGAGTTATTACTTTCTAAGCCTGATTCAGTTAGAGTTAGTCCTTCCTTAGCCTGATTCATTTAGAGTTAGTCCTTCCTTAGCCTGATTCATTTAGAGTTATTACTTTCTTAGCCTGATTCATTAGAGTTATTCCTTCCTTAGCTTGATTCCGTTGGAGTTATTCCTTCCTTAGCCTGATTCAGTTAGAGATATTACTTTCTAAGCCTGGTTCAGTTAGACTAATTACTTTCTTAGCCTGGTTCAGTCAGAGTTATTCCTTTTGTAGCCTGATTCAATTAGAGTTATTACTTCCTTAGCCTCGTTCAGTTAGAGTTATTACTTTAATCAAGCTAAGGAAGGAATAACCGTACTACTAGTTTCTTAGCATGGTTCAATTAGAGTTGTTCCTTCCTTAGCCTGACTCAGTTAGAGTTATTACTTTAATGAAGCAAAGGAAGGAATAACCGTACTATTACTTTCTTAGTCTGGTTCAGTCAGAGTTATTCCTTCCTTAGCCTGATTCCGTTAGAGTTATTACTTTCTTAGCCTGGTTCAGTTAGAGTTATTCCTTCCTTAGCCTAATTCAGTTAGAGTTATTACTTTCTTAGCGTGGTTCACTTAGACTTATTCCTTCCTTAGCCTGATTCAGTTAGAGTTATTACTTTCTTAGCCTGGTTCAGTTTGAGTTATTACTTTTGTAGCCTGATTTAGTTAGAGTTATTACTTTCTTAGCCTGGTCCAGTTTGAGTTATTCCTTCCTTAGTCTGATTCAGTTAGAGTTATTACTTTCTTAGCCTGGTTCAGTTAGACTTATTACTTTCTTAGCCTGGTTAAGTCAGAGTTATTCCTTTTGTAGCCTGATTCATTTAGAGTCATTACCTTCTTAGCCTGGTTCAGTTAGAGATATTACTTTTGTAGCCTGATTCAGTTAGAGTTATTACTTTCTTAGCCTGGTTCAGTTAGAGTTATTCCTTCCTTAGCCTAATTCAGTTAGAGTTATTACTTTCTTAGCCTGGTTCAGTTAGAGTTATTCCTTCCTTAGAATGATTCAGTTAGAGTTGTTACTTTATTAGCCTGGTTCAGTTACAGTTATTACTTTCTTAGGCTGATTAATTTAGAGTTATTCTTTCCTTAGCCTAATTCAGTTAGAGTTATTACTTTCTTAGCCTGATTCAGTTAGAGTTATTCCTTCCTTAGTCTGATTCAGTTAGAGTTATTACTTTCTTAGCCTAGTTCAGTTAGATTTATTCTTTCCTTATCCTGGTTCAGTTAGAGTTATTCCTTCCTTAGCGTGATTCAGTTACAGTTATTACTTTCTTACCCTGGTTCTGTTAGAGTTATTCTTTCCTTTGCCTGATTCAGTTAGAGTTATTACTTTCTTAGCCTGATTCAATTAGAGTTATTCCTTCCTTAGCTTGATTCAGTTAGAGTTATTACTTTGTTATCCTGGTTCAGTTAGAGTCATTCCTTCCTTAGCCTGATTCAGTTAGAGTTCTTACTTTCTTAGCTTGGTTAACTTGGACTTTTCCTTCCTTAGCCAGATTCAGTTAGAGATATTAATTTCTTAGCCTGGTTCAGTTAGACTTATTACTTTCTTAGCCTGGTTGAGTCAGAGATATTCCTTTTGTAGCCTGATTCAGTCAGAGTTATTACTTTCTTAGCCTCGTTCAGTTAGATTCATTACTTTAATCAAGCTAAGGAAGGAATAACCGTACTATTAGTTTCTTAGCCTGGTTCAATTAGAGTTATTCCTTCCTTAGCCTGTCTCAGTTAGAGTTATTACTTTAATGAAGCAAAGGAAGGAATAACAGTAATAATACTTTCTTAGTCTGGTTCAGTTAGATTTATTCCTTCCTTAGCCTGATTCAGTTAGTGTTATTACTTTCTTAGCCTGGTTCAGTTAGTGTTATTACTTCCTTAGCCTGATTCATTAGAGTTATTACTTTCTTAGCCTCGTTCAGATAGAGATATTACTTTAATCAAGCTACGGAAGGAATAACCGTACTATTAGTTTCTTAGCCTGGTTCAATTACAGTTATTCCTTCCTTAGCCTGACTCAGTTAGCGTTATTACTTTAATGAAGCAAAGGAAGGAAAAACCGTAATATTACTTTCTTAGTCTGGTTCAGTTAGAGTTATTCCATCCTTAGCCTGATTCAGTTAGAGTTATTACTTTCTTAGCCTGGTTCAGTTAGAGTTATTTCTTTTGTAGCCTGATTCAGTTAGAGTTATTACTTTCTTAGCCTGTATCAGTTAGAGTTATTACTTTAATGAAGCAAAGGAAGCAAAAATATTAGTTTCTGAGTCTGGTTCAGTGAGAGTTATTACTTCCTTAGCCTAATTCACTTAGAGTTATTACTTTCTAACATGGTTTACTTAGAGTTATTCCTTCCTTAGCCTGATTCAGTTAGAGTTATTCCTTTTTTAGCCTGGTTCAGTTAGAGTTTTTCCTTCCTTAGCCTGATTCATTTAGAGTTGTTAGTTTCTTAGCCTGCTTCAGTTAGAGTTACTTCTTTCTTAGCGTCGTTCAGTTAGAATTATTCCTTCTTTAGCGTAATTCAGTTAGAGTTATTACTTCCTTAGCCTGATTCAGTTAGAGTTCTTCCTTCCTTAGTCTGATTCATTTAGAGTTATTACTTTCTTAGCCTGGTTCAATTAGAATTATTCCTTCCTTAGCATAATTCAGTTAGAGTTATTACTTTCTTAGCCTGATACAATTAGAGTTATTACTTTCTTAGCCTGATTCATTAGAGTTATTCCTTCCTTAGCCTGATTCAGTTAGAAATATTACTTTCTTAGCCTGGTTCAGTTAGAGTTATTCCTTCCTTAGCCTAATTCAGTTAGAGTTATTACTTTCTTAGCGTGGTTCACTTAGACTTATTCCTTCCTTAGCCTGATTCAGTTAGAGTTATTACTTTCTTAGCCTGGTTCAGTTTGAGTTATTACTTTTGTAGCCTGATTTAGTTAGAGTTATTACTTTCTTAGCCTGGTCCAGTTTGAGTTATTCCTTCCTTACTCTGATTCAGTTAGAGTTATTACTTTCTTAGCCTGGTTCAGTTAGACTTATTACTTTCTTAGCCTGGTTAAGTCAGAGTTATTCCTTTTGTAGCCTGATTCATTTAGAGTCATTACCTTCTTAGCCTGGTTCAGTTAGAGATATTACTTTTGTAGCCTGATTCAGTTAGAGTTATTACTTTCTTAGCCTGGTTCAGTTAGAGTTATTCCTTCCTTAGCCTAATTCAGTTAGAGATATTACTTTCTTAGCCTGGTTCAGTTACAGTTATTCCTTCCTTAGCCTGATTCAGTTACAGTTACTACTTTCTTAGCCTGGTTCAGTTAGACTTATTACTTTCTTAGCCTGGTTCAGTCAGAGTTATTCCTTTTGTAGCCTGATTCAGTTAGAGTTATTATTTTCTTACCCCTGGTTCAGTTAGAGTTATTCCTTCCTTAGCCTAATTCAGTTAGAGTTGAAACTTTCTTAGCCTGGTTCAGTTAGAGATATTCCTTCCTTAGCTTGATTCAGTTAGAGTTATTACTTTCTTATCTTGGTTCAGTTAGAGTTATTCCTTCCTTAGCCTGATTCAGTAACAGTTATTACTTTCTTACCCTGGTTCAGTTAGAGTTATTCCTTCCTTAGCCTGATTCAGTTAGAATTGAAACTTTCTTAGCCTGGTTCAGTTAGAGATATTCCTTCCTTAGCTTGATTCAGTTAGAGTTATTACTTTCTTATCTTGGTTCAGTTAGAGTTATTCCTTCCTTAGCCTGATTCAGTAACAGTTATTACTTTCTTAGCCTGGTTCAGTTAGAGTTATTCCTTCCTTAGCCTGATTCAGTTAGAGTTATTACTTTCGTAGCCTGGTTAAGTTGGAGTTTTCCTTCCTTAGCCTGATTCAGTTAGAGTTATGACTTTCTTAGCCTGATTCAGTTAGAGTTATTACTTTCGTAGCCTGGTTAAGTTGGAGTTTTCCTTCCTTAGCCTGATTCAGTTAGAGTTATGACTTTCTTAGCCTGATCAGTTAGAGATATTACTTTCTTATCCTGGTTCAGTTAGACTTATTACTTTCTTAGCCTGGTTCAGTCGGAGTTATTCCTTTTGTAGCCTGATTGAGTTAGAGTTATTACTTTTGTAGCCTAATCAATTAGAAGTATTACCTTCTTAGCCTGGTTCACTTACAGTTATTCCTTCCTTAGCCTGATTCAGTTACAGTTGTTACTTTATTACCCTGGTTCAGTTAGAGTTATTATTTTCTTAGCCTGGTTCAGTTAGAGTTATTTCTTCTTTATCCTAATTCAGTTAGAGTTATTACTTTCTTAGCCTGTTTCAGTTAGATTTCTTCCTTCCTTAAACTGATTCATTTAGAGTTATTATTTTCTTAGCCTACTTCAATTAGAGTTATTCCTTCCTTAGCGTGATTCAGTTAGTGTTATTACTTTCTTAGCCTGATCCAGTTAGAGTTAATCCTTCCTTAGCCTGATTCAGTTAGAGTTATTACTTTCTTAGCCTGATTCAGTTAGAATAATTCCTTCCTTAGCTTGATTCAGTTAGAGATATTTCTTATCCTGGTTCAGTTTGAGTTATTCCTTCCTTAGTCTGATTCAGTTAGAGTTATTACTTTCTTAGCCTGGTTCAGTTAGACTTATTACTTTCTTAGCCTGGTTAAGTCAGAGTTATTCCTTTTGTAGCCTGATTCATATAGAGTCATTACCTTCTTAGCCTGGTTCAGTTAGAGATATTACTTTTGTAGCCTGATTCAGTTAGAGTTATTACTTTCTTAGCCTGGTTCAGTTAGAGTTATTCCTTCCTTAGCCTAATTCAGTTAGAGTTATTACTTTCTTAGCCTGGTTCAGTTAGAGTTATTCCTTCCTTAGAATGATTCAGTTAGAGTTGTTACTTTATTAGCCTGGTTCAGTTAGAGTTATTACTTTCTTAGGCTGGTTCATTTAGAGTTATTCTTTCCTTAGCCTAATTCAGTTAGAGTCATTACTTTCTTAGCCTGATTCAGTTAGAGTTATTCCTTCCTTAGTCTGATTCAGTTAGAGTTATTACTTTCTTAGCCTAGTTCTGTTAGATTTATTCTTTCCTTATCCTGGTTCAGTTAGAGTTATTCCTTCCTTAGCGTGATTTAGTTACAGTTATTACTTTCTTACCCTGGTTCTGTTAGAGTTATTCTTTCCTTTGCCTGATTCAGTTAGAGTTATTACTTTCTTAGCCTGATTCAATTAGAGTTATTCCTTCCTTAGCTTGATTCAGTTAGAGTTATTACTTTCTTATCCTAGTTCAGTTAGAGATATTCCTTTTGTAGCCTGATTCAGTCAGAGTTATTACTTTCTTAGCCTCGTTCAGTTAGATTCATTACTTTAATCAAGCTAAGGAAGGAATAACCGTACTATTAGTTTCTTAGCCTGGTTCAATTAGAGTTATTCCTTCCTTAGCCTGTCTCAGTTAGAGTTATTACTTTAATGAAGCAAAGGAAGGAATAACCGTAATAATACTTTCTTAGTCTGGTTCAGTTAGAGTTATTCCTTCCTTAGCCTGATTCAGTTAGTGTTATTACTTTCTTAGCCTGGTTCAGTTAGTGTTATTACTTCCTTAGCCTGATTCATTAGAGTTATTACTTTCTTAGCCTCGTTCAGTTAGAGATATTACTTTAATCAAGCTACGGAAGGAATAACCGTACTATTAGTTTCTTAGCCTGGTTCAATTACAGTTATTCCTTCCTTAGCCTGACTCAGTTAGCGTTATTACTTTAATGAAGCAAAGGAAGGAAAAACCGTAATATTACTTTCTTAGTCTGGTTCAGTTAGAGTTATTCCTTCCTTAGCCTGATTCAGTTAGAGTTATTACTTTCTTAGCCTGGTTCAGTTAGAGTTATTTCTTTTGTAGCCTGATTCAGTTACAGTTATTACTTTCTTAGCCTGTATCAGTTAGAGTTATTACTTTAATGAAGCAAAGGAAGCAAAAATATTAGTTTCTGAGTCTGGTTCAGTTAGATTTCTTCATTCCTTAGCCTGATTCAGTTAGAGTTGTTACTTTCTTAGCCTGGTTCAGTGAGAGTTATTATTTCCTTAGCCTAATTCACTTAGAGTTATTACTTTCTAACATGGTTTACTTAGAGTTATTCCTTCCTTAGCGTGATTCAGTTAGAGTTATTCCTTTTTTAGCCTGGTTCAGTTAGAGTTTTTCCTTCCTTAGCCTGATTCATTTAGAGTTGTTAGTTTCTTAGCCTGCTTCAGTTAGAGTTACTACTTTCTTAGGGTCGTTCAGTTAGAGTTATTCCTTCTTTAGCGTAATTCAGTTAGAGTTATTACTTCCTTAGCCTGATTCAGTTAGAGTTCTTCCTTCCTTAGTCTGATTCATTTAGAGTTATTACTTTCTTAGCCTGGTTCAATTAGAATTATTCCTTCCTTAGCATAATTCAGTTAGAGTTATTACTTTCTTAGCCTGATACAATTAGAGTTATTACTTTCTTAGCCTGATTCATTAGAGTTATTCCTTCCTTAGCTTGATTCAGTTGGAGTTATTCCTTCGTTAGCCTGATTCAGTTAGAGTTACTACTTTCTTAGCCTGGTTCAGTTAGAGTTATTCCTTCCTTAGCCTGATTCAGTTAGAAATATTACTTTCTAAGCCTGGTTCAGTTAGACTAATTACTTTCTTAGCCTCGTTCAGTTAGAGTTATTACTTTAATCAAGCTAAGGAAGGAATAACCGTACTACTAGTTTCTTAGCATGGTTCAATTAGAGTTGTTCCTTCCTTAGCCTGACTCAGTTAGAGTTATTAATTTAATGAAGCAAAGGAAGGAATAACCGTACTATTACTTTCTTAGTCTGGTTCAGTTAGAGTTATTCCTTCCTTAGCCTGATTCCGTTAGAGTTATTACTTTCTTAGCCTGGTTCAGTTAGAGTTATTCCTTCCTTAGCCTAATTCAGTTAGAGTTATTACTTTCTTAGCATGGTTCACTTAGAGTTATTCCTTCCTTAGCCTGATTCAGTTAGAGTTATTACTTTCTTTGCCTGGTTCAGTTTGAGTTATTACTTTTGTAGCCTGATTTAGTTAGAGTTGTTACTTTCTTAGCCTGGTCCAGTTTGAGTTATTCCTTCCTTAGTCTGATTCAGTTAGAGATATTACTTTCTTAGCCTGGTTCAGTTAGACTTATTATTTTCTTAGCCTGGTTAAGTCAGAGTTATTCCTTTTGTAGCCTGATTCATTTAGAGTCATTACCTTCTTAGCCTGGTTCAGTTAGAGATATTACTTTTGTAGCCTGATTCAGTTAGAGTTATTACTTTCTTAGCCTGGTTCAGCTAGAGTTATTCCTTCCTTAGCCTAATTCAGTTAGAGTTATTACTTTCTTAGCCTGGTTCAGTTACAGTTATTCCTTCCTTAGCCTGATTCAGTTACAGTTACTACTTTCTTAGCCTGGTTCAGTTAGACTTATTACTTTCTTAGCCTGGTTCAGTCAGAGTTATTCCTTTTGTAGCCTGATTCAGTTAGAGTTATTATTTTCTTACCCCTGGTTCAGTTAGAGTTATTCCTTCCTTAGCCTAATTCAGTTAGAGTTGAAACTTTCTTAGCCTGGTTCAGTTAGAGATATTCCTTCCTTAGATTGATTCAGTTAGAGTTATTACTTTCTTATCTTGGTTCAGTTAGAGTTATTCCTTCCTTAGCCTGATTCAGTAACAGTTATTACTTTCTTAGCCTGGTTAAGTTGGAGTTTTCCTTCCTTAGCCTGATTCAGTTAGAGTTATGACTTTCTTAGCCTGATTCAGTTAGAGTTATTACTTTCTTAGCTGGTTCAGTCAGAGTTACTCCATCCTTAGCCTGATCAGTTAGAGATATTACATTCTTATCCTGGTTCAGTTAGACTTATTACTTTCTTAGCCTGGTTCAGTCGGAGTTATTCCTTTTGTAGCCTGATTGAGTTAGAGTTATTACTTTTGTAGCCTAATCAGTTAGAATTATTACCTTCTTAGCCTGGTTCAGTTACAGTTATTCCTTCCTTAGCCTGATTCAATTACAGTTGTTACTTTATTAGCCTGGTTCAGTTAGAGTTATTATTTTCTTGGCCTGGTTCAGTTAGAGTTATTTCTTCTTTATCCTAATTCAGTTAGAGTTATTACTTTCTTAGACTGATTCAGTTAGATTTCTTCCTTCCTTAAACTGATTCATTTAGAGTTATTATTTTCTTAGCCTACTTCAATTAGAGTTATTCCTTCCTTAGCGTGATTCAGTTAGTGTTATTACTTTCTTAGCCTGATTCAGTTAGAGTTATTCCTTCCTTAGCCTGATTCAGTTAGAGTTATTACTTTCTTAGCCTGATTCAGTTAGAGTTACTCCTTCTTTAGTCTGATTCAGTTAGGGTTATTACTTTCATAGCGTGGTTCAGTTAGAGTTATTCCTTGCTTACCATAATTCAGTTAGAGTTATTCCTTCCTTAGCCTGATTCAGTTAGAGTTATTACTTTCTTAGCCTGGTTCAGTTAGAGTTACTCCTTCCTTAGCTTGATTCAGTTAGATTTATTACCTTCTTAGCCTGGTTCAGTTAGAGTTACTCCTTCCTTAGCCTGATTCAGTTAGATTTATTACCTTCTTAGCCTGGTTAAGTTGGAGTTATTCCTTCCTTAGCCTGATTCATCATCATCATCATCATCATCATCATCATCATCATCATCATCATCATCATCATCATCATCATCATCATCATCATCATCATCATCATCATCATCATCATCATCATCATCATCATCATCATCATCAAGCAGCCATGGGCTACGGAGGTCCAACCAGACCACGCAGTTTAATTCTCCAAGCATATCTGTCCTGAGCTACATCTGCTGCATCAGGCCACTGCAGACCAATTCTAACAAGGTCCTGTTTGACATTGTCTACCCACCGCATCCTAGGTCTCCCCCTCCTTCTGAGGCCTCTAGGCACACTGTTCATAACCCTATTCGCCAATCTATAATTATCCATACGGGCAACATGGCCAAACCAGCGGAGTCTCTCTCTGCACAATATGCTGCTTAAAGGAGGTTGCAGACTCCTTTGCCTAACCTCATCATTAGTTACAAAGTTAAACCACCTAATACCCAAGATACTGCGTAAGCATCTAGAATCAAAAGCATCTAGTTTCCTGTTATCTTGTTTACACAGCGTCCAAGTTTCACTACCATAACTAACCCTAGAAAGAACCAAACTATTATACAGTCCAATTTTAGTCTTTAGGTGTATACGCCTATTTCTCCACAATCTCCATAGATTCTTAAAAGTCCCGGCAGCAATACCTATTCGTCTGTTAATCTCATGCCGCACATCACCAGTATCAGTCACATAGCTCCCAAGATAATTAAACTGTGACACCTGCTCAAGACTGCAACCATTCAGATTAACTGAATCACAACCTGCCTGACCAATTTTCATCACTTTAGTTTTCTCTCTGTTTATAACCAAACCTACTCTACTACCAGTCTCATCAACAGCTCGAATGAAAGAGTTCATCTCATCAACATCATTTGCCAAAAGGGCTAAATCATCAGCATAATCTAAATCAGAAATTTTCGTATCTCCAGCCCATTTAAGGCCAAAATCTTTCCCTTGAAGTGAATTTCGCATAACATAATCAACAACCAAACTAAAGAGAAAAGGAGACAAAATGCACCCTTGTCGAACACCAGAAGTAATGCTAAACCAATTGCTACAAGACTTACCAACTCTCACACATGACTCAGTGTTATTATAGAGAGCTTTCATTATGTTAACTAACTTGTCTGGTATACCATATGATCTCACAATCAACCACAAATTATGACGATCAACAGAGTCGAAAGCCTTTTTGAAATCAACAAAGCTAGCAACCAAAGGTTTCTGAAACTCTAAACATTTCTCAAGAATCTGCCTAAGTGAAAATATCTGATCCACACATCCCCTACCATTTCTGAATCCACATTGCTCATCACGCAATTGCCTGTCAACCAGATTCTTAATTCTATTAAGCACAATCATGGAAAGAACTTTACCTGGAACAGAGAGTAGGCTGATACCCCTATAGTTATCACAAGAACTGCGATCACCTCTTTTGAAAATAGGGATAATAATAGCTCTGGTAAAATCTTTAGGAACCATGCCTTTATCATAAAAGTTATTCAAAATTTCAGTCATCCAAGTGGTAACCAAAACATTCCCAGCTTTGAGCATTTCTGTAGTAATTTCATCTACCCCTGGGGATTTATGAAGTTTCAGTTTAGAGATAGCCAAACTAACTTCAGATTGTGTTATAGGGCCAACATTAAAGCTGCCAATGCATCTATCATCATTACAAACAATGGGAGTAGAACTAACCACATTGTTTAGAACATCACTGAAATGCTCATCCCACCTAGCCATGAGAGAATCCTCACCTTCTATAACCTTACCTTGTTTATCCTTCAATCCCTGTATGCCTGTCCGTTTTCTACCACATAAAACATTAACTATCTGGTACAGCTCTCTGCTGTTGTGCTGCCTAACTGCTTCCTCAGCTTTGTCAGCCAAGCTATCAAGCCAAAGATTTTTATCAGTAGCTAACTGATCCTTTACACGTTTATTAAGCTCTCTGTAATATTTTCTATTAGGACTAGTAGGGTACTGATTAAGGACATTCCTGCAGTTCCTTCTTTCTGAAATAAGCTCAATTGCCTTATCACTCAAATAATTCTGTCTCCTCTGCTCCTTTCTTCCTAAAAGAGTACTGTTAGTTTCCAAAAAAGCCTGTTTAAAATGGCCCCATTCTTCCTCAACTTCAGTATTAAGCAAACCATGACCGTCATAATGACTAAGTAACCTATCATGGTAAGCTTTAGCTATAACAGGGTCATTCAGAGCTTCAGTATCAAAGGTAAATTTTTTAACTCTAGCACAACACTTTTTAAGTTTAAGTTGCAAGACACTTTTAACAGCCTGATTCAATTAAAGTTATTATTTTCTTATCCTGATTCAGTTAGAGTTACTACTTTCTTAGCCTGGTTCAGTTAGAGATATTCCTTCCTTAGCCTGATTCAGTTAGAGTTGTTACTTTCTTAGCCTGGTTCAGTTAGAATTATTACTTTCTTAGCCTGATTCAGTTTGAATTATTCCTTCCTTAGCCTGGTTCAGTTAGAGTTATTCTTTCCTCATTCTGGTTGAGTTAGAGTTATTCCTTCCTTAGCCTGATTCAGTTAGAGTTACTACTTTCTTAGCCTGGTTCAGTTAGACTTATTACTTTCTGAGTCTGGTTCAGTCAGAGTTATTCCTTTTGTAGCCTGATCCAGTTAGAGTCATTAGCTTCTTAGCCTGGTTCAGTTAGAGTTATTCTTTCCTTATTCTGGTTGAGTTAGAGTTATTCCTTCCTTAGCCTGATTCAGTTAGAGTTACTACTTTCTTAGCCTGGTTCAGTTAGACTTATTACTTTCTGAGTCTGGTTCAGTCAGAGTTATTCCTTTTGTAGCCTGATCCAGTTAGAGTCATTAGCTTCTTAGCCTGGTTCAGTTAGAGTTATTACTTTTGTAGCGTGATTCAGTTAGAGTTATTGTTTTCTTACCCTGGTTCAGTTAGAGTTATTCCTTCCTTAGCCTAATTCAGTTAGAGTTAAAACTTTCTTAGCCTGGTTCAGTTAGAGATATTCCTTCCTTAGCCTGATTAAGTTAGAGTTGTTACTTTCTTAGCCTGGTTCAGTTAGAGTTATTACTTTCTTAGCCTGATTCAGTTAGAGTTATTCCTTCCTTAGCTTGATTCAGTTAGAATTATTACTTTCTTAGCCTGGTTCAGTTAGAGTTACTCCTTCCTTAGCCTGATTCAGTTAGAGTTATTACCTTCTTAGCTTGGTTAAGTTGGAGTTATTCCTTCCTCAGCCTGATTCAATTAAAGTTATTACTTTCTTAGCCTGGTTCAGTTAGAGTTATTTCTTTTGTAGCCTGATTCAGTTAGAGTTATTACTTTCTTAGCCTGTATCAGTTAGAGTTATTACTTTAATGAAGCAAAGGAAGCAAAAATATTACTTTCTGAGTCTGGTTCAGTTAGATTTCTTCATTCCTTAGCCTGATTCAGTTAGAGTTGTTACTTTCTTAGCCTGGTTCAGTGAGAGTTATTATTTCCTTAGCCTAATTCACTTAGAGTTATTACTTTCTAACATGGTTTACTTAGAGTTATTCCTTCCTTAGCGTGATTCAGTTAGAGTTATTCCTTTTTTAGCCTGGTTCAGTTAGTGTTTTTCCTTCCTTAGCCTGATTTATTTAGAGTTGTTAGTTTCTTAGCCTGCTTCAGTTAGAGTTACTACTTTCTTAGCGTCGTTCAGTTAGAGTTATTCCTTCTTTAGCGTAATTCAGTTAAAGTTATTACTTCCTTAGCCTGATTCAGTTAGAGTTCTTCCTTCCTTAGTCTGATTCATTTAGAGTTATTACTTTCTTAGCATGGTTCAATTAGAATTATTCCTTCCTTAGCATAATTCAGTTAGAGTTATTACTTTCTTAGCCTGATACAATTAGAGTTATTACTTTCTTAGCCTGATTCATTAGAGTTATTCCTTCCTTAGCTTGATTCAGTTGGAGTTATTCCTTCGTTAGCCTGATTCAATTAGAGTTACTACTTTCTTAGCCTGGTTCAGTTAGAGTTATTCCTTCCTTAGCCTGATTCAGTTAGAGATATTACTTTCTAAGCCTGGTTCAGTTAGACTAATTACTTTCTTAGCCTCGTTCAGTTAGAGTTATTACTTTAATCAAGCTAAGGAAGGAATAACCGTACTACTAGTTTCTTAGCATGGTTCAATTAGAGTTGTTCCTTCCTTAGCCTGACTCAGTTAGAGTTATTAATTTAATGAAGCAAAGGAAGGAATAACCGTACTATTACTTTCTTAGTCTGGTTCAGTTAGAGTTATTCCTTCCTTAGCCTGATTCCGTTAGAGTTATTACTTTCTTAGCCTGGTTCAGTTAGAGTTATTCCTTCCTTAGCCTAATTCAGTTAGAGTTATTACTTTCTTAGCGTGGTTCACTTAGAGTTATTCCTTCCTTAGCCTGATTCAGTTAGAGTTATTACTTTCTTAGCCTGATTCAGTTTGAGTTATTACTTTTGTAGCCTGATTTAGTTAGAGTTATTACTTTCTTAGCCTGGTCCAGTTTGAGTTATTCCTTCCTTAGTCTGATTCAGTTAGAGTTATTACTTTCTTAGCCTGGTTCAGTTAGACTTATTATTTTCTTAGCCTGGCTAAATCAGAGTTATTCCTTTTGTAGCCTGCTTCATTTAGAGTCATTACCTTCTTAGCCTGGTTCGGTTAGAGATATTACTTTTGTAGCCTGATTCAGTTAGAGTTATTACTTTCTTAGCCTGGTTCAGTTACAGTTATTCCTTCCTTAGCCTAATTCAGTTAGAGTTATTACTTTCTTAGCCTGGTTCAGTTACAGTTATTCCTTCCTTAGCCTGATTCAGTTACAGTTACTACTTTCTTAGCCTGGTTCAGTTAGACTTATTACTTTCTTAGCCTGGTTCAGTTAGAGTTATTACTTTCTTAGCCTGGTTAAGTTGGAGTTTTCCTTCCTTAGCCTGATTCAGTTAGAGTTATGACTTTCTTAGCCTTATTCAGTTAGAGTTATTACTTTCTTAGCCTGGTTCAGTCAGAGTTACTCCATCCTTAGCCTGATCAGTTAGAGATATTACTTTCTTATCCTGGTTCAGTTAGACTTATTACTTTCTTAGCCTGGTTCAGTCGGAGTTATTCCTTTTGTAGCCTGATTGAGTTAGAGTTATTACTTTTGTAGCCTAATCAGTTAGAATTATTACCTTCTTAGCCTGGTTCAGTTACAGTTATTCCTTCCTTAGCCTGATTCAGTTACAGTTGTTACTTTATTAGCCTGGTTCAGTTAGAGTTATTATTTTCTTAGCCTGGTTCAGTTAGAGTTATTTCTTCTTTATCCTAATTCAGTTAGAGTTATTACTTCCTTAGCCTGATTCAGTTAGATTTCTTCCTTCCTTAAACTGATTCATTTAGAGTTATTATTTTCTTAGTCTACTTCAATTAGAGTTATTCCTTCCTTAGCGTGATTCAGTTAGTGTTATTACTTTCTTAGCCTGATTCAGTTAGAGTTATTCCTTCCTTAGCCTGATTCAGTTAGAGTTATTACTTTCTTAGCCTGATTCACTTAGAATAATTCCTTCCTTAGCTTGATTCAGTTAGAGATATTTCTTATCCTGGTTCAGTTTGAGTTATTCCTTCCTTAGTCTGATTCAGTTAGAGTTATTACTTTCTTAGCCTGGTTCAGTTAGACTTATTACTTTCTTAGCCTGGTTAGGTCAGAGTTATTCCTTTTGTAGCCTGATTCATTTAGAGTCATTACCTTCTTAGCCTGGTTCAGTTAGAGATATTACTTTTGTAGCCTGATTCAGTTAGAGTTATCACTTTCTTAGCCTGGTTCAGTTAGAGTTATTCCTTCCTTAGCCTAATTCAGTTAGAGTTATTACTTTCTTAGCCTGGTTCAGTTAGAGTTATTCCTTCCTTAGAATGATTCAGTTAGAGTTGTTGCTTTATTAGCCTGGTTCAGTTAGAGTTATTACTTTCTTAGGCTGGTTCATTTAGAGTTATTCTTTCCTTAGCCTAATTCAGTTAGAGTTATTACTTTCTTAGCCTGATCCAGTTAGAGTTATTCCTTCCTTAGTCTGATTCAATTAGAGTTATTACTTTCTTAGCCTAGTTCAGTTAGATTTATTCTTTCCTTATCCTGGTTCAGTTAGAGTTATTCCTTCCTTAGCGTGATTCAGTTACAGTTATTACTTTCTTACCCTGGTTCTGTTAGAGTTATTCTTTCCTTTGCCTGATTCAGTTAGAGTTATTACTTTCTTAGCCTGATTCAATTAGAGTTATTCCTTCCTTAGCTTGATTCAGTTAGAGTTATTACTTTCTTATCCTGGTTCAGTTAGAGTCATTCCTTCCTTAGCCTGATTCAGTTAGAGTTATTACTTTCTTAGCTTGGTTAACTTGGAGTTTTCCTTCCTTAGCCTGATTCAGTTAGAGATATTAATTTCTTAGCCTGGTTCAGTTAGACTTATTACTTTCTTAGCCTGGTTGAGTCAGAGATATTCCTTTTGTAGCCTGATTCAGTCAGAGTTATTACTTTCTTAGCCTCGTTCAGTTAGATTCATTACTTTAATCAAGCTAAGGAAGGAATAACCGTACTATTAGTTTCTTAGCCTGGTTCAATTAGAGTTATTCCTTCCTTAGCCTGTCTCAGTTAGAGTTATTACTTTAATGAAGCAAAGGAAGGAATAACCGTAATAATGCTTTCTTAGTCTGGTTCAGTTAGAGTTATTCCTTCCTTAGCCTGATTCAGTTAGTGTTATTACTTTCTTAGCTTGGTTCAGTTAGTGTTATTACTTCCTTAGCCTGATTCATTAGAGTTATTACTTTCTTAGCCTCGTTCAGTTAGAGATATTACTTTAATCAAGCTACGGAAGGAATAACCGTACTATTAGTTTCTTAGCCTGGTTCAATTACAGTTATTCCTTCCTTAGCCTGACTCAGTTAGCGTTATTACTTTAATGAAGCAAAGGAAGGAAAAACCGTAATATTACTTTCTTAGTCTGGTTCAGTTAGAGTTATTCCTTCCTTAGCCTGATTCAGTTAGAGTTATTACTTTCTTAGCCTGGTTCAGTTAGAGTTATTTCTTTTGTAGCCTGATTCAGTTAGAGTTATTACTTTCTTAGCCTGTATCAGTTAGAGTTATTACTTTAATGAAGCAAAGGAAGCAAAAATATTACTTTCTGAGTCTGGTTCAGTTAGATTTCTTCATTCCTTAGCCTGATTCAGTTAGAGCTGTTACTTTCTTAGCCTGGTTCAGTGAGAGTTATTATTTCCTTAGCCTAATTCACTTAGAGTTATTACTTTCTAACAGGTTTACTTAGAGTTATTCCTTCCTTAGCGTGATTCAGTTAGAGTTATTCCTTTTTTAGCCTGGTTCAGTTAGAGTTTTTCCTTCCTTAGCCTGATTCATTTAGAGTTGTTAGTTTCTTAGCTTGCTTCAGTTAGAGTTACTACTTTCTTAGCGTCGTTCAGTTAGAGTTATTCCTTCTTTAGCGTAATTCAGTTAGAGTTATTACTTCCTTAGCCTGATTCAGTTAGAGTTCTTCCTTCCTTAGTCTGATTCATTTAGAGTTATTACTTTCTTAGCCTGGTTCAATTAGAATTATTCCTTCCTTAGCAAAATTCAGTTAGAGTTATTACTTTCTTAGCCTGATTCAATTAGAGTTATTCCTTCCTTAGCCTGATTCAGTTACAGTTATTACTTTCTTAGCCTCATACAGTTAGAGTTATTCCCTCCTGAGCCTGATTCGGTAGAGTTATTATTTTCTTAGCCTGGTTCAGTTATAGTTATTCTTTCCTTATCCTGGTTCAGTTAGAGTTATTCCTTCCTTAGCGTGATTCAGTTAGAGTTATTACTTTCTTAGCCTGATTCAGTTAGAGTTATTCCTTCCTTAGCCTGATTCATTTAGAATTATTACTTTCTTAGCCTGATTCAGTTAGTGTTATTCCTTTCTTAGCCTGATTCAGTTAGAGTTATTCCTTCCTTTGCCTGATTCAATTAGAATTATTACTTTCTTAGCCTAATTCAGTTAGAGTTATTCCTTCCTTAGTCAGATTCAGTTAGAGTTGTTATTTTTTTGTCTGGTTCAGTTAGAGTTATTACTTTCTTAGCCTGATTCAGTTAGAGTTGTTATTTTCTTAGCCTGATTCAGTTAGAGTTATTACTTTCTTAGCCTGGTTCAGTTAGGGTTATTCCTTCCTTAGCCTAATTCAGTTAGAGTTATTACTTTCATAGCCTGATTCAGTTTGAATTATTCCTTCCTTAGTCTGATTCAGTTAGATTTATTACTTTCTTAGCCTGGTTTATTTACAGTTATTCCTTCCTTAGCATAATTCAGTTAGAGATATTACTTTCTTAGCCTGATTCAAGTAGAGTTATTCCTTCCTTAGCCTGATTCAGTTAGAATTATTACTTTCTTAGCCTGATTCAGTTAGAGTTATTCCTTCCTTAGTCTGATTCAGTTAGAGTTAATACTTTCTTTGCCTTGTTCACTTAGAGTTATTCTTTACTTAGACTGATTCAGTTAGAATTATTCCTTCCTTAGTCTGATTTGGTTAGAGTTATTACTTTCTTAGCCTGGTTCAGTTATAGTTATTCCTTCCTTAGCCTGAATCGGTTAGAGTTATTACTTTCTTAGCCTGATTCAGTTTGGATTATTCCTTCCTTAGTCTGATTCAGTTAGAGTTATTATTTTCTTAGCCTGGTTTATTTAGAGTTATTCCTTCCTTAGCATAATTCAGTTAGTGTTATTACTTTCTTAGACTGATTCAAGTAGAGTTATTCCTTCCTTAGCCTGATTCAGTTAGAATTATTACTTTCTTAGCCTGATTCAGTTAGAGTTATCCCTTCCTTAGTCTGATTCAGTTAGAGTTATTACTTTCTTAGCCTGGTTCAGTTAGATTTATTTCTTCCTTCGACTGATTCAGTTAGAGTTATTCCTTCCTTAGCCTGATTCAGTTAGAGTTATTACTTTCTTAGCGTGATTTATTTAGAGTTATTCCTTCCTTAGTCTGATTCAGTTAGGTTTATTAATTTCGTAGCCTGGTTCAGTTAGAGTTATTCCTTTCTTAGCCTGATTCGGTTAGAGTTATTAGTTTCTTAGCCTGGTTCAGTTAGAGTTATTACCTTCTTAGCCTGGTTCAGTTAGAGTTATTCCTCCCTTAGCCTGATTCAGTTAGAGTTATTACTTTCTTAGCCTGATTCAGTTAGAGTTATTTAATCCTTAGCTTGATTCAGTTAGAGTTATTATTTCCTTAGCCTAGTTCAATTAGAGTTATTCCTTCCTTAGCCTGATTCAGGTTTGAGTTATTATTTTCTTAGCCTGGTTCAGTTACAATTATTCGTTCTTTAGCCTGATTCAGTTAGATTTATTACTTTCTTAGCCTGGTTCAGTTAGGGTTATTCCTTCCTTAGCCTAATTCAGTTAGAGTTATTACTTTCATAGCCTGATTCAGTTTGAATTATTCCTTCCTTAGTCTGATTCAGTTAGATTTATTACTTTCTTAGCCTGGTTTATTTACAGTTATTCCTTCCTTAGCATAATTCAGTTAGAGATATTACTTTCTTAGCCTGATTCAAGTAGAGTTATTCCTTCCTTAGCCTGATTCAGTTAGAATTATTACTTTCTTAGCCTGATTCAGTTAGAGTTATTCCTTCCTTAGTCTGATTCAGTTAGAGTTAATACTTTCTTTGCCTTGTTCACTTAGAGTTATTCTTTACTTAGACTGATTCAGTTAGAATTATTCCTTCCTTAGTCAGATTTGGTTAGAGTTATTACTTTCTTAGCCTGGTTCAGTTATAGTTATTCCTTCCTTAGCCTGAATCGGTTAGAGTTATTACTTTCTTAGCCTGATTCAGTTTGGATTATTCCTTCCTTAGTCTGATTCAGTTAGAGTTATTATTTTCTTAGCCTGGTTTATTTAGAGTTATTCCTTCCTTAGCATAATTCAGTTAGTGTTATTACTTTCTTAGACTGATTCAAGTAGAGTTATTCCTTCCTTAGCCTGATTCAGTTAGAATTATTACTTTCTTAGCCTGATTCAGTTAGAGTTATCCCTTCCTTAGTCTGATTCAGTTAGAGTTATTACTTTCTTAGCCTGGTTCAGTTAGATTTATTTCTTCCTTCGACTGATTCAGTTAGAGTTATTCCTTCCTTAGCCTGATTCAGTTAGAGTTATTACTTTCTTAGCGTGATTTATTTAGAGTTATTCCTTCCTTAGTCTGATTCAGTTAGGTTTATTAATTTCGTAGCCTGGTTCAGTTAGAGTTATTCCTTTCTTAGCCTGATTCGGTTAGAGTTATTAGTTTCTTAGCCTGGTTCAGTTAGAGTTATTACCTTCTTAGCCTGGTTCAGTTAGAGTTATTCCTCCCTTAGCCTGATTCAGTTAGAGTTATTACTTTCTTAGCCTGATTCAGTTAGAGTTATTTAATCCTTAGCTTGATTCAGTTAGAGTTATTATTTCCTTAGCCTAGTTCAATTAGAGTTATTCCTTCCTTAGCCTGATTCAGGTTTGAGTTATTATTTTCTTAGCCTGGTTCAGTTACAATTATTCGTTCTTTAGCCTGATTCAGTTAGATTTATTACTTTCTTAGCCTGGTTCAGTTAGAGTTATTCCTTCCTTAGTCTGATTCAGTTAGAGTTATTACTTTCTTAGCCTGGTTCAGTTAGATTTATTTCTTCCTTCGCCTGATTCAGTTAGAGTTATTCCTTCGTTAGCCTGATTGAGTTAGAGTTATTACTTTCTTAGCCTGATTCATTTAGAGTTATTCCTTCCTTAGTCTGATTCAGTTAGGTTTATTAATTTCGTAGCCTGGTTCAGTTAGAGTTATTCCTTTCTTAGCCTGATTCGGTTAGAGTTATTACTTTCTTAGAATGGTTCAGTTAGAGTTATTACTTTCTTAGCCTGATTCAGTTAGAGTTATTCCATCCTTAGCTTGATTCAGTTAGAGTTATTACTTTCTTAGCCTAGTTTAATTAGAGTTATTCCTTCCTTAGCCTGATTGAGGTTTGAGTGATTATTTTCTTAGCCTGGTTCAGTTACAATTATTCGTTCTTTAGCCTGATTCAGTTAGATGTATTACTTTCTTAGCCTGGTTCAGTTAGAGTTATTACTTTTGTAGTCAGATTCAGTTAGAGTTATTACTTTCTTAGCCTGGTTCAGTTAGCGTTGTTATTTCCTTTGCCTGATTCATTTAGAGTTATTGCTTACTTAGCCGTGTTCAGTTAGACTTATTACTTTCTTAGCCTGGTTGAGTTAGAGTTATTCCTTTTGTAGCCTGATTCATTTAGAGTTATTACCTTCTTAGCCTGGTTCAGTTAGAGTTATTACTTTTGTAGCCTGATTCAGTTATAGTTTTTACTTTCTTAGCGTGGTTCAGTTAGAGTTATTACTTTCTTAGCCTGGTTCAGTTAGAGTTATTCTTTTTAGTTTGATTCAGTTAGAATTATTACTTTCTTAGCCTGATTCAGTTAGAGTTATTCCTTCCTTAGCTTGATTCAGTTAGAGTTATTACTTTCTTATCCTGGTTCAGTTAGAGTTATTCCTTCCTTAGCCTGATTAAGTTAGAGTTATTATTTTTTAGCCTGGTGCAGTTAGAGTTATTCCTTCCTTAGCCTGATTCAGTTAGATTTATTAGTTTCTTAGCCTGATTCAGTTAGGGTTATTCCTTCCTTAGCCTGATTCATTTAGAGTTATTACTTTCTTACCCTGGTTAAGTTGGATTTATTCCTTACTTAGCCTGATTCAGTTAGAGTTATTACTTTCTTAGCCTGATTTAGTTAGAGTTGTTAATTTCTGAGCCTGGTTCAGTCAGAGTTATTCCTTCCTTAGCCTGATTCAGTTAGAGATATTACTTTCCTAGCTTGGTTCAGTTAGAGTTATTACTTTCTTAGCCTGGTTCAGTCAAAGTTAATCCTTTTGTAACCTGATTCAGTTAGAGTTATTACTTTTGTAGCCTGATTCATTTAGAGTTATTACCTTCTTAGCCTGGTTCAGTTAGAGTTATTACTTTTGTAGCCTGATTCAGTTAGAGTTATTACTTTCTTAGCCTGGTTCAGTTAGAGTTATTCCTTCCTAACCAAATCCTGTTAGAGTTATTACTTTCTTAGCCTGGTTCAGTTAGAGTTATTCCTTCCTTAGTCTGATTCATTTAGAGTTTTTACTTTCTTAGCCTGGTTCACTTAGAGATATTCCTTCCTTAGTCTGATTCAGTTAGAGTTATTACTTTCTTAGCCTGGTTCAGTTAGATTTATTCCTTCCTTAGCCTGATTCGGTTAGAGTTATTACTTTCTAGCCTGTTTCAGTTAGAGTTATTCTTTCCTTATCCTGGTTCAGTTAGAGTTATTCCTCCCTTAGCGTGATTCAGTTAGAGTTATAACTTTCTTAGCCTGATCCACTCAGAGTTATTCCTTCCTTTGCCTCATTCAGTTAGAGTTATTACTTTCTTTGCCTGATTCAATTAGAGTTATTCCTTCCTTAGCTTGATTCAGTTAGAGTCATTAGTTTCTTATCCTGGTTCAGTTAGAGTTATTCCTTCCTTAGCCTGATTCAGTTAGAGTTATTATTTTCTTAGCCTGGTTCATTTAGAATTATTCCTTAATTAGCCTGATTCAGTTAGAGTTATTACTTTCTTACCCTGGTGCAGTTAGAGTTATTCCTTCCTTAGCCTGATTCAGTTAGAGTTATTACTTTCTTAGCTTGGTTAAGTTGGAGTTATTCCTTCCTTAGCCTGATTCAGTTAGATTTATTACTTTCTTAGCCTGATTCAGTTAGAGTTATTACTTTCTTAGCCTGGATCAGTTAGAGTTATTCCTTCATTAGCCTGATTCAGTTAGAGATATTAGTTTCTCAGCCTGGTTCAGTTAGACTTATTACTTTCTTAGCCTGGTTCAGTAAGAGTTATTCCTTTTGTAGCCTGATTCAGTTAGAGTTATTACTTTGTTAGCCTCGTTCAGTTAGAGTTATTACTTTAATCAAGCTAAGGAAGGAATAACCGTACTATTAGTTTCTTAGCCTGATTCTAGAGTTATTCCTTCCTTAGCCTGACTCAGTTAGAGTTATTACTTTAATGATGCAAAGGAAGGAATAACCGTAATATTACTTTCTTAGTCTGTTTCAACTAGAGTTATTCCTTCCTTAGCCTGATTCAGTTAGAGTTATTACTTTCTTAGCCTCGTTCAGTTAGAGTTATTACTTTTGTAGCCTGATTCAGTTACAGTCATTACCTTCTTAGCCTGGTTCAGTTAGATTTATTACTTTTGTAGCCTGATTTAGTTAGAGTTATTATTTTCTTAGCCTGGTTCAGTTAGAGTTATTCCTTCCTTAGCCTAATGCAGTTAGAGTTATTCTTTCCTTAGCGTGATTCAGTTAGAGTTATAACTTTCTTAGCCTGATTCAGTTAGAGATATTACTTTCTTAGCCTGGATCCGTTAGAGTTATTCCTTCCTTAGTCTTGTTCAGTTAGAGATATTACTTTCTTAGCCTGGTTCAGTTAGAATTATTACTTTCGTAGCCTGCTTCAGTCAGAGTTATTCGTTTTGTAGCCTGATTCAGTTAGAGTTATTAATTTTTTAGCCTCGTTCAGTTAGAGTTATTATTTTAATCAAGCTAAGGAAGGAATAACCCTACTATTAGTTTCTTAGCCTGGTTCAATTAGAGTTATTCCTTCTTTAGCCTGACTCAGTTAGAGTTATTACTTTAATGAAGCAAAGGAAGGAATAACCATAATATTACTTTCGCAGTCTGGTTCAGTTAGAGTTATTCCTTCCTTAGCATGATTCAGTTAGACTTATTACTTTCTTAGCCTGGTTCTGTCAAAGTTATTCCTTTTGTAGCCTGATTCAGTTAGAGTTATTACTTTCTTAGCCTCGTTCAGTTAGAGTTATTAGTTTAATCAAGCTAAGGAAGGAATAACCGTACTTTTAGTTTCTTAGCCCGGTTCAATTAGAGTAATTTCTTCCTTAGCCTGACACAGTTAGAGTTATTATTTTAATGAAGCAAAGGAAGGAATAACCGTACTATTACTTTCTTAGTCTGGTTCAGTTAGAGTTATTCCTTCCTTAGGCTGATTCCGTTAGAGTTATTACATTCTTATCCTGGTTCAGTTTGAGTTATTACTTTCATAGCCTGGTGCAGTCAGAATTATTCCTTTTGTAGCCTGATTTAGTTAGAGTTATTAATTTCTTAACCTGGTCCAGTTTGAGTTACTCCTTCCTTAGTCTGATTCAGTTAGAGTTATTACTTTCTTAGCCTGGTTCAGTTAGACTTATTACTTTCTTAGCCTGGTTAAGTCACAGTTATTCCTTTTGTAGCCTGATTCATTTAGAGTCATTACCTTCTTAGCCTGGTTCAGTTAGAGTTATTACTTTTGTAGCCAGACTCAGTTAGAATTATTACTTTCTTAGACTGGTTCAGTTAGAGTTATTCCTTCCTTAGCCTGATTCAGTTAGGGTTATTACTCTCTTAGCCTGGTTCAGTTAGACTTATTACTTTCTTAGCCTGGTTCAGTCAGAATTATTCCTTTTGTAGCCTGATCCAGTTAGAGATATTCCGTCCTTAGCCTGATTCAATTAGGGTTATTAATTTCTTCGCTTGGTTCAGTTAGAGTTATTCCTTCCTTAGCCTAATTCAGTTAGAGTTATTCCTTCCTTAGCGTCATTCAGATAGAGTTATTAATTTCTTAGCCTGATTCAGTTAGAGTTAATCCTTCCTTATCTTGATTCAGTTAGAATTATTACTTTCTTATCCTGGTTCAGTTAGAGTTATTCCTTCCTTAGCCTGATTCAGTTAGAGTTATTATTTTCTTAGCCTGGTTCAGTTTGATTTATTCCTTCCTTAGCCTGATTCAGTTACAGTTATTACTTTCTTAGCCTGGTTCAGTTAGAGTTATTCCTTCCTTAGCATAATCCAATTAGAGTTATTCCTTCCTTAGCCTGATTCAGTTACAGTTATTACTTTCTTAGCCTGGTTCATTTAGAGTTATTCCTTCCTTAGCATAATCCAATTAGAGATATTATTTTCTTGGCCTGATTCATTTAGAGTTATTCCTTCCTTAGCCTGATTCAGTTAGAGTTATTGCTTTCTTAGCCTGGTTCAGTTATAGTTATTACTTCCTTAGCCTAATTCAGTTAGAGTTATTACTTCCTTAGCCTAATTCAGTTAGAGTTATTACTTTCTTAGCATGGTTCACTTAGAGTTATTCCTTCCTTAGCCTGATTCAGTTAGAGTTATTCTTTTCTTAGCCTGGTTCAGTTAGAGTTATTCCTTCCTTAGCCTGATTCAGTTAGAGTTATTACTTTCTTAGCCTAGTTCAGTTAGAGTTATTACTTTTGTAGCCTGATTTAGTTAGAGTTATTATTTTCTTAGCCTGGTTCAGTTAGAGTTATTACTTTCTGAGCCTGGTTCAGTTAGAGTTATTCCTTCCTTAGCCTGATTCAGTTAGAGTTGTTACTTTCTTAGCCTGGTTCAGTTAGAGTTACTACTTTCTTAGCCTGGTTCAGTTAGAGTTATTCCTTCTTTAGCGTAATCCAGTTAGAGTTATTACTTCCTTAGCCTAATTCAGTTACAGTTCTTCCTTCCTTAGTCTGATTCAGTTAGAGTTATTACTTTCTTAGCTTGGTCCAATTAGAGTTATTCCTTCCTTAGCATAATTCAGTTAGAGTTATTACTTTCTTAGCCTGATACAGTTAGAGTTATTCCTTCCTTAGACTGATTCGGTTAGAGTTATTACTTTCTTAGCCTGGTTCAGTTAGAGTTATTCCTTCCTTAGCCTGATTCAGTTAGAGATATTACTTTCTAAGCCTGGTTCAGTTAGACTAATTACTTTCTTAGCCTGGTTCAGTCAGAGTGATTCCTTTTGTAGCCTGATTCAATTAGAGTTATTACTTTCTTAACCTCGTTCAGTTAGAGTTATTACTTTAATCAAGCTAAGGAAGGAATAGCCGTACTATTAGTTTCTTAGGATGGTCTAATTAGAGTTATTCCTTCCTTAGCCTGACTCAGTTAGAGTTACTATTTTAATGAAGCAAAGGAAGGAATAACCGTACTATTACTTTCTTAGTCTGGTTCAGTTAGAGTTATTCCTTCCTTAGCCTGATTCCGTTAGAGTTATTACTTTCTTAGCCTGGTTCAGTTAGATTTATTCCTTCCTTAGCCTAATTCAGTTAGAGTTATTACTTTCTTAGCATGGTTCACTTAGAGTTATTCCTTCCTTAGCCTGATTCAGTTAGAGTTATTACTTTCTTAGCCTATTTCAGTTTGAGTTATTACTTTTGTAGCCTGATTTAGTTAGAGTTATTACTTTCTTAGCCTGGTCCAGTTTGAGTTATTCCTTCCTTAGTCTGATTCAGTTAGAGTTATTACTTTCTTAGCCTGGTTCAGTTAGACTTATTACTTTCTTAGCCTGGTTAAGTCAGAGTTATTCCTTTTGTAGCCTGATTCATTTAGAGTTATTACATTCTTAGCCTGGTTCAGTTACAGATATTCCTTCCTTAGCCTAATTCAGTTAGAGTTATTACTTTCTTAGCCTGGTTCAGTTAGAGTTATTCCTTCCTTAGCCTGATTCAGTTAGAGTTGTTACTTTATTAGCCTGGTTCAGTTAGAGTTATTACTTTCTTAGGCTGGTTCAGTTAGGGTTATTCTTTCCTTATCCTGGTTCAATTAGAGTTATTCCTTCATTAGCGTGATTCAGTTACAGTTATTACTTTCTTACCCTGATTCTGTTAGAGTTATTCCTTCCTTTGCCTGATTCAGTTAGAGTTATTACTTTCTTAGCCTGATTCAGTAAGAGTTATTCCTTCCTTAGCTTGATTCAGTTAGAGTTATTACTTTCTTATCCTGGTTCAGTTAGAGTCATTCCTTCCTTACCCTGATTCAGTTAGGTTTATTATTTTCTTAGCCTGGTTCAGTTAGAATTATTCCTTCCTTAGCCTGATTCAGTTAGAGTTATTCCTTCCTTAGTCAGATTCAGTTAGAGTTGTTATTTTCTTAGTCTGGTTCAGTTAGAGTTATTACTTTCTTAGCCTGATTCAGTTAGAGTTGTTATTTTCTTAGTCTGGTTCAGTTAGAGTTATTACATTCTTAGCCTGGTTCAGTTAGAGTTATTCCTTCCTTAGCCTAATTCAGTTAGAGTTATTACTTTCTTAGCCTGATTCAGTTTGAATTATTCCTTCCTTAGTCTGATTCAGTTAGATTTATTACTTTCTTAGCCTGGTTTATTTACAGTTATTCCTTCCTTAGCATAATTCAGTTAGAGATATTACTTTCTTAGCCTGATTCAAGTAGAGTTATTCCTTCCTTAGCCTGATTCAGATAGAATTATTACTTTCTTAGCCTGATTCAGTTAGAGTTATTACTTCCTTAGTCTGATTCAGTTAGAGTTAATACTTTCTTAGCCTTGTTCACTTAGAGTTATTCTTTACTTAGACTGATTCAGTTAGAATTATTCCTTCCTTAGTCTGATTTGGTTAGAGTTATTACTTTCTTAGCCTGGTTCAGTTATAGTTATTCCTTCCTTAGCCTGAATCGGTTAGAGTTATTACATTCTTAGCCTGATTCAGTTTGGATTATTCCTTCCTTAGTCTGATTCAGTTAGAGTTATTATTTTCTTAGCCTGGTTTATTTAGAGTTATTCCTTCCTTAGCATAATTCAGTTAGTGTTATTACTTTCTTAGACTGATTCAAGTAGAGTTATTCCTTCCTTAGCCTGATTCAGTTACAATTATTACTTTCTTAGCCTGATTCAGTTAGAGTTATTCCTTCCTTAGTCTGATTCAGTTAGAGTTATTACTCTCTTAGTCTGATTCATTTAGAGTTATTCCTTCCTTAGTCTGATTCAGTTAGGTTTATTAATTTCGTAGCCTGGTTCAGTTAGAGTTATTCCTTTCTTAGCCTGATTCGGTTAGAGTTATTACTTTCTTAGCCTGGTTCAGTTAGAGTTATTACCTTCTTAGCCTGGTTCAGTTAGAGTTATTCCTTCCTTAGCCTGATTCAGTTAGAGTTATTACTTTCTTAGCCTGATTCAGTTAGAGTTATTCCATCCTTAGCTTGATTCAATTAGATTTATTACTTTCTTAGCCTAGTTCAATTAGAGTTATTCCTTCCTTAGCCTGATTCAGGTTTGAGTTATTATTTTCTTAGCCTGGTTCAGTTACAATTATTCGTTCTTTAGCCTGATTCAGTTAGATTTATTACTTTTGTAGTCAGATTCAGTTAGAGTTATTACTTTCTTAGCCTGGTTCAGTTATAGTTATTCCTTCCTTAGCCAGATTCGGTTAGAGTTATTACTTTCTTAGCCTGATTCAGTTTGGATTATTCCTTCCTTAGTCTGATTCAGTTAGAGTTATTATTTTTTTAGCCTGGTTTATTTAGAGTTATTCTTTCCTTTGCATAATTCAGTTAGTGTTATTACTTTCTTAGACTGATTCAAGTAGAGTTATTCCTTCCTTAGCCTGATTCAGTTAGAATTATTACTTTCTTAGCCTGATTCAGTTAGAGTTATTCCTTCCTTAGTCTGATTCAGTTAGAGTTATTACTTTCTTAGCCTGGTTCAGTTAGATTTATTTCTTCCTTCGCCTGATTCAGTTAGAGTTATTCTTCCGTTAGCCTGATTCAGTTAGAGTTATTACTATCTTAGCCTGATTCATTTAGAGTTATTCCTTTCTTAGTCTGATTCAGTTAGGTTTATTAATTTCGTAGCCTGGTTCAGTTAGAGTTATTCCTTTCTTAGCCTGATTCGGTTAGAGTTATTACTTTCTTAGCCTGGTTCAGTTAGAGTTATTACTTTCTTAGCCTAGTTCAATTAGAGTTATTCCTTCCTTAGCCTGATTCAGGTTTGAGTTATTATTTTCTTAGCCTGGTTCAGTTACAATTATTCGTTCTTTAGCCTGATTCAGTTGGATTTATTACTTTCTTAGCCTGGTTCAGTTAGAGTTGTTATTTCCTTTGCCTGATTCATTTAGAGTTATTGCTTTCTTAGCCGTGTTCAGTTAGACTTATTACTTTCTTAGCCTCGTTGAGTTAGAGTTATTCCTTTTGTAGCCTGATTCATTTAGAGTTATTACCTTCTTAGCCTGGTTCAGTTAGAGTTATTACTTTTGTAGCCTGATTCAGTTATAGTTTTTACTTTCTTAGCCTGGTTCAGTTAGAGTTATTCTTCTTAGTTTGATTCAGTTAGAATTATTACTTTCTTAGCCTGATTCAGTTAGAGTTATTCCTTCCTTAGCTTGATTCAGTTAGAGTTATTATTTTCTTATCCTGGTTCAGTTAGAGTTATTCCTTCCTTAGCCTGATTAAGTTAGAGTTATTATTTTTTAGCCTGGTGCAGTTAGAGTTATTCCTTCCTTAGCCTGATTCAGTTAGATTTATTACTTTCTTAGCCTGATTCAGTTAGGGTTATTCCTTCCTTAGCCTGATTCATTTAGAGTTATTACTTTCTTAGCCTGGTTAAGTTGGAGTTATTCCTTCCTTAGCCTGATTCAGTTAGAGTTATTATTTTCTTAGCCTGATTTAGTTAGAGTTGTTAATTTCTGAGCCTGGTTCAGTCAGAGTTATTCCTTCCTTACCCTGATTCACTTAGAGATATTACTTTCCTAGCTTGGTTCTGTTAGACTTATTACTTTCATAGCCTGGTTCTGTCAAAGTTAATCCTTTTGTAACCTGATTCAGTTAGAGTTATTACTTTTGTAGCCTGATTCATTTAGAGTTATTACCTGCTTAGCCTGGTTCAGTTAGAGTTATTACTTTTGTAGCCTGATTCAGTTAGAGTTATTACTTTCTTAGCCTGGTTCAGTTAGAGTTATTCCTTCCTAACCAAATCCTGTTAGAATTATTACTTTCTTAGCCTGGTACAGTTAGAGTTATTCCTTCCTTAGTCTGATTCAGTTAGAGTTTTTACTTTCTTAGCCTGGTTCACTTAGAGTTATTCCTTCCTTAGTCTGATTCAGTTAGAGTTATTTCTTCCTTAGTCTGATTCAGTTAGAGTTATTACTTTCTTAGCCTGGTTCAGTTAGATTTATTCCTTCCTTAGCCTGATTCGGTTAGAGTTATTACTTTCTAGCCTGGTTGAGTTAGAGTTATTCCTCCCTTAGCGCGATTCAGTTAGAGTTATAACTTTCTTAGCCTGATCCACTCAGAGTTATTCCTTCCTTTGCCTCATTCAGTTAGAGTTATTACTTTCTTTGCCTGATTCAATTAGAGTTATTCCTTCCTTAGCTTGATTCAGTTAGAGTCATTACTTTCTTATCCTGGTTCAGTTAGAGTTATTCCTTCCTTAGCCTGATTCAGTTAGAGTTATTATTTTCTTAGCCTGGTTCATTTAGAATTATTCCTTAATTAGCCTGATTCAGTTAGAGTTATTACTTTCTTACCCTGGTGCAGTTAGAGTTATTCCTTCCTTAGCCTGATTCAGTTAGAGTTATTACTTTCTTAGCTTGGTTAAGTTGGAGTTATTCCTTCCTTAGCCTGATTCAGTTAGAGTTATTACTTTCTTAGCCTGATTCAGTTAGAGTTATTACTTTCTTAGCCTGGATCAGTTAGAGTTATTCCTTCATTAGCCTGATTCAGTTAGAGATATTAGTTTCTCAGCCTGGTTCAGTTAGACTTATTACTTTCTTAGCCTGGTTCAGTAAGAGTTATTTCTTTTGTAGCCTGGTTCAGTTAGAGTTATTACTTTGTTAGCCTCGTTCAGTTAGAGTTATTACTTTAATCAAGCTAAGGAAGGAATAACCGTACTATTAGTTTCTTAGACTGGTTCAGTTAGATTTATTCCTTCCTTAGCCTGATTCGGTTAGATTTATTACTTTCTAGCCTGGTTCAGTTAGAGTTATTCCTCCCTTAGCGTGATTCAGTTAGAGTTATAACTTTCTTAGCCTGATTCACTCAGAGTTATTCCTTCCTTTGCCTCATTCAGTTAGAGTTATTACTTTCTTAGCCTACTTCAATTAGAGTTATTCCTTCCTTAGCGTGATTCAGTTAGTGTTATTACTTTCTTAGCCTGATTCAGTTAGAGTTATTCCTTCCTTAGCCTGATTCAGTTAGAGTTATTACTTTCTAAGCCTGGATCAGTTAGAGTTATTCCTTCCTTAGCATAATTCAGTTAGATTTATTTCTTTCTTGGCCTGATTCAATTAGAGTTATTCCTTCCTTAGCCTGATTCAGTTACAGTTATTACTTTCTTAGCCTCATTCAGTTAGAGTTATTCCCTCCTGAGCCTGATTCGGTAGAGATATTACTTTCTTAGCCTGGTTCAGTTATAGTTATTCTTTCCTTATCCTGGTTCAGTTAGAGTTATTCCTTCCTTAGCGTGATTCAGTTAGAGTTATTACTTTCTTAGCCTGATTCAGTTAGAGTTATTCCTTCCTTAGCCTGATTCATTTAGAGTTATTACTTTCTTAGCCTGATTCAGTTAGTGTTATTCCTTTCTTAGCCTGATTCAGTTAGAGTTATTCCTTCTTTGCCTGATTCAATTAGAATTATTACTTTCTTAGCCTGATTCAGTTAGAGTTATTCCTTCCTTAGTCAGATTCAGTTAGAGTTGTTATTTTCTTAGTCTGGTTCAGTTAGAGTTATTACTTTCTTAGCCTGATTCAGTTAGAGTTGTTATTTTCTTAGTCTGGTTCAGTTAGAATTATTACATTCTTAGCCTGGTTCAGTTAGAGTTATTACTTCCTTAGCCTAATTCAGTTAGAGTTATTACTTTCTTAGCCTGATTCAGTTTGAATTATTCCTTCCTTAGTCTGATTCAGTTAGATTTATTACTTTCTTAGCCTGGTTTATTTACAGTTATTCCTTCCTTAGCATAATTCAGTTAGAGATATTACTTTCTTAGCCTGATTCAAGTAGAGTTATTCCTTCCTTAGCCTGATTCAGTTAGAGTTAATAGAGTCTTAGCCTTGTTCACTTAGAGTTATTCCTTACTTAGACTGATTCAGTTAGAATTATTCCTTCCTTAGTCTGATTTGGTTAGAGTTATTACTTTCTTAGCCTGGTTGAGTTATAGTTATTCCTTCCTTAGACTGAATCGGTTAGAGTTATTACTTTCTTAGCCTGATTCAGTTTGGATTATTCCTTCCTTAGTCTGATTCAGTTAGAGTTATTATTTTCTTAGCTTGGTTTATTTAGAGTTATTCCTTCCTTAGCATAATTCAGTTAGTGTTATTACTTTCTTAGACTGATTCAAGTAGAGTTATTCCTTCCTTAGCCTGATTCAGGTAGAATTATTATTATTCTTAGCCTGGTTCAGTGAGATTTATTTCTTCCTTCGCCTGATTCAGTTAGAGTTATTCTTTCGTTAGCCTGATTCAGTTAGAGTTATTACTTTCTTAGCCTGATTCATTTTAGAGTTATTCCTTCCTTAGTCTGATTCAGTTAGGTTTATTAATTTCGTAGCCTGGTTCAGTTAGAGTTATTCCTTTCTTAGCCTGATTCGGTTAGAGTTATTACTTTCTTAGCCTGGTTCAGTTAGAGTTATTACTTCCTTAGCCTGACTCAGTTAGAGTTATTACTTTAATGAAGCAAAGGAAGGAAAAACCGTAATATTACTTTCTTAGTCTGGTTCAGTTAGAGTTATTACTTCCTTAGCCTGATTCAGTTAGAGTTATTACTTTCTTAGCCTGGTTCAGTTAGTGTTATTACTTCCTTAGCCTGATTCATTAGAGTTATATTACTTTAATCAAGTTACGGAAGGAATAACCGTACTATTAGTTTCTTAGCCTGGTTCAATTACAGTTATTCCTTCCTTAGCCTGACTCAGTTAGAGTTATTACTTTAATGAAGCAAAGGAAGGAAAAACCGTAATATTACTTTCTTAGTCTGGTTCAGTTAGAGTTATTACTTTCTTAGCCTGGTTCATTTAGAGTTATTACTTTTGTAGCCTGATTCAGTTAGAGTTATTACTTTCTTAGCCTGGTTCAGTTAGAGTTTTTCCTTCCTTAGCCTGTCTTAGTTAGAGTTATTACTTTAATGAAGCAAAGGAAGCAAAAATATTACTTTCTTAGCCTGGTTCAGTGAGAGTTATTACTTCCTTAGCCTAATTCACTTAGAGTTATTACTTTCTAACATGGTTTACTTTGAGTTATTCCTTCCTTAGCCTGATTCAGTTAGAGTTATTCCTTTTTTAGCCTGGTTCAGTTAGAGTTTTTCCTTCCTTAGCCTGATTCAGTTAGAGTTGTTAGTTTCTTAGCCTGATTCAGTTAGAGTTACTACTTTCTTAGCGTCGTTCAGTTAGAGTTATTCCTTCTTTAGCGTAATTCAGTTAGAGTTATTACTTCCTTAGCCTGATTCAGTTAGAGTTCTTCCTTCCTTAGTCTGATTCATTTAGGGTTATTACTTTCTTAGCCTGGTTCAATAAGAATCATTCCTTCCTTAGCTTAATTCAGTTAGAGTTATTACTTTCTTAGCCTGATACAATTAGAGTTATTACTTTCTTAGCCTGATTCATTAGAGTTAGTCCTTCCTTAGCCTGATTCAGTTAGAGTTACTACTTTCTTAGCCTGGTTCAGTTAGAGATATTACTTTCTAAGCCTGGTTCAGTTAGACTAATTACTTTCTTAGCCTGGTTCAGTCAGAGTTATTCCTTTTGTAGCCTGATTTAATTAGAGTTATTACTTTCTTAGCCTCGTTCAGTTAGAGTTATTACTTTAATCAAGCTAAGGAAGGAATAACCGTACTATTACTTTCTTAGTCTGGTTCAGTTAGAGTTATTCCTTCCTTAGCCTGATTCCGTTAGAGTTATTAATTTCTTAGCCTGGTTGAGTTAGAGTTATTCCTTCCTTAGCCTAATTCATTTAGAGTTATTACTTTCTTAACATGGTTCACTTAGAGTTATTCCTTCCTTAGCCTGATTCATTTATAGTTATTACTTTCTTAGCCTGGTTCAGTTTGAGTTATTACTTTTATAGCCTGATTTAGTTAGAGTTATTACTTTCTTAGCCTGGTCCAGTTTGAGTTATTCCTTCGTTAGTCTGATTCAGTTAGACTTATTACTTTCTTAGCCTGGTTAAGTCAGAGTTATTCCTTTTGTAGCCTGATTCATTTAGAGTCATTACCTTCTTAGCCTGGTTCAGTTAGAGATATTACTTTTGTAGCCTGATTCAGTTAGAGTTATTACTTTCTTAGCCTGGTTCAGTTAGAGTTATTCCTTCCTTAGCCTAATTCAGTTAGAGTTATTACTTTGTTAGCCTGGTTCAGTTAGAGTTATTCCTTCCTTAGCCTGATTCAGTTAGAGTTGTTACTTTATTAGCCTGGTTCAGTTAGAGTTATTACTTTCTTAAGGCTGGTTCATTTAGAGTTATTCCTTCCTTAGCCTAATTCAGTTAGAGTTATTACTTTCTTAGCCTGATTCAGTTAGAGTTATTCCTTCCTTAGTCTGATTCAGTTAGAGTTATTACTTTCTTAGCCTAGTTCAGTTAGAGTTATTCTTTCCTTTTCCTGGTTCAGTTAGAGTTATTCCTTCCTTAGCGTGATTCAGTTACAGTTATTACTTTCTTACCCTAATTCTGTTAGAGTTATTCTTTCCTTTCCCTGATTCAGTTAGAGTTATTACTTTCTTAGCCTGATTCAATTAGAGTTATTCCTTCCTTAGCTTGATTCAGTTAGAGTTATTACTTTCTTATCCTGGTTCAGTTAGAGTCATTCCTTCCTTAGCCTGATTCAGTTAGGTTTATTATTTTCTTAGACTGGTTCAGTTAGAATTATTCCTTCCTTAGCCTGATTCAGTTAGAGTTATTACATTCTTAGCTTGGTTAAGTTGGAGTTTTCCTTCCTTAGCCTGATTCAGTTAGAGATATTACTTTCTTAGCCTGGTTCAGTTAGACGTATTACTTTCTTAGCCGGGTTGAGTCAGAGATATTCCTTTTGTAGCCTGATTCAGTCAGAGTTATTACTTTCTTAGCCTCGTTCAGTTAGATTCGTTACTTTAATCAAGCTAAGGAAGGAATAACCGTACTATTAGTTTCTTAGCCTGGTTCAATTAGAGTTATTCCTTCCTTAGCCTGTCTCAGTTAGAGTTATTACTTTAATGAAGCAAAGGAAGGAATAACCTTAATAATACTTTCTTAGTCTGGTTCAGTTAGAGTTATTCCTTCCTTAGCCTGATTCAGTTAGAGTTATTACTTTCTTAGCCTGGTTCAGTTAGTGTTATTACTTCCTTAGCCTGATTCAGTTAGAGTTATTACTTTCTTAGCCTCGTTCAGTTAGAAATATTACTTTAATCAAGCTACGGAAGGAATAACCGTACTATTAGTTTCTTAGCCTGGTTCAATTACAGTTATTCCTTCCTTAGCCTGACTCAGAGTTATTACTTTTATGAAGCAAAGGAAGGAATAACCGTAATATTACTTTCTTAGTCTGGTTCAGTTAGAGTTATTCCTTCCTTAGCCTGATTCAGTTAGAGTTATTACTTTCTTAGCCTGGTTAAGTTGGAGTTATTCCTTCCTTAGCCTGATTCATTTAGAGTTACTACTTTCTTAGCCTGGTTCAGTTAGAGTTATTCCTTCCTTAGCCTGATTCAGTTAGAGATATTACTTTCTAAGCCTGGTTCAGTTAGACTAATTACTTTCTTAGCCTGGTTCAGTCAGAGTTATTCCTTTTGTAGCCTGATACAATTAGAGTTATTACTTTCTTAGCCTCGTTCAATTAGAGATATTACTTTAATCAAGCTAAGGAATAAATAACCGTACTATTAGTTTCTTAGCCTGGTTCAATTACAGTTATTCCTTCCTTAGCCTGACTCACTTAGAGTTATTACTTTAATGAAGCAAAGGAAGGAAAAACCGTAATATTACTTTCTTAGTCTGGTTCAGTTATAGTTATTACTTACTTAGCCTGGTTCAGTTAGAGTTATTACTTTTGTAGCCTGATTCAGTTAGAGTTATTACTTTCTTAGCCTGGTTCAGTTAGAGTTTTTCCTTCCTTAGCCTGTCTCAGTTAGAGTTATTACTTTAATGAAGCAAAGGAAGCAAAAATATTACTTTCTGAGTCTGGTTCAGTTAGAGTTCTTCATTCCTTAGCCTGATTCAGTTAGAGTTATTACTTTCTTAGCCTGGTTCAGTGAGAGTTATTACTTCCTTAGCCTAATTCACTTAGAGTTATTACTTTCTAACATGGTTTACTTAGAGTTATTCCTTCCTTAGCCTGATTCAGTTAGAGTTATTCCTTTTTTAGCCTGGTTCAGTTAGAGTTTTTCCTTCCTTAGCCTGATTCATTTAGAGTTGTTTCTTTCTTAGCCTGCTTCAGTTAGAGTTACTAGTTTCTTAGCGTGGTTCAGTTAGAGTTATTCCTTCTTTAGCGTAATTCAGTTAGAGTTATTACTTCCTTAGCCTGATTCGGTTAGAGTTCTTCCTTCCTTAGTCTGATTCATTTAGAGTTATTACTTTCTTAGCCTGGTTCAATTAGAATTATTCCTTCCTTAGCATAATTCAGTTAGAGTTATTACTTTCTTAGCCTGATACAATTAGAGTTATTAGTTTCTTAGCCTGATTCAATTAGAGATATTCCTTCCTTATCCTGATTCAGTTAGAGTTATTACTTTCTTAGCCTGGTTCAGTTAGACTTATTACTTTCTTAGCCTGGTTCAGTCAGAGTTATTCCTTTTCTAGCCTGATTCAGTTAGAGTCATTACCTTCTTAGCCTGGTTCTGCTAGAGTTATTACTTTTGTAGCGTGATTCAGTTAGAGTTATTATTTTCTTACCCTGGTTCAGTTAGAGTTTTTCCTTCCTTAGCCTAATTCAGTTAGAGTTAAAACTTTCTTAGCCTGGTTCAGTGAGAGATATTCCTTCCTTAGCCTGATTCAGTTAGAGTTGTTACTTTCTTAGCCTGGATCAGTTAGAGTTATTATTTTCTTATCCTGGTTCAGTTAGAGTTATTCCTTCTTTATCCTAATTCAGTTAGAGTTATTACTTTCTTAGCCTGATTCAGTTAGATTTCTTCCTTCCTTAGTCTGATTCATTAAGAGTTATTACTTTCTTAGCCTACTTTAATTAGAGTTATTCCTTCCTTAGCGTGATTCAGTTAGTGTTATTACTCTCTTAGCCTGGTTCAGTTAGAGTTATTCCTTCCTTATCCTGATTCAGTTAGAGTTATTACTTTCTTAGCTTGGTTAAGTTGGAGTTATTCCTTCTTTGCCTGATTCAGTTAGAGTTATTACTTTCTTAGCCTGATTCAGTTAGAGTTATTACTTTCTTAGCCTGGTTCAGTCAGAGTTATTCCATCCTTAGCCTGATCAGTTAGAGATATTACTTTCTTATCCTGGTTAAGTTAGAGCTATTACTTTCTTAGCCTGGTTCAGTCGGAGTTATTCCTTTTGTAGCCTGATTCAGTTAGAGTTATTACTTTTGTAGCCTAATCAGTTAGAGTTATTATCTTCTTAGCCTTGTTCAGTTAGAGTTATTCCTTCCTTAGCCTGATTCAGTTACAGTTGTTACTTTCTTAGCCTGGTTCAGTTAGAGTTATTATTTTCTCAGCCTGGTTCAGTTAGAGTTATTCCTTCTTTATCCTATTTCAGTTAGAGTTATTACTTTTTTAGCCTGATTCAGTTAGATTTCTTCCTTCCTTAGTCTGATTCATTTAGAGTTATTACTTTCTTAGCCTAGTTCAACTGGAGCTATTCCTTCCTTAGCGTGATTCAGTTAGTGTTATTACTTTCTTAGCCTGATTCAGTTAGAGTTATTCCTTCCTTAGCCTGATTCAGTTAGAATTATTACTTTCTTATCCTGATTCAGTTACAGTTATTCCTTCCTTAGCTTGATTCAGTTAGAATTATTACTTTCTTATCCTGATTCAGTTACAGTTATTCCTTCCTTAGCTTGATTCAGTTAGAATTATTACTTTCTTAGCCTGGTTCAGTTAGAGTTATTATTTTCTCAGCCTGGTTCAGTTAGAGTTATTCCTTCTTTATCCTATTTCAGTTAGAGTTATTACTTTCTTAGCCTGATTCAGTTAGATTTCTTCCTTCCTTAGTCTGATTCATTTAGAGTTATTACTTTCTTAGCCTAGTTCAACTGCAGCTATTCCTTCCTTAGTCTGATTCAGTTAGAGTTATTACTTTCTTCGTCTGGTTCAGTTAGAGTTTCTTAGATTCTTCCTTAGCCTGATTCGGTTAGAGTTATTACTTTCTTAACCTGGTTCAGTTAGAGTTATTCTTTCCTTATCCTGGTTGAGTTAGAGTTATTCATTCCTTAGCGTGATTCAGTTACAGTTACTACTTTCTTAGACTGATTCAGTTAGGGTTATTCCTTCCTTATCCTGATTCAGTTAGAGTTATTACTTTCTTAGCCTGATTCAATTAGAGTTATTCCTTCCTTAGCTTGATTCAGTTAGAGTTATTACTTTCTTATCCTGGTTCAGTTAGCGTTATTCCTTCCTTAGCCTGATTCAGTTAGAGTTATTATTTTCTTAGCCTGGTTCAGTTAGAATTATTCCTTCCTTAGCCTGATTCAGTTAGAGTTATTACTTTCTTAGCCTGGTTCAGTTAGAGTTATTCCTTCCTTATCCAGATTCAGTTAGAGTTATTACTTTCTTAGCTTGGTTAAGTTGGAGTTATTCCTTCCTTTGCCTCATTGAGTTAGAGTTATTACTTTCTTAGCCTGATCCAGTTAGAGTTATTACTTTCTTATCTTGGTTCAGTTAGAGTTATTCCTTCCTTAGCTTGATTCAGTAAGAGTTATTACTTTCTTAGCCTGATTCAGTTAGAGTTATTCCTTCCTTAGCCTGATTCAGTTAGTTATTACTTTCTTAGCTGGTTCAGTTAGAGGTATTCCTTCCTTAGCCTGATTCAGTTAGAGTTATTCCTTCCTTAGACTGATTCAGTTAGAGTTATTATTTTCTTTGTCTGGTTCAGTTAGAGTTTCTTATATTCTTCCTTAGCCTGATTCGGTTAGAGTTATTAATTTCTTAACCTGGTCCAGTTAGAGTTATTCTTTCCTTATCCTGGTTGAGTTAGAGTTATTCCTTCCTTAGCGTGATTCAGTTACAGTTATTACTTTCTTAGACTGATTCAGTTAGGGTTACTCCTTCCTTATCCTGATTCAGCTAGAGTTATTACTTTCTTAGACTGATTCAATTAGAGTTATTCCTTCCTTAGCCTGATTCAGTTAGAGTTATTACTTTCTTAGCCTGGTTAAGTTGGAGTTTTCCTTCCTTAGCCTGATTCAGTTGGAGTTATTATTTTCTTAGCCTGGTTCAGTCAGAGTTACTCCATCCTTAGCCTGATCAGTTAGAGATATTACTTTCTTATCCTGGTTCAGTTAGACTTATTACTTTCTTAGCCTGGTTCAGTCGGAGTTATTCCTTTTGTAGCCTGATTCATTTAGAGTTATTACTTTTGTAGCCTAATCAGTTAGAGTTATTACCTACTTAGCCTGGTTCAGTTAGAGTTATTCCTTCCTGAGCCTGATTCAGTTAAAGTTGTTACTTTCTTAGCCTGGTTCAGTTAGAGATATTACTTTCTTAGCCTGGTTCAGTTAGAGTTATTCCTTCCTTATCCAGATTCAGTTAGAGTTATTACTTTCTTAGCTTGGTTAAGTTGGAGTTATTCCTTCCTTTGCCTCATTGAGTTAGAGTTATTACTTTCTTAGCCTGATCCAGTTAGAGTTATTACTTTCTTATCTTGGTTCAGTTAGAGTTATTCCTTCCTTAGCTTGATTCAGTAAGAGTTATTACTTTCTTAGCCTGATTCAGTTAGAGTTATTCCTTCCTTAGCCTGATTCAGTTAGTTATTACTTTCTTAGCTGGTTCAGTTAGAGGTATTCCTTCCTTAGCCTGATTCAGTTAGAGTTATTCCTTCCTTAGACTGATTCAGTTAGAGTTATTACTTTCTTTGTCTGGTTCAGTTAGAGTTTCTTATATTCTTCCTTAGCCTGATTCGGTTAGAGTTATTACTTTCTTAACCTGGTCCAGTTAGAGTTATTCTTTCCTTATCCTGGTTGATTAGAGTTATTCCTTCCTTAGCGTGATTCAGTTACAGTTATTACTTTCTTAGACTGATTCATTTAGAGTTATTCCTTCCTTAGCTTGATTCAGTTAGAGTTATTACTTTCTTAGCCTGGTTCAGTTAGAGTTATTCCTTCCTTATCCTAATTCAGTTAGAGTTATTACTTTCTTAGATTGGTTAAGTTGGAATTATTCCTTCCTTTGCCTGATTCAGTTAGAGTTATTACTTTCTTAGCCTGATCCAGTTAGAGTTATTACTTTCTTATCTTGGTTCAGTTAGAGTTATTCCTTCCTTAGCCTGATTCAGTAAGAGTTATTACTTTCTTAGCCTGGTTCAGTTAGATTTATTCCTTCCTTAGCCTGATTCAGTTAGAGTTATTACTTTCTTAGCCTGGTTAAGTTGGAGTTTTCCTTCCTTACCCTGATTCAGTTGGAGCTATTACTTTCTTAGCCTGATTCAGTTAGAGTTATTACTATCTTAGCCTGGTTCACTCAGAGTTATTCCATCCTTAAACTGATCAGTTAGAGATATTACTTTCTTATCCTGGTTCAGTTAGACTTATTAGTTTCTTAACCTGGTTCAGTCGGAGTTATTCTTTTTGTAGCCTGATTCAGTTAGAGTTATTACTTTTGTAGCCTAATCAGTTAGAGTTATTACCTTCTTAGCCTGGTTTAGTTAGAGTTATTCCTTCCTTAGCCTGATTCAGTTAAAGATGTGACTTTCTTAGCCTGGTTCAGTTAGAGTTATTATTTTCTTAGCCTGGTTCAGTTAGAGTTATTCCTTCTTTATCCTAATTCAGTTAGAGTTATTACTTTCTTAGCCTGATTCAGTTAGATTTCTTCCTTCCTTAGTTGTGATTCATTTAGAGTTATTACTTTCTTAGCCTACTTCAATTAGAGTTATTCCTTCCTTAGCGTGATTCACTTAGTGTTATTACTTTCTTAGCCTGGTTCAGTTAGAGTTATTCCTTCCTTATCCTGATTCATTTAGAGTTATTACTTTCTTAGCTTGGTTAAGTTGGATTTATTCCTTCCTTTGCCTGATTCAGTTAGAGTTATTACTTTCTTAGCCTGATCCAGTTAGAGTTATTACTTTCTTAGCCTGGATCAGTTACAGTTATTCCTTCCTTAGCCTGATTCAGTTAGAGATATTACTTTCTTAGCCTGGTTCAGTTAGACTTATTACTTTCTTAGCCTGGTTCAGTCAGAGTTATTCCTTTTGTAGCCTCATTCAGTTAGAGTTATTACTTTATTAGCCTCGTTTAGTTAGAGTTATTACTTTAATCAAGCTAAGGAAGGAATAACCGTACTATTAGTTTCTTAGCCTGGTTCAATTAGAGTTATTCCTTCCTTAGCCTGACTCAGTTAGAGTTATTACTTTAATGAAGCAAAGGAAGGAAAAATGTTACTTTCTCAGTCTGGTTCAGTTAGAGTTCTTCATTCCTTAGCCTGATTCAGTTAGAGTTATTACTTTCTTAGCCTGGTTCAGTAAGAGTTATTACTTCCTTAGCCTAAGAGAAACTAATAGAAGGAATAACCGTACTATTAGTTTCTTAGCATGGTTCAATAAGAGTTATTCCTTCCTTAGCCTGACTCAGTTAGAGTTATTACTTTAATGAAGCAAAGGAAGGAATAACCGTACTATTACTTTCTTAGTCTGGTTCAGTTAGAGTTATTCCTTCCTTAGCCTGATTGTGTTAGAGTTATTACTTTCTTAGCCTGGTTCAGTTAGAGTTATTCCTTCCTTAGCCTAATTCAGTTAGAGTTATTACTTTCTTAGCATGGTTCACTTAGAGTTATTCCTTCCTCAGCCTGATTCAGTTAGAGTTATCACTTTCTTAGCCTGGTTCAGTTTGAGTTATTACTTTTGTAGCCTGATTTAGTTAGAGTTATTACTTCCTTAGCCTGGTCCTTTTTGAGTTATTCCTTCCTTAGTCTGATTCAGTTAGAGTTATTACTTTCTTAGCCTGGTTCAGTTAGACTTATTACTTTCTTAGCCTGGTTAAGTCAGAGTTATTCCTTTTGTAGCCTGATTCATTTAGAGTCATTACCTTCTTAGCCTGGTTCAGTTAGACATATTACTTTTGTAGCCTGATTCAGTTAGAGTTATTACTTTCTTAGCCTGGTTCAGTTAGAGTTATTCCTTCCTTAGCCTAATTCAATTAGAGTTATTACTTTCTTAGCCTGGTTCAGTTAGAGTTATTCCTTCCTTAGCCTGATTCAGTTAGAGTTGTTACTTTATTAGCCTGGTTCAGTTAGAGTTATTACTTTCTTAGGCTGGTTCATTTAGAGTTATTCCTTCCTTAGCCTAATTCAGTTAGAGTTATTACTTTCTTAGCCTGATTCAGTTAGAGTTATTCCTTCCTAAGTCTGATTCAGTTAGAGTTATTAATTTCTTAGCCTGGTTCAGTTAGAGTTATTCTTTCCTTATCCTGGTTCAGTTAGAGTTATTCCTTCCTTAGCGTGATTCAGTTACAGTTATTACTTTCTTATCCTGATTCAGTTAGAGTTATTACTTTCTTAGCCTGATTCAATTAGAGTTATTCCTTCCTTAGCTTGATTCAGTTAGAGTTATTACTTTCTTATCCTGGTTCAGTTAGAGTCATTCCTTCCTTAGCCTGATTCAGTTAGGTTTATTATTTTCTTAGCCTGGTTCAGTTAGAATTATTCCTTCCTTAGAATTATTCAGTTAGAGTTATTACTTTCTTAGCTTGGTTAAGTTGGAGTTTTCCTTCCTTAGCCTGATTCAGTTTGAGATATTACTTTCTTAGCCTGGTTCAGTTAGACTTATTACTTTCTTAGCCTGGTTGAGTCAGAGATATTCCTTTTGTAGCCTGATTCAGTCATAGTTATTACTTTCTTAGCCTCGTTCAGTTAGATTCATTACTTTAATCAAGCTAAGGAAGGACTAACCGTACTATTAGTTTCTTAGCCTGGTTCAATTAGAGTTATTCCTTCCTTAGCCTGTCTCAGTTAGAGTTATTACTTTAATGAAGCAAAGGAAGGAATAACCGTAATATTACTTTCTTAGTCTGGTTCAGTTAGAGTTATTCCTTCCTTAGCCTGATTCAGTTAGAGTTATTACTTTCTTAGCCTGGTCGAGTTAGAGTTATTAGTTCCTTAGCCTGATTCAGTTAGAGTTATTACTTTCTTAGCCTCGTTCAGTTAGAGATATTACTTTAATCAAGCTACGGAAGGAATAACCATACTATTAGTTTCTTAGCCTGGTTCAATTACAGTTATTCCTTCCTTAGCCTGACTCAGTTAGAGTTATTACTTTAATGAAGCAAAGGAAGGAATAACCGTAATATTACTTTCTTAGTCTGTTTCAGTTAGAGTTATTCCTTCCTTAGCCTGATTCAGTTAGAGTTATTACTTTCTTACCCTGGTTCAGTTAGAGTTATTACTTTTGTAGCCTGATTCAGTTAGAGTTATTTCTTAGCCTGGTTCAGTTAGAGTTATTCTTTCCTTTCCCTGATTCAGTTAGAGTTATTACTTTCTTAGCCTGGATCAGTTAGAGTTATTCCTTCCTTAGCGTGATTCAGTTAGAGTTATTACTTTCTTAGCCTGATTCAATTAGAGTTATTCCTTACTTAGCTTGATTCATTTAGAATTATTACTTTCTTATTTTGGTTCAGTTAGAGTCATTCCTTCCTTAGCCTGATTCAGTTAGGTTTATTATTTTCTTAGCCTGGTTCAGTTAGAATTATTCCTTCCTTAGCCTGATTCAGTTAGAGTTATTACATTCTTAGCTTGGTTAAGTTGGAGTTTTCCTTCCTTAGCCTGATTCAGTTAGAGATATTACTTTCTTAGCCTGGTTCAGTTAGACTTATTACTTTCTTAGCCTGGTTGAGTCAGAGTTATTCCTTTTGTAGCCTGATTCAGTCAGAGTTATTACTTTCTTAGCCTCGTTCAGTTAGATTCATTACTTTAATCAAGCTAAGGAAGGAATAACCGTACTATTAGTTTCTTACCCTGGTTCAATTAGAGTTATTCCTTCCTTAGCCTGTCTCAGTTAGATTATTACTTTAATGAAGCAAAGGAAGGAATAACCGTACTATTACTTTCTTAGTCTGGTTCAGTTAGAGTTATTCCTTCCTTAGCCTGATTAGGTTAGAGTTATTACTTTCTTAGCCTGGTTCAGTTAGAGTTATTCCTTCCTTAGCCTAATTCAGTTAGAGTTATTCCTTCCTTAGCCTGATTCAGTTAGAATTATTACTTTCTTAGCCTGGTTCAGTTAGAGTTACTCCTTCCTTAGCCTGATTCAGTTAGAGTTATTACCTTCCTAGCTTGGTTAAGTTGGAGTTATTCCTTCCGCAGCCTGATTCAATTAAAGTTATTACTTTCTTAGCCTGATTCAGTTAGAGTTAGTACTTTCTTAGCCTGGTTCAGTTACAGGTATTCCTTCCTTAGCCTGATTCAGTTAGAGTTGTTACATTTTTAGCATGGTTCAGTTAGAGATATTACTTTCTTAGCCTAATTCAATTAGAGTTATTCCTTCCTTAGACTGATTCGGTTAGAGTTATTACTTTCTTAGCCTGGTTCAGTTAGAGTTATTCCTTTTGTAGCCTGATTCACTTAGAGTTATTACTTTCTTAGCCTGGTTCAGTTAGAGTTATTCCTTCCTTAGCCTAATTAAATTAGAGTTATTACTTTCTTAGCTTGGTTAATTTGGAGTTATTCCTTGCTTAGCCTGATTCAGTTAGAGTTATTACTTTCTAAGCCTGATTCAGTTAGAGTTAGTCCTTCCTTAGCCTGATTCAGTTAGAGTTATTACTTTCTTAGCCTGATTCATTAGAGTTATTCCTTCCTTAGCTTGATTCAGTTGGAGTTATTCCTTCCTTAGCCTGATTCAGTTAGAGTTACTACTTTATTAGCCTGGTTCAGTTAGAGTTATTCCTTCCTTAGCCTGATTCAGTTAGAGATATTACTTTCTAAGCCTGGTTCAGTTAGACTAATTATTTTCTTAGCCTGGTTCAGTCAGAGTTATTCCTTTTGTAGCCAGATTCAATTAGAGTTATTACTTTCTTAGCCTCGTTCAGTTAGAGTTATTACTTTAATCAAGCTAAGGAAGGAATAACCGTACTATTAGTTTCTTAGCATGGTTCAATAAGAGTTATTCCTTCCTTAGCCTGACTCAGTTATTGTTATTTCTTTAATGAAGCAAAGGAAGGAATAACCGTACTATTACTTTCTTATTCTGGTTCAGTTAGAGTTATTCCTTCCTTAGCCTGATTCCGTTAGAGTTATTACTTTCTTAGCCTGGTTCAGTTAGTGTTATTCCTTCCTTAGCCTAATTCAGTTAGAGTTATTAGTTTCTTAACATTGTTCACTTAGAGTTATTCCTTCCTTAGCCTCATTTAGTTAGAGTTATTACTTTCTTAGCCTGGTTCAGTTAGACTTATTACTTTCTTAGCCTGGTTAAGTCAGAGTTATTCCTTTTGTAGCCTGATTCATTTAGAGTCATTACCTTCTTAGCCTGGTTCAGTTAGAGATATTACTTTTGTAGCTTGATTCAGTTAGAGTTATTACTTTCTTAGCCTGGTTCAGTTAGAGTTTTTTTTTCCTTAGCCTAATTCAGTTAGAGTTAAAACTTTCTTAGCCTGGTTCAGTTAGGGATATTCCTTCCTTAGCCTGATTCAGTTAGAGTTGTTACTTTCTTAGCCTGGATCAGTTAGAGTTATTATTTTCTTAGCCTGGTTCAGTTAGAGTTATTCCTTCTTTATCCTAATTCAGTTAGAGTTATTACTTTCTTAGCCTGATTCAGTTAGATTTCTTCCTTCCTTAGTCTGATTCATTTAGAGTTATTACTTTCTTAGCCTACTTCAATTAGAGTTATTCCTTCCTTAGCGTGATTCAGTTAGTGTTATTACTTTCTTCGCATGGTTCAGTTAGAGTTATTCCTTCCTTATCCTGATTCAGTTAGAGTTATTACTTTCTTAGCTTGGTTAAGTTGGAGTTATTCCTTCCTTTGCCTGATTCAGTTAGAGTTATTACTTTCTTAGCATACTTCAACTAGAGTTATTCCTTCCTTAGCGTGATTCAGTTAGTGTTATTACTTTCTTAGCCTGATTCATTTAGAATTATTACTTTCTTATCCTGTTTCAGTTAGAGTTATTCCTTCCTTAGCTTGATTCAGTTAGAGTTATTACTTTCTTAGCCTTGATTCTTTTTCTTTTGTAGCCTGATTCAGACTTTCTTACCCTCGTTTAGTTAGAGTTATTACTTTAATCAAGCTAAGGAAGGAATAACCGTACTATTAGTTTCTTAGCCTGGTTCAATTAGAGTTATTCCTTCCTTAGCCTGACTCAGTTAGAGTTATTACTTTAATGAAGCAAAGGAAGCAAAAATATTACTTTCTCAGTCTGGTTCAGTTAGAGTTCTTCATTCCTTAGCCTGATTCAGTTAGAGTTATTAGTTTCTTAGCCTGGTTCAGTTAGAGTTTTTACTTCCTTAGCCTAATTCACTTAGAGTTATTACTTTCTAAAATGGTTTACTTAGAGTTATTCCTTTTTTAGCCTGGTTCAGTTAGAGTTTTTCCTTCCTTAGCCTGATTCAGTTAGAGTTACTGCTTTCTTAGCCTGGTTCACTTAGACTTATTAATTTCTTAGCCTGGTTCAGTAAGATTTATTCCTTTTGTAGCGTGATTCAGTTAGAGTCATTACCTTCTTAGCCTGGTTCAGTTAGAGTTATTACTTTTGTAGCGTGATTCAGTTAGAGTTATTATTTTCTTACCATGGTTCAGTCAGAGTTATTCCTTTCTTATCCTAATTCAGTTAGAGTTAAAACTTTCTTAGCCTGGTTCAGTTAGAGATATTCCTTCCTTAGCCTGATTCAGTTAGAGTTGTTACTTTCTTAGCATGGTTCAGTTAGAGGTATTACTTTCTTAGCCTGATTCAGTTAGAGTTATTACTTTCTTAGCATGGTTCAGTCAGAGTTATTCCATCCTTAGCCTGATCAGTTAGAGATATTACTTTCTTAGCCTCGTTCAGTTAGAGTTATTCCTTCCTTAGCCTGATTCAGTTAGAGATATTACTTTCTTAGCCTGGTTCAGTTACAGTTATTCCTTCCTTAGCCTAATTCAGTTAGAGTTAAAACTTTCTTAGCCTGGTTCAGTTAGAGATATTCCTTCCTTAGCCTGATTCAGTTAGAGTTATTCCTTCCTTAGCTTGATTCAGTTAGAGTTATTACTTTCTTATCTTGGTTCAGTTAGACTTATTACTTTCTTAGCCTGGTTCAGTCGGAGTTATTACTTTTGTAGCCTAATCAGTTAGAATTATTACCTTCTAAGCCTGGTTCAGTTAGAATTATTCCTTCTTTATCCTAACTCAGTTAGAGTTATTACATTCTTAGCCTGATTCAGTTAGATTTCTTCCTTCCTTAATCTGATTCATTTAGAGTTTTTACTTTCTTAGCCTACTTCAATTAGAGTTATTCCTTCCTTAGCGTGATTCAATTAGTGTTATTACTTTCTTAGCCTGATTCAGTTAGAGTTATTCCTTCCTTATCCTGATTCAGTTAGAGTTATTACTTTCTTAGCCTGATTCAGTTAGAGTAATTCCTTCCTTAGCTTGATTCAGTTAGAGTTATTTCTTTCTTATCCTGGTTCAGTTAGAGTTATTCCTTCCTTAGCCTGATTCAGTTAGAGTTGTTATTTTCTTAGATTGGTTCAGTTAGAGTTATTCCTTCCTTATCCTGATTCAGTTAGAGTTATTACTTTGTTAGCCTCGTTCGGTTTATGTTACTCCTTCCTTAGCCTGATTCAGTTAGAGATATTACCTTCTTAGCTTGGTTAAGTTGGAGTTATTCCTTCCTTAGCCTGATTCAATTAAAGTTATTACTTTCTTAGCCTGATTCAGTTAGAGTTACTACTTTCTTAGCCTGGTTCAATTAGAGGTATTCCTTCCTTAGCCTGGTTCAGTTAGACTTATTACTTTCTTAGCCTGATTCCGTTTGAATTATTCCTTCCTTAGCCTGGTTCAGTTAGAGTTATTCTTTCCTTATCCTGGTTGAGTTAGAATTATTCCTTCCTTAGCCTGGTTCAGTTAGAGTTATTCTTTCCTTATCCTGGTTGAGTTAGAGTTATTCCTTCCTTAGCGTGATTCAGTTAGAGTTATTACTTTCTTATCCTGGTTCAGTTAGAGTTATTCCTTCCTTAGCCTGATTCAGTTAGAGTTATTATTTTCTTAGCCTGGTTCAGTTAGAATTATTCCTTCCTTAGCCTGATTCAGTTAGAGTTATTACTTTCTTAGCTTGGTTAAGTTGGAGTTATTCCTTCCTTTGCCTGCTTCAGTTAGAGTTATTACTTTCTTAGCCTGATCCAGTTAGATATTACTTTCTTCGCCTGGTTCAGTCAGAGTTATTCCTTTTGTAGCCTGATTCAGTTAGAGTTATTACTTTCTTAGCCTCGTTTAGTTAGAGTTATTATTTTAATCAAGCAAAAGAAGGAATAACCGTACTATTAGTTTCTTAGCCTGGTTCAATTAGAGTTATTCCTTCCTTAGCCTGACTCAGTTAGATTTATCACTTTAATGAAGCAAAGGAAGCAAAAATATTAGTTTCTCAGTCTGGTTCAGTTAGAGTTCTTCATTCCTTAGCCTGATTCAGTTAGAGTTATTACTTTCTTAGCCTGGTTCAGTGAGAGTTATTACTTCCTTAGCCTAATTCACTTAGAGTTATTACTTTCTAACATGGTTTTCTTAGAGTTATTCCTTTCTTAGCCTGATTCAGTTAGATTTATTCCTTTTTTAGCCTGGTTCAGTTAGAGTTATTCCTTCCTTAGCCTGATTCAGTTAGAGTTATTACTTTCTTAGCCTGGTTCAGTTAGAGGTATTACTTTCTTAGCCTGGTTCAGTCAGAGTTATTCCATCCTTAGCCTGATCAGTTAGAGATATTACTTTCTTATCCTGGTTCAGTTAGACTTATTACTTTCTTAGCCTGGTTCAGTCGGAGTTATTCCTTTTGTAGCCTGATTCAGTTAGAGTTATTACTTTTGTAGCCTAATCAGTTAGAGTTATTACCTTCTTAGCCTTGTCCAGTTAGAGTTATTCCTTCCTTAGCCTGACTGAGTTACAGTTGTTACTTTCTTAGCCTGGTTCAGTTAGAGTTATTATTTTCTTAGCCTGATTCAGTTAGATTTCTTCCTTCCTTAGTCCGATTCATTTAGAGTTATTACTTTCTTAGCCTACTTCAATTAGAGTTATTACTTTCTTAGCCTACTTCAATTAGAGTTATTCCTTCCTTAGCGTGATTCAGTTAGTGTTATTACTTTCTTAGCCTGGTTCAGTTAGACTTATTATTTTCTTAGCCTGGTTCAGTCAGAGTTATTCCTTTTGTAGCCTGATTCAGTTAGAGTTATTACCTTCTTAGCCTGGTTCAGTCGGTGTTATTCCTTTTGTAGCCTGATTCAGTTACCGGTGTTACTTTCTTAGCCTGGTTCAGTTAGAGTTGTTATTTTCTTAGCCTGGTTCAGTTAGAGTTATTCCTTCTTTATTCTAATTCAGTTAGAGTTATTACTTTCTTAGACTGATTCAGTTAGATTTCTTCCTTCCTTAGTCTGATTCATTTAGAGTTATTACTTTCTTATTCTGATTCAGTTAGAGTTATTACTTTCTTAGCCTCGTTCAGTTAGATTCATTACTTTAAGACTTATTTTTTTCATTACTTTATTCATTACTAAGGAAGGAATAACCGTACTATTAGTTTCTTAGCCTGGTTCAATTAGAGTTATTCCTTCCTTAGCCTGTCTCAGTTAGAGTTATTACTTTAATGAAGCAAAGGAAGGAATAACCGTACTATTACTTTCTTAGTCTGGTTCAGTTAGTGTTATTCCTTCCTTAGCCTGATTCCGTTAGAGTTATTACTTTCTTAGCCTGGTTCAGTTAGAGTTATTCCTTCCTTAGCCTAATTCAGTTAGAGTTATTCTTTTCTTAGCATGGTTCAGTTAGAGTTATTCCTTCTTTCGCGTAATTCAGTTAGAATTATTACTTCCTTATCCTGATTCAGTTAGATTTATTCCTTCCTTAGCTTGATTCAGTTAGAGTTATTACTTTCTTATCCTGGTTCAGTTAGAGTTATTCCTTCCTTAGCCTCATTCATTTAGTTATTACTTTCTTCGTCTGGTTCAGTTAGAGTTTCTTAGATTCCTCCTTAGCCTGATTCGGTTAGATGTATAACTTTCTTAACCTGGTTCCGTTAGAGTTATTCTTTCCTTATCCTGGTTGAGTTAGAGTTATTCCTTCCTTAGCGTGATACAGTTACAGTTATTACTTTCTTAGACTGATTCAGTTAGGGTTATTCCTTCCTTATCCTGATTCAGTTAGAGTTATTACTTTCTTAGCCTGATTCAATTAGAGTTATTCCTTCCTTAGCTTGATTCAGTTAGAGTTATTACTTTCTTATCCTGTTTCAGTTAGAGTTATTCCTTCCTTAGCCTGATTCAGTTAGAGTTATTATTTTCTTAGCCTGGTTCAGTTAGAATTATTCCTTTCTTAGCCTGATTCAGTTAGAGTTATTACTTTCTTAGCCTGGTTCAGTTAGAGTTATTCCTTCCTTATCCTGATTCAGTTAGAGTTATTACTTTCTTAGATTGGTTAAGTTGGAGTTATTCCTTCCTTTGCCTGATTCAGTTAGAGTTATTACTTTCTTAACCTGATCCAGTTAGAGTTATTACTTTCTTATCTTGGTTCAGTTAGAGTTTTTACTTCCTTAGCCTGATTCAGTAAGAGTTATTACTTTCTTAGCCTGGTTCAGTTAGAGTTATTCCTTCCTTAGACTGATTCAGTTAGAGTTATTACTTTCTTAGCCTGGTTAAGTTGGGGTTTTCTTTCCTTAGCCTGATTCAGTTGGAGTTATTACTTTCTTAGCCTGATTCAGTTAGAGTTATTCCTTTCTTAGCCTGGTTCAGTCAGAGTTATTCCATCCTTAGCCTGATCAGTTAGAGATATTACTTTCTTATCCTGGTTCAGTTAGACTTATTACTTTCTTAGCCTGGTTCAGTCGGAGTTATTCCTTTTCTAGCCTGATTCAGTTAGAGTTATTACTTTTGTAGCCTAATCAGTTAGAGTTATTACCTTCTTAGCCTGGTTCAGTTAGAGTTATTCCTTCCTTAGCCTGATTCAGTTAAAGATGTGACTTTCTTAGCCTCGTTCAGTTAGAGTTATTATTTTCTTAGCCTGGTTCAGTTAGAGTTATTCCTCTTTATCCTAATTCAGTTAGAGTTATTACTTTCTTAGCCTGATTCAGTTAGATTTCTTCCTTCATTAGTTGTGATTCATTTAGAGTTATTACTTTCTTAGCCTACTTCAATTAGAGTTATTCCTTCCTTAGCGTGATTCAGTTAGTGTTATTACTTTCTTAGCCTGGTTCAGTTAGAGTTATTCCTTACTTATCCTGATTCAGTTAGAGTTATTCCTTCCTTAGCTTGATTCAGTTAGAGTTATTACTTTCTTATCCTGGTTCAGTTAGAGTTATTCCTTCCTTAGCCTGATTCAGTTAGTTATTACTTTCTTAGCCTGGTTCAGTTAGAGGTATTCCTTCCTTAGCCTGATTCAGTTAGAGTTATTCCTTCCTTAGTCTGATTCAGTTAGAGTTATTACTTTCTTCGTCTGGTTCAGTTAGAGTTTCTTAGATTCTTCCTTAGCCTGATTCGGTTAGTGTTATTACTTTCTTAACCTGGTTTAGTTAGAGTTATTCTTTCCTTATCCTGGTTGAGTTAGAGTTATTCCTTCCTTATCGTGATTCAGTTACAGTTATTACTTTCTTAGACTGATTCAGTTAGGGTTATTCCTTCCTTATCGTGATTCAGTTAGAGTTATTCTTTCCTTATCCTGGTTGAGTTAGAGTTATTCCTTCCTTAGCGTGATTCAGTTACAGTTATTACTTTCTTAGACTGATTCAGTTAGGGTTATTCCTTCCTTATCCTGATTCAGCTAGAGTTATTACTTTCTTAGACTGATTCAATTAGAGTTATTCCTTCCTTAGCTTGATTCAGTTAGAGTTATTACTTTCTTATCCTGGTTCAGTTAGAGATATTCCTTCCTTAGCCTGATTCAGTTAGAGTTATTTTTTTCTTACCCTGGTTCAGTTAGAATTAATCCTTCCTTAGCCTGATTCAGTTAGAATTGTTACTTTATTAGCCTGGTTCCGTTAGAGTTATTACTTTCTTAAGGCTGGTTCATTTAGAGTTATTCCTTCCTTAGCCTAATTCAGTTAGAGTTATTACTTTCTTAGATTGTTTAAGTTGGAGTTATTCCTTCCTTTGCCTGATTCAGTTAGAGTTATTACTTTCTTAGCCTGATCCAGTTAGAGTTATTACTTTCTTATCTTGGTTCAGTTAGAGTTATTCCTTCCTTAGCGTGATTCAGTTACAGTTATTACTTTCTTAGCCTGGTTCAGTTAGAGTTATTCCTTCCTTATCCTGATTCATTTAGAGTTATTACTTTCTTAGATTGGTTAAGTTGGAGTTATTCCTTCCTTTGCCTGATTCAGTTAGAGTTATTACTTTCTTAGCCTGATCCAGTTAGAGTTATTACTTTCTTATCTTGGTTCAGTTAGAGTTATTCCTTCCTTAGCCTGATTCAGTAAGAGTTATTACTTTCTTAGCCTGGTTCAGTTAGAGTTATTCCTTCCTTAGCCTGATTCAGTTGGAGTTATTACTTTCTTAGCCTGATTCAGTTAGAGTTATTCCTTTCTTAGCCTGGTTCTGTCAGAGTTATTACTTTCTTAGCCTGGTTCAGTCGGAGTTATTCCTTTTGTAGCCTGATTCAGTTAGAGTTATTACTTTTGTAGCCTAATCAGTTAGAGTTATTACCTTCTTAGCCTGGTTCAGTTGGACTTATTTCTTCCTTAGCCTGATTCAGTTAAAGATGTGACTTTCTTAGCCTCGTTCAGTTAGAGTTATTATTTTCTTAGCCTGGTTCAGTTAGAGTTATTCCTTCTTTATCCTAATTCAGTTAGAGTTATTACTTTCTTAGCCTGATTCAGTTAGATTTCTTCCTTCCTTAGTTGTGATTCATTTAGAGTTATTACTTTCTTAGCCTGGTTCAGTTAGAGTTATTCCTTCCTTAGCCTGATTCAGTTAGAGTTATTACTTTTTTAGACTGGTTAAATTGAAGTTTTCCTTCTTTAGCCTGATTCAGTTAGGGTTATGACTTTCTTAGCCTGATTCAGTTAGAGTTATTACTTTTTTAGCCTGGTTCAGTCAGAGTTATTCCATCCTTAGCCTGATCAATTAGAGATATTACTTTCTTATCCTGGTTCAGTTAGACTTATTACTTTCTTAGTCTGGTTCAGTCGGAGTTATTCCTTTTGTAGCCTGATTCAGTTAGAATTATTACCTTCTTAGCCTGGTTCAGTTAGAGTTATTCCTTCCTTAGCCTGATTCAGTTACAGTTGTTACTTTCTTAGCCTGATTCAGTTAGATTATTACTTTCTTAGCCTGATTCAGTTAGATTTCTTCCTTCCTTAATCTGATTCATTTAGAGTTATTACTTTCTTAGCCTACTTCATTTAGAGTTATTCCTTCCTTAGCGTGATTCAGTTAGTGTTATTACTTCCTTAGACTGATTCAGTTAGAGTTATTCTTTCCTTAGCCTGATTCAGTTAGAGTTATTACTTCCTTAGCCTGATTCAGATAGAGTAATTCCTTCCTTAGCTTGATTCAGTTAGAGTTATTTCTTTCTTATCCTGGTTCAGTTAGAGTTATTCCTTCCTTAGCCTGATTCAGTTAGAGTTATTATTTTCTTAGATTGGTTCAGTTAGAGTTATTCCTTCCTTAGCCTGATTCAGTTAGAGTTATTACTTTCTTAGCCTCGTTCAGTTAGAGTTACTCCTTCCTTAGCCTGATTCAGTTAGAGTTATTACCTTCTTAGCTTGGTTAATTTGGAGTTATTCCTTCCTTAGCCTGATTCAATTAAAGTTATTACTTCCTTAGCCTGATTCAGTTACAGTTGTTACTTTCTTAGCCTGATTCAGTTAGAGTTATTATTTTCTTAGACTGGTTCAGTTAGAGTTATTCCTTCTTTATCCTAATTCAGTTAGAGTTATTACTTTCTTAGCCTGATTCAGTCAGATTTCTTCCTTCCTTAATCTGATTCATTTAGAGTTATTACTTTCTTAGCCTGGTTCAGTTAGAGTTATTCCTTCCTTATCCTGATTCAGTTAGAGTTATTACTTTCTTAGATTGGTTAAGTTGGAGTTATTCCTTCCTTTGCCTGATTCAGTTAGAGTTATTACTTTCTTAACCTGATCCAGTTAGAGTTATTACTTTCTTATCTTGGTTCAGTTAGAGTTTTTACTTCCTTAGCCTGATTCAGTAAGAGTTATTACTTTCTTAGCCTGGTTCAGTTAGAGTTATTCCTTCCTTAGACTGATTCAGTTAGAGTTATTACTTTCTTAGCCTGGTTAAGTTGGGGTTTTCTTTCCTTAGCCTGATTCAGTTGGAGTTATTACTTTCTTAGCCTGATTCAGTTAGAGTTATTCCTTTCTTAGCCTGGTTCAGTCAGAGTTATTCCATCCTTAGCCTGATCAGTTAGAGATATTACTTTCTTATCCTGGTTCAGTTAGACTTATTACTTTCTTAGCCTGGTTCAGTCGGAGTTATTCCTTTTGTAGCCTGATTCAGTTAGAGTTATTACTTTTGTAGCCTAATCAGTTAGAGTTATTACCTTCTTAGCCTGGTTCAGTTAGAGTTATTCCTTCCTTAGCCTGATTCAGTTAAAGATGTGACTTTCTTAGCCTCGTTCAGTTAGAGTTATTATTTTCTTAGCCTGGTTCAGTTAGAGTTATTCCTCTTTATCCTAATTCAGTTAGAGTTATTACTTTCTTAGCCTGATTCAGTTAGATTTCTTCCTTCATTAGTTGTGATTCATTTAGAGTTATTACTTTCTTAGCCTACTTCAATTAGAGTTATTCCTTCCTTAGCGTGATTCAGTTAGTGTTATTACTTTCTTAGCCTGGTTCAGTTAGAGTTATTCCTTACTTATCCTGATTCAGTTAGAGTTATTCCTTCCTTAGCTTGATTCAGTTAGAGTTATTACTTTCTTATCCTGGTTCAGTTAGAGTTATTCCTTCCTTAGCCTGATTCAGTTAGTTATTACTTTCTTAGCCTGGTTCAGTTAGAGGTATTCCTTCCTTAGCCTGATTCAGTTAGAGTTATTCCTTCCTTAGTCTGATTCAGTTAGAGTTATTACTTTCTTCGTCTGGTTCAGTTAGAGTTTCTTAGATTCTTCCTTAGCCTGATTCGGTTAGTGTTATTACTTTCTTAACCTGGTTCAGTTAGAGTTATTCTTTCCTTATCCTGGTTGAGTTAGAGTTATTCCTTCCTTAGCGTGATTCAGTTACAGTTATTACTTTCTTAGACTGATTCAGTTAGGGTTATTCCTTCCTTATCGTGATTCAGTTAGAGTTATTCTTTCCTTATCCTGGTTGATTTAGAGTTATTCCTTCCTTAGCGTGATTCAGTTACAGTTATTACTTTCTTAGACTGATTCAGTTAGGGTTATTCCTTCCTTATCCTGATTCAGCTAGAGTTATTACTTTCTTAGACTGATTCAATTAGAGTTATTCCTTCCTTAGCTTGATTCAGTTAGAGTTATTACTTTCTTATCCTGGTTCAGTTAGAGATATTCCTTCCTTAGCCTGATTCAGTTAGAGTTATTTTTTTCTTACCCTGGTTCAGTTAGAATTAATCCTTCCTTAGCCTGATTCAGTTAGAATTGTTACTTTATTAGCCTGGTTCCGTTAGAGTTATTACTTTCTTAAGGCTGGTTCATTTAGAGTTATTCCTTCCTTAGCCTAATTCAGTTAGTGTTATTACTTTCTTAGATTATTTAAGTTGGAGTTATTCCTTCCTTTGCCTGATTCAGTTAGAGTTATTACTTTCTTAGCCTGATCCAGTTAGAGTTATTACTTTCTTATCTTGGTTCAGTTAGAGTTATTCCTTCCTTAGCGTGATTCAGTTACAGTTATTACTTTCTTAGCCTGGTTCAGTTAGAGTTATTCCTTCCTTATCCTGATTCATTTAGAGTTATTACTTTCTTAGATTGGTTAAGTTGGAGTTATTCCTTCCTTTGCCTGATTCAGTTAGAGTTATTACTTTCTTAGCCTGATCCAGTTAGAGTTATTACTTTCTTATCTTGGTTCAGTTAGAGTTATTCCTTCCTTAGCCTGATTCAGTAAGAGTTACTACTTTCTTAGCCTGGTTCAGTTAGAGTTATTCCTTCCTTAGCCTGATTCAGTTGGAGTTATTACTTTCTTAGCCTGATTCAGTTAGAGTTATTCCTTTCTTAGCCTGGTTCTGTCAGAGTTATTACTTTCTTAGCCTGGTTCAGTCGGAGTTATTCCTTTTGTAGCCTGATTCAGTTAGAGTTATTACTTTTGTAGCCTAATCAGTTAGAGTTATTACCTTCTTAGCCTGGTTCAGTTGGACTTATTCCTTCCTTAGCCTGATTCAGTTAAAGATGTGACTTTCTTAGCCTCGTTCAGTTAGAGTTATTATTTTCTTAGCCTGGTTCAGTTAGAGTTATTCCTTCTTTATCCTAATTCAGTTAGAGTTATTACTTTCTTAGCCTGATTCAGTTAGATTTCTTCCTTCCTTAGTTGTGATTCATTTAGAGTTATTACTTTCTTAGCCTGGTTCAGTTAGAGTTATTCCTTTCTTAGCCTGATTCAGTTAGAGTTATTACTTTTTTAGACTGGTTAAATTGAAGTTTTCCTTCTTTAGCCTGATTCAGTTAGAGTTATGACTTTCTTAGCCTGATTCAGTTAGAGTTATTACTTTTTTAGCCTGGTTCAGTCAGAGTTATTCCATCCTTAGCCTGATCAATTAGAGATATTACTTTCTTATCCTGGTTCAGTTAGACTTATTACTTTCTTAGCCTGGTTCAGTCGGAGTTATTCCTTTTGTAGCCTGATTCAGTTAGAATTATTACCTTCTTAGCCTGGTTCAGTTAGAGTTATTCCTTCCTTAGCCTGATTCAGTTACAGTTGTTACTTTCTTAGCCTGGTTCAGTTAGATTATTACTTTCTTAGCCTGATTCAGTTAGATTTCTTCCTTCCTTAATCTGATTCATTTAGAGTTATTACTTTCTTAGCCTACTTCATTTAGAGTTATTCCTTCCTTAGCGTGATTCAGTTAGTGTTATTACTTCCTTAGACTGATTCAGTTAGAGTTATTCTTTCCTTAGCCTGATTCAGTTAGAGTTATTACTTCCTTAGCCTGATTCAGATAGAGTAATTCCTTCCTTAGCTTGATTCAGTTAGAGTTATTTCTTTCTTATCCTGGTTCAGTTAGAGTTATTCCTTCCTTAGCCTGATTCAGTTAGAGTTATTATTTTCTTAGATTGGTTCAGTTAGAGTTATTCCTTCCTTAGCCTGATTCAGTTAGAGTTATTACTTTCTTAGCCTCGTTCAGTTAGAGTTACTCCTTCCTTAGCCTGATTCAGTTAGAGTTATTACCTTCTTAGCTTGGTTAATTTGGAGTTATTCCTTCCTTAGCCTGATTCAATTAAAGTTATTACTTCCTTAGCCTGATTCAGTTACAGTTGTTACTTTCTTAGCCTGATTCAGTTAGAGTTATTATTTTCTTAGACTGGTTCAGTTAGAGTTATTCCTTCTTTATCCTAATTCAGTTAGAGTTATTACTTTCTTAGCCTGATTCAGTCAGATTTCTTCCTTCCTTAATCTGATTCATTTAGAGTTATTACTTTCTTAGCCTGGTTCAGTTAGAGTTATTCCTTCCTTATCCTGATTCAGTTAGAGTTATTACTTCCTTAGCCTGGTTCAGTTAGAGTTATTCCTTCCTTAGCCTGATTCAGTTATAGTTGTTACTTTATTAGCCTGGTTCAGTTAGAGTTATTACTTTCTTAGGCTGGTTCATTTAGAGTTTTTACTTCCTTAGCCTGATTCAGTAAGAGTTATTACTTTCTTAGCCTGGTTCAGTTAGAGTTATTCCTTCCTTAGACTGATTCAGTTAGAGTTATTACTTTCTTAGCCTGGTTAAGTTGGGGTTTTCTTTCCTTAGCCTGATTCAGTTGGAGTTATTACTTTCTTAGCCTGATTCAGTTAGAGATATTACTTTCTTATCCTGGTTCAGTTAGACTTATTACTTTCTTAGCCTGGTTCAGTCGGAGTTATTCCTTTTGTAGCCTGATTCAGTTAGAGTTATTACTTTTGTAGCCTAATCAGTTAGAGTTATTACCTTCTTAGCCTGGTTCAGTTAGAGTTATTCCTTCCTTAGCCTGATTCAGTTAAAGATGTGACTTTCTTAGCCTCGTTCAGTTAGAGTTATTATTTTCTTAGCCTGGTTCAGTTAGAGTTATTCCTCTTTATCCTAATTCAGTTAGAGTTATTACTTTCTTAGCCTGATTCAGTTAGATTTCTTCCTTCATTAGTTGTGATTCATTTAGAGTTATTACTTTCTTAGCCTACTTCAATTAGAGTTATTCCTTCCTTAGCGTGATTCAGTTAGTGTTATTACTTTCTTAGCCTGGTTCAGTTAGAGTTATTCCTTACTTATCCTGATTCAGTTAGAGTTATTCCTTCCTTAGCTTGATTCAGTTAGAGTTATTACTTTCTTATCCTGGTTCAGTTAGAGTTATTCCTTCCTTAGCCTGATTCAGTTAGTTATTACTTTCTTAGCCTGGTTCAGTTAGAGGTATTCCTTCCTTAGCCTGATTCAGTTAGAGTTATTCCTTCCTTAGTCTGATTCAGTTAGAGTTATTACTTTCTTCGTCTGGTTCAGTTAGAGTTTCTTAGATTCTTCCTTAGCCTGATTCGGTTAGTGTTATTACTTTCTTAACCTGGTTCAGTTAGAGTTATTCTTTCCTTATCCTGGTTGAGTTAGAGTTATTCCTTCCTTAGCGTGATTCAGTTACAGTTATTACTTTCTTAGACTGATTCAGTTAGGGTTATTCCTTCCTTATCGTGATTCAGTTAGAGTTATTCTTTCCTTATCCTGGTTGAGTTAGAGTTATTCCTTCCTTAGCGTGATTCAGTTACAGTTATTACTTTCTTAGACTGATTCAGTTAGGTTTATTCCTTCCTTATCCTGATTCAGCTAGAGTTATTACTTTCTTAGACTGATTCAATTAGAGTTATTCCTTCCTTAGCTTGATTCAGTTAGAGTTATTACTTTCTTATCCTGGTTCAGTTAGAGATATTCCTTCCTTAGCCTGATTCAGTTAGAGTTATTTTTTTCTTTCCCTGGTTCAGTTAGAATTAATCCTTCCTTAGCCTGATTCAGTTAGAATTGTTACTTTATTAGCCTGGTTCCGTTAGAGTTATTACTTTCTTAAGGCTGGTTCATTTAGAGTTATTCCTTCCTTAGCCTAATTCAGTTAGTGTTATTACTTTCTTAGATTGTTTAAGTTGGAGTTATTCCTTCCTTTGCCTGATTCAGTTAGAGTTATTACTTTCTTAGCCTGATCCAGTTAGAGTTATTACTTTCTTATCTTGGTTCAGTTAGAGTTATTCCTTCCTTAGCCTGATTCAGTAAGAGTTATTACTTTCTTAGCCTGGTTCAGTTAGAGTTATTCCTTCCTTAGCCTGATTCAGTTGGAGTTATTACTTTCTTAGCCTGATTCAGTTAGAGTTATTCCTTTCTTAGCCTGGTTCTGTCAGAGTTATTACTTTCTTAGCCTGGTTCAGTCGGAGTTATTCCTTTTGTAGCCTGATTCAGTTAGAGTTATTACTTTTGTAGCCTAATCAGTTAGAGTTATTACCTTCTTAGCCTGGTTCAGTTGGACTTATTCCTTCCTTAGCCTGATTCAGTTAAAGATGTGACTTTCTTAGCCTCGTTCAGTTAGAGTTATTATTTTCTTAGCCTGGTTCAGTTAGAGTTATTCCTTCTTTATCCTAATTCAGTTAGAGTTATTACTTTGTTAGCCTGATTCAGTTAGATTTCTTCCTTCCTTAGTTGTGATTCATTTAGAGTTATTACTTTCTTAGCCTGGTTCAGTTAGAGTTATTCCTTCCTTAGCCTGATTCAGTTAGAGTTATTACTTTTTTAGACTGGTTAAATTGAAGTTTTCCTTCTTTAGCCTGATTCAGTTAGAGTTATGACTTTCTTAGCCTGATTCAGTTAGAGTTATTACTTTTTTAGCCTGGTTCAGTCAGAGTTATTCCATCCTTAGCCTGATCAATTAGAGATATTACTTTCTTATCCTGGTTCAGTTAGACTTATTACTTTCTTAGCCTGGTTCAGTCGGAGTTATTCCTTTTGTAGCCTGATTCAGTTAGAATTATTACCTTCTTAGCCTGGTTCAGTTAGAGTTATTCCTTCCTTAGCCTGATTCAGTTACAGTTGTTACTTTCTTAGCCTGATTCAGTTAGATTATTACTTTCTTAGCCTGATTCAGTTAGATTTCTTCCTTCCTTAATCTGATTCATTTAGAGTTATTACTTTCTTAGCCTACTTCATTTAGAGTTATTCCTTCCTTAGCGTGATTCAGTTAGTGTTATTACTTCCTTAGACTGATTCAGTTAGAGTTATTCTTTCCTTAGCCTGATTCAGTTAGAGTTATTACTTCCTTAGCCTGATTCAGATAGAGTAATTCCTTCCTTAGCTTGATTCAGTTAGAGTTATTTCTTTCTTATCCTGGTTCAGTTAGAGTTATTCCTTCCTTAGCCTGATTCAGTTAGAGTTATTATTTTCTTAGATTGGTTCAGTTAGAGTTATTCCTTCCTTAGCCTGATTCAGTTAGAGTTATTACTTTCTTAGCCTCGTTCAGTTAGAGTTACTCCTTCCTTAGCCTGATTCAGTTAGAGTTATTACCTTCTTAGCTTGGTTAATTTGGAGTTATTCCTTCCTTAGCCTGATTCAATTAAAGTTATTACTTCCTTAGCCTGATTCAGTTACAGTTGTTACTTTCTTAGCCTGATTCAGTTAGAGTTATTATTTTCTTAGACTGGTTCAGTTAGAGTTATTCCTTCTTTATCCTAATTCAGTTAGAGTTATTACTTTCTTAGCCTGATTCAGTCAGATTTCTTCCTTCCTTAATCTGATTCATTTAGAGTTATTACTTTCTTAGCCTACTTCAATTAGAGTTATTCCTTCGTTAGCGTGATTCAGTTACAGTTATTACTTCCTTAGCCTGGTTCAGTTAGAGTTGTTCCTTCCTTAGCCTGATTCAGTTATAGTTGTTACTTTATTAGCCTGGTTCAGTTAGAGTTATTACTTTCTTAGGCTGGTTCATTTAGAGTTATTCCTTCCTTAGCCTGATTCAGTTAGAGTTATTATTTTCTTAGCCTGGTTCAGTTAGAATTACTCCTTCCTTAGCCTGATTCAGTTAGAATTATTCCTTCCTTAGCCTGATTCAATTAGAGTTATTACTTTTTTAGACTGGTTAAATTGAAGTTTTCCTTCCTTAGCCTGATTCAGTTAGAGTTATGACTTTCTTAGCCTGATTCAGTTAGAGTTATTACTTTTTTAGCCTGGTTCAGTCAGAGTTATTCCATCCTTAGCCTGATCAATTAGAGATATTACTTTCTTATCCTGGTTCAGTTAGACTTATTACTTTCTTAGCCTGGTTCAGTCGGAGTTATTCCTTATGTAGCCTGATTCATTTAGAATTTTTACCTTCTTAGCCTGGTTCAGTTAGAGTTATTCCTTCCTTAGCCTAATTCAGTTAGAGTTATTACCTTCTTAGCCTCGTTCAGTTAGAGTTACTCCTTCCTTAGCCTGATTCAGTTAGAGTTATTACCTTCTTAGCTTGGTTAAGTTGGAGTTATTCCTTCCTTAGCCTGATTCAATTAAAGTTATTACTTTCTTAGCCTGATTCAGTTAGGGTTATTACTTTCTTAGCCTGGTTCAGTTAGAGTTATTTCTTTCTTAGCCTGGTTCAGTTACAGTTATTCCTTCCTTAGCCTGATTCAGGTAGAGTTACTACTTTGTTAGCCTGGTTCAGTTAGACTTATTACTTTCTTAGCCTGGTTCAGTCGGAGTTATTCCTTTTGTAGCCTGATTCAGTTAGAGTCATTACCTTCTTAGCCTGGTTCAATTAGAGTTATTACTTTTGTAGCGTGATTCAGTTAGAGTTATTATTTTCTTACCCTGGTTCAGTTAGATTTATTCCTTCCTTAGCCTAATTCAGTTAGAGTTATTACTTTCTTAGCCTGATTGAGTTAGATTTCTTCCTTCCTTAGTCTGATTCATTTAGAGTTATTACTTTCTTAACCTACTTCAATTAGAGTTATTCCTTCCTTAGCGTGATTCAGTTAGTGTTATTACTTTCTTAGCCTGGTTCAGTTAGAGTTATTCCTTCCTTATCCTGATTCAGTTAGAGTTATTACTTTCTTAGCTTGGTTAAGTTGGAGTTATTCCTTCCTTTGCCTGATTCAGTTAGAGTTATTACTTTCTTAGCCTACTTCAACTAGAGTTATTCCTTCCTTAGCGTGATTCAGTTAGTATTATTACTTTCTTAGCCTGATTCAGTTAGATTTATTCCTTCCTTAGCCTGATTCAGTTAGAATTATTACTGTCTTATCCTGTTTCAGTTAGAGTTATTCCTTCCTTAGCTTGATTCAGTTAGAGTTATTACTTTCTTAGCCTGGTTCAGTTAGAGTTATTCCTTCCTTATCCTGATTCAGTTAGAGTTATTACCTTCTTAGCTTGGTTAAGTTGGAGTTATTCCTTCCTTTGCCTGATTCAGTTAGAGTTATTACTTTCTTAGCTTGATTAAGTTGGAGTTATTCCTTCCTTTGCCTGATTCAGTTAGAGTTATTAGTTTCTTAGCCTACTTCAACTAGAGTTTTTCCTTCCTTAGCGTGATTCAGTTAGAATTATTACTTTCTTATCCTGATTCAGTTAGAGTTATTCCTTCCTTAGCTTGATTCATTTAGAGTTATTACTTTCTTATCCTGGTTCAGTTAGAGTTATTCCTTCCTTAGCCTGATTCAGTTAGTTATTACTTTCTTAGCCTGGTTCAGTTAGAGGTATTCCTTCCTTAGCCTGATTCAGTTAGAGTTATTCCTTCCTTAGTCTGATTCAGTTAGAGTTATTCCTTCCTTAGTCTGATTCAGTTAGAGTTATTACTTTCTTCGTCTGGTTCAGTTAGAGTTTCTTAGATTCTTCCTTAGCCTGATTCGGTTAGAGTTATTACTTCCTTAACCTGGTTTCGTTAGAGTTATTCTTTCCTTATCCTGGTTGAGTCAGAGTTATTCCTTCCTTAGCGTGATTCAGTTACAGTTATTCCTTTCTTAGACTGATTCAGTTAGGGTTATTCCTTCCTTATCCTGATTCAGTTAGGGTTATTCCTTCCTTATCCTGATTCAGTTGGAGTTATTCCTTCCTTTGCCTGATTCAGTTAGATTTATTACTTTCTTAGCCTGATCCAGTTAGAGTTATTACTTTCTTATCTTGGTTCAGTTAGAGTTATTCCTTCCTTAGCCTGATTCAGTAAGAGTTATTATTTTCTTAGCCTGCTTCAGTTAGAGTTATTCCTTCCTTAGCCTGATTCAGTTAGAGTTATTACTTTCTTAGCCTGGTTCAGTTGGAGTTTTCCTTCCTTAGCCTGATTCAGTTGCAGTTATTACTTTCTTAGCCTGATATAGTTAGAGATATTACTTTCTTATCCTGGTTCAGTTAGACTTATTACTTTCTTAGCCTGCTTCAGTCGGCGTTATTCCTTTTGTAGCCTGATTCAGTTAGAGTTATTACTTTTGTAGCCTAATCATTTAGAGTTATTACCTTCTTAGCCTGGTTCAGTTAGAGTTATTCCTTCCTTAGCCTGATTCAGTTAAATTTGTTACTTTCTTAGCCGGGTTCAGTTAGAGTTATTATTTTCTTAGCCTGGTTCAGTTAGAGATATTCCTTCTTTATCCTAATTCAGTTAGAGTTATTACTTTCTTAGCCTACTTCAATTAGAGTTATTCCTTCCTTAGCGTGATTCAGTTAGTGTTATTACTTTCTTAGCCTGGTTAAGTTGGAGTTATTCCTTCCTTTGCCTGATTCAGTTAGAGTTATTACTTTCTTAGCTTGGTTAAGTTGGAGTTATTCCTTCCTTAGCCTGATTCGGTTAGAGTTATTACTTTCTTAGCCTGATTCAGTTTGAATTATTCCTTCCTTAGTCTGATTCAGTTAGAGTTATTATTTTCTTAGCCTGGTTTATTTAGAGTTATTCCTTCCTTAGCATAATTCAGTTAGTGTTATTACTTTCTTAGACTGATTCAAGTAGAGTTATTCCTTCGTTAGCCTGATTCAGTTAGAATTATTACTTTCTTAGCCTGATTCAGTTAGAGTTATTCCTTCCTTGGTCTGATTCAGTTAGAGTTATTACTTTCTTAGCCTGGTTCAGTTAGATTTATTTCTTCCTTCGCCTGATTCAGTTAGAGTTATTCCTTCCTTAGCCTGATTCAGTTAGAGTTATTACTTTCTTAGCCTGAATCATTTAGAGTTATTCCTTCCTTAGTCTGATTCAGTTAGCTTTATTACTCTCGTAGCCTGGTTCAGTTAGAGTTATTCCTTCCTTAGCCTGATTCAGTTAGAGTTATTACTTTCTTAGCCTGATTCAGTTAGAGTTATTCCATCCTTAGCTTGATTCAGTTAGAGTTATTACTTTCTTAGCCTAGTTCAATTAGAGTTATTCCTTCCTTAGCCTGATTCAGGTTTGAGTTATTATTTTCTTAGCCTGGTTCAGTTACAATTATTCGTTCCTTAGCCTGATTCAGTTAGATTTATTACTTTCTTAGCCTGGTTCAGTTACAGTTATTACTTTTGTAGCCTGATTCAATTTTGATTTATTATTTTCTTATCCTGGTTCAGTTACAATTATTCGTTCCTTAGCCTGATTCAGTTAGATTTATTACTTTCTTAGCCTGGTTCAGTTAGAGTTATTACTTTTGTAGCCAGATTCAGTTAGAGTTATTACTTTCTTAGCCTGGTTCAGTTAGAGTTGTTATTTCCTTAGCCTGATTCATTTAGAGTTATTACTTTCTTAGCCATGTTCAGTTAGACTTATTACTTTCTTAGCCTGGTTGAGTTAGAGTTATTACTTTTGTAGCCTGATTCAGGTTTGATTTATTATTTTCTTAGCCTGGTTCAGTTACAATTATTCGTTCCTTAGCCTGATTCAGGTAGAGTTATTACCTGCTTAGCCTGGTTCAGTTAGAGTTATTACTTTTGTAGCCTGATTCAGTTATAGTTTTTACTTTCTTAGCGTGGTTCAGTTAGAATTATTGCTTTCTTATCCTGGTTCAATTAGAGTTATTCTTCTTAGTTTGATTCAGTTAGAATTATTACTTTCTTAGCCTGATTCAGTTAGAGTTATTCCTTCCTTAGCTTGATTCAGTTAGAGTTATTACTTTCTTATCCTGGTTCAGTTAGAGTTATTCCTTCCTTAGCCTGATTAAGTTAGAGTTATTATTTTCTTAGCCTGGTGCAGTTAGAGTTATTCCTTCCTTAGCCTGATTCTGTTAGATTTATTACTTTTTTAGCCTGATTCAGTTAGGGTTATTCCTTCCTTAACCTGATTCATTTAGTGTTATTGCTTTCTTAGCCTGGTTAAGTTCGAGTTATTTCTTCCTTAGCCTGATTCAGTTAGATTTATTACTTTCTTAGCCTGATTCAGTTAGAGTTATTAATTTCTTAGCCTGGTTCAGTCAGAGTTATTCCTTCCTTAGCCTGATTCAGTTAGAGATATTACTTTCCTAGCTTGGTTCAGTTAGACTTATTACTTTCTTAGCCTGGTTCAGTCAGAGTTAATCCTTTTGTAACCTGATTCAGTTAGAGTTATTACTTTTGTATCCTGATTCATTTAGAGTTATTACCTTCTTAGCCTGGTTCAGTTAGAGTTATTACTTTTGTAGCCTGATTCAGTTAGAGTTATTACTTTCTTAGCCTGGTTCAATTAGAGTTATTCCTTCCTAAACAAATCCTGTTAGAATTATTACTTTCTTAGCCTGGTTCAGTTAGAGTTATTCCTTCCTTAGTCTGATTCAATTAGAGTTATTTCTTCCTTAGTCTGATTCAGTTACAGTTATTACTTTCTTAGCCTGGTTCAGTTAGATTTATTACTTCCTTAGCCTGATTCGGTTAGAGTTATTACTTTCTTATCCTGGTTCAGTTAGACTTATTACTTTCTTAGCCTGGTTCAGTAAGAGTTATTCCATTTGTAGCCTGATTCAGTTAGAGTTATTACTTTCTTAGCCTCGATCAGTTAGAGTTATTACTTTAATCAAGCTAAGGAAGGAATATCCGTACTATTAGTTTCTTAGCCTGATTCTAGAGTTATTCCTTCCTTAGCCTGACTCAGTTAGAGTTATTACTTTAATGAAGCAAAGGAAGGAATAACCGTACTATTACTTTCTTAGCCTGGTTCAGTTAGAGTTATTCCTTCCTTAGCCTGATTCAGTTAGAGTTATTACTTTCTTAGCCTGGTTCAGTTAGAGTTATTACTTTTGTAGCCTGATTCAGTTAGAATTATTACTTTCTTAGTCTGGTTCAGTTAGAGTTTTTCCTTCCTTATCCTGATTCAGTTAGAGTTATTACTTTCTTAGCCTGGTTCAGTTAGACTTATTACTTTCTTAGCCTGGTTCAGTTAGACTTATTACTTTCTTAGCCCGGTTCAGTCAGAGTTATTTCTTTTGTAGCCTGATTCAGTTACAGTCATTAACTTCTTAGCCTGGTTCAGTTAGAGTTATTACTTTTGTAGCCTGATTTAGTTAGAGTTATTATTATCTTAGCCTGGTTCAGTTAGAGTTATTCCTTCCTTAGCCTAATTCAGTTAGAGTTATTCTTTCCTTAGCGTGATTCAGTTAGAGTTATAACTTTCTTAGCCTGATTCAGTTAGAGTTATTACTTTCTTAGCCTGGATCAGTTAGAGTTATTCCTTCCTTAGTCTTATTCAGTTAGAGATATTGCTTCCTTAACATGATTCAGTTAGACTTATTACTTTCTTAGCCTGGTTCAGTCAGAGTTATTCCTTTTGTTGCCTGATTTAGTTAGAGTTATTACTTTCTTAGCCTCGTTCAGTTAGAGTTATTATTTTAATCAAGCTAAGGAAGGAATAACCGTACTATCACTTTCTTAGTCTGGTTCAGTTAGAGTTATTCCTTCCTTATCCTGACTCAGTTAGAGTTATTACTTTAATGAAGCAAAGGAAGGAATAACCGTACTATTACTTTCTTAGTCTGGTTCAGTTAGAGTTATTCCTTCCTTATCCTGATTCCGTTAGAGTTATTACTTTCTTAGCCTGGTTCAGTTAGAGTTATTCCTTCCTTAGCCTAATTCAGTTAGAGTTATTACTTTCTTAGCATGGTTCACTTAGAGTTATTCCTTCCTTAGCCTGATTCAGTTAGAGTTATTACTTTTGTAGCCTGATTTAGTTAGAGTCATTACTTTCTTAGCCTGGTTCAGTTAGAGTTATTCCTTCCTTAGCTTGATTCAATTAGGGTTATTACTCTCTTAGCCTTGTTCAGTTAGACGTATTACTTTCTTAGCCTGGTTCAGTCAGAATTATTCCTTTTGTAGCCTGATCCAGTTAGAGTCATTACCTTCTTAGCCTCGTTCAGTTAGAGTTATTACTTTTGTAGCCTGATTCAGTTAGAGTTATTACTTTCTTAGCCTGGTTCAGTCAGAGTTATTCCTTTTGTAGCCTGATTCAGTTAGAGTTATTACTTTCTTAGCCTCGTTCAGTTAGAGATATTATTTTAATCAAGGTAAGGAAGGAATAACCGTACTATTAGTTGCTTAGCCTGGTTCAATTACAGTTATTCCTTCCTTAGCCTGACTCAGTTAGAGTTATTACTTTACTGAAGCAAAGGAAGGAATAACCGTAATATTACTTTCTTAGTCTGGTTCAGTTAGAGTTATTCCTTCCTTAGCCTGATTCAGTTAGAGTTATTACTTTCTTAGCCTGGTTCAGTTAGAGTTATTACTTTTGTAGCCTGATTCAGTTAGAGTTATTACTTTCTTAGCCTGGTTCAGTTAGAGATTTTCCTTCCTTAGCCTGATCCAGTTAGAGTTATTACTTTCTTAGACTGGTTCAGTTAGACTTATTATTTTCTTAGCCTGGTTCATTCAGAGTTATTCCTTTTGTAGCCTGATTCAGTTAGAGTTATTCCCTCCTTAGCCTGATTCAATTAGAGTTATTAATATCTTCGCCTGGTTCAGTTAGAGTTATTCCTTCCTTAGCCTAATTCAGTTAGCGTTATTCCTTCCTTAGCGTGATTCAGATAGAGTTATTACTTTCTTAGCCTGATTCAGTTAGAGTTATTCCTTCCTTAGCCTGATTCAGTTAGAGTTATTACTTTCTTAGCCTGATTCAGTTAGAGTTATTCCTTCCTTAGCTTGATTCAGTTAGAGTTATTTCTTTCTTATCCTGGTTCTGTTAGAGTTATTCCTTCCTTAGCCTGATTCAGTTAGAGTTATTATTTTCTTAGATTGGTTCAGTTAGAGTTATTCCTTACTTAGCCTGATTCAGTTAGAGTTATTACTTTCTTAGCCTGGTTCAGTTAGAGTTATTACTTTTGTAGCCTGATTCAGTTAGAGTTATTACTTTCTTAGCCTGGTTCATTTAGAGTTTTTCCTTCCTTAGCCTGATCCAGTTAGAGATATTACTTTCTTAGACTGGTTCAGTTAGACTTATTATTTCCTTAGCCTGGTTCATTCAGAGTTATTCCTTTTGTAGCCTGATTCAGTTAGAGTTATTCCCTCCTTAGCCTGATTCAATTAGAGTTATTAATATCTTCGCCTGGTTCAGTTAGAGTTATTCCTTCCTTAGCCTAATTCAGTTAGAGTTATTCCTTCCTTAGCGTGATTCAGATAGAGTTATTCCATTCTTAGCCTGATTCAGTTAGAGTTATTCCTTCCTTAGCTTGATTCATTTAGAGTTATTACTTTATTATCCTGGTTCAGTTAGAGTTAATCCTTCCTTAGCCTGATTCAGTTAGAGTTATTATTTTCTTAGCCTGGTTCAGTTAGATTTATTCCTTTCTTAGCCTGATTCAGTTACAGTTATTACTTTCTTAGCCTGGTTCAGTTAGATTTATTCCTTTCTTAGCATAATCCAATTAGAGTTATTACTTTCTTGGCCTGATTCATTTAGAGTTATTCCTTCCTTAGCCTGATTCAGTTACAGTTATTACTTTCTTAGCCTGATTCAGTTACAGTTATTACTTTCTTAGCCTGATTCAGTTAGAGTTATTCCCTCCTTAGCCTGATTCAATTAGAGTTATTACTTTTTTAGCCTGGTTCAGTTAGAGTTATTCCTTTTGTAGCCTGATTCAGTTAGAGTCATTACCTTCTTAGCCTGATTCAGTTAGAGTTCTTCCTTCCTTAGTCTGATTCAGTTAGAGGTATTACTTTCTTAGCCTGATTCAATTAGAGTTATTCCCTCCTTAGCCTGATTCAATTAGAGTTATTCTTTTCTTAGCCTGGTTCAGTTAGAGTTATTCCTTCCTTAGCCTGATTCAGTTAGAGTTATTATTTTCGTAGCCTGGTTCAGTTAGAGTTATTCCTTTCGTAGCCTGATTCAGTTAGAGTCATTACCTTCTTAGCCTGATTCAGTTAGAGTTCTTCCTTCCTTAGTCTGATTCAGTTAGAGGTATTACTTTCTTAGCCTGATTCAATTAGAGTTATTCCCTCCTTAGCCTGATTCAATTTGAGTTATTACTTTCTTAGCCTGGTTCAGTTAGAGTTATTCCTTCCTTAGCCTAATTAAGTTAGAGTTATCCCTTCCTTAGCGTGATTAAGTTAGGGTTATTACTTCTTAGCCTGATTCAGTTAGAGTTATTCCTTCCTTAGCTTGATTCAGTTAGAGTGATTATTTCCTTATCCTGGTTCAGTTAGAATTATACCTTCCTTAGCCTGATTCAGTTAGAGTTATTACTTTCTTATTCTGGTTCAGTTAGAGTTATTCCTTCCTTAGTCTGATTCAGTTAGAGTTGTTACTTTCTTAGCCTGGTTCAGTTAGAGTTACTACTTTCTTAGCCTGGTTCAGTTAGAGTTATTCCTTCTTTAGCGTAATTCAGTTAGAGATATTACTTCCTTATCCTGGTTCAGTTAGAGTTATTCCTTCCTTAGCGTGATTCAGTTACAGTTATTACTTTCTTACCCTGGTTCTGTTAGAGTTATTCTTTCCTTTGCCTGATTCAGTTAGATGTATTACTTTCTTAGCCTGGTTCAATTAGAGTTATTCCTTCCTTAGCATAATTCAGTGAGAGTTATTACTTTCTTAGCCTGATACAATTAGAGTTATTAATTTCTTAGCCTGATTCAGTTAGAGTTATTCCTTCTAGACTGATTCAGTTAGAGTTATTACTTTCTAAGCCTGGTTCAGTTAGACTAATTACTTTCTTAGCCTGGTTCAGTCAGAGTTATTCCTTTTGTAGTCTGATTGAATTAGAGTTATTACTTTCTTAGCCTCGTTCAGTTAGAGTTATTACTTTAATCAAGCTAAGGAAGGAATAACTGTACTATTAGTTTCTTAGCATGGTTCAATTAGAGTTATTCCTTCGTTAGCCTGATTCAGTTAGAGTTATTACTTTCTTAGCCTGGTTCAGTTAGAGTTATTCCTTCCTTAGCCTGATTCAGTTAGAGTTATTATTTTCTTAGCCTGGTTCAGTTAGAGTTATTACTTTCTTAGCCTGGTTCAGTTACAATTATTCCTTCCTTAGCCTGATTCAGTTAGAGTTACTACTTTCTTAGCCTGGTTCAGTTAGACTTATTACTTTCTTAGCGTGGTTCAGTCAGAGTTATTCCTTTTGTAGCCTGATCCAATTAGAATCATTAGCTTCTTAGCCTGGTTCAGGTAGAGTTATTACTTTTGTAGCGTGATTCAGTTAGAGTTATTGTTTACTTACCCTGGTTCAGTTAGAGTTATACCTTCCTTAGCCTAATTCAGTTAGAGTTAAAACTTTCTTAGCCTGGTTCAGTTAGAGATATTCCTTCCTTAGCCTGATTCAGTTAGAGTTGTTACTTTCTTAGCCTGGTTTAGTTAGAGTTATGACTTTCTTAGCCTGATTCAGTTAGAGTTATTCCTTCCTTAGCTTGATTCAGTTAGAGTTATTACTTTCTTATCTTGTTTCAGTTAGAGTTATTCCTTCCTTAGCCTGATTCAGTAAGAGTTATTACTTTCTTAGCCTGGTTCAGTTAGAGTTATTCTTTCCTTAGCCTGATTCAGTTAGAGTTATTATTTTCTTAGCCTGGTTAAGTTGGAGTTTTCCTTCCTTAGCCTGATTCAGTTAGAGTTATTACTTTCTTAGCCTGATTCAGTTAGAGTTATTACTTTCTTAGCCTGGTTCAGTCAGAGTTATTCTATCCTTAGACTGATCAGTTAGAGATATTACTTTCTTATCCTGGTTCAGTCAGAGTTATTTTATCCTAAGCCTGATCAGTTAGAGATATTACTTTCTTATCCTGGTTCAGTCAGAGTTATTCTATCCTTAGCCTGATCAGTTAGAGATATTACTTTCTTATCCTGGTTCAGTTAGACTTATTACTTTCTTAGCCTGGTTCAGTCGGAGTTATTCCTTTTGTAGCCTGATTCAGTTAGAGTTATTACTTTTGTAGCCTAATCAGTTAGAATTATTACCTTCTTAGCCTGGTTCAGTTAGAGTTATTCTTTCCTTAGCCTGATTCAGTTACAGTTGTTATTTTCTTAGCCTGGTTCAGTTAGAGTTGTTCCTTCTTTATCCTAATTCAGTTAGAGTTATTACTTTCTTAGCGTGATTCAGTTAGATTTCTTTGTTCCTTAATCTGATTCATTTAGAGTTATTACTTTCTTAGCCTACTTCAATTAGAGTTATTCCTTCCTTAGCGTGATTCAGTTAGTGTTATTACTTTCTTAGCCTGATTCAGTTAGAGTTATTCCTTCCTTAGCCTGATTCAGTTAGAGTTATTATTTTCTTAGATTGGTTCAGTTAGAGTTATTCCTTCCTTAGCCTGATTCAGTTAGAATTATTCTTTTCTTAGCCTGGTTCAGTTAGAGTTATTCCTTCCTTAGCCTGATTCAGTTAGAGTTATTACTTTCTTAGCCTGGTTCAGTTAGAGTTATTGCTTTTGTAGCCTGATTCAGTTAGAGTTATTACTTTCTTAGAATGGTTCAGTTAGACTTATTACTTTCTTAGCCTGGTTCAGTCAGAGTTATTCCTTTTGTAGCCTGATTCAGTTAGAGTCATTACCTTCTTAGCCTGTTTCAGTTAGAGTTATTACTTTTGTAGCCTGATTTAGTTAGAGTTATTATTTTCTTAGCCTGGTTCAGTTAGAGTTATTCCTTCCTTAGCCTAATTCAGTTAGAGTTATTCCTTCCATAGCGTGATTCAGTTAGGTTTATTACTTCTTAGCCTGATTCAGTTAGAGTTATTCCTTCCTTAGCTTGATTCAGTTAGAGTTATTATTTCCTTATCCTGGTTCAGTTAGAGTTATACCTTCCTTAGCCTGATTCAGTTAGAGTTATTACTTTCTTAGCCTGGTTCAGTTAGAGTTATTCCTTCCTTAGCCTGATTCAGTTAGAGTTGTTACTTTCTTAGCCTGGTTCAGTTAGAGTTACTACTTTCTTAGCCTTGTTCAGTTAGAGTTATTCCTTCTTTAGCGTAATTCAGTTAGAGATATTACTTCCTTAGCCTGATTCAGTTAGAGTTCTTCCTTCCTTAGTCTGATTCAGTTAGAGGTATTACTTTCTTAGCCTGGTTCAATTAGAGTTATTCCTTCCTTAGCATAATTCAGTTAGAGTTATTATTTTCTTAGCCTGGTTAAGTTGGAGTTTTCCTTCCTTAGCCTGATTCAGTTAGAGTTATTACTTTCTTAGCCTGATTCAGTTAGAGTTATTACTTTCTTAGCCTGGTTCAGTCAGAGTTATTCTATCCTTAGCCTGATCAGTTAGAGATATTACTTTCTTATCCTGGTTCAGTCAGAGTTATTCTATCCTAAGCCTGATCAGTTAGAGATATTACTTTCTTATCCTGGTTCAGTCAGAGTTATTCTATCCTTAGCCTGATCAGTTAGAGATATTACTTTCTTATCCTGGTTCAGTTAGACTTATTACTTTCTTAGCCTGGTTCAGTCGGAGTTATTCCTTTTGTAGCCTGATTCAGTTAGAGTTATTACTTTTGTAGCCTAATCAGTTAGAATTATTACCTTCTTAGCCTGGTTCAGTTAGAGTTATTCCTTCCTTAGCCTGATTCAGTTACAGTTGTTACTTTCTTAGCCTGGTTCAGTTAGAGTTGTTCCTTCTTTATCCTAATTCAGTTAGAGTTATTACTTTCTTAGCCTGATTCAGTTAGATTTCTTCGTTCCTTAATATGATTCATTTAGAGTTATTACTTTCTTAGCCTACTTCAATTAGAGTTATTCCTTCCTTAGCGTGATTCAGTTAGTGTTATTACTTTCTTAGCCTGATTCAGTTAGAGTTATTCCTTCCTTAGCCTGATTCAGTTAGAATTATTATTTTCTTAGATTGGTTCAGTTAGAGTTATTCCTTCCTTAGCCTGATTCAGTTAGAGTTATTCTTTTCTTAGCCTGGTTCAGTTAGAGTTATTCCTTCCTTAGCCTGATTCAGTTAGAGTTATTACTTTCTTAGCCTGGTTCAGTTAGAGTTATTGTTTTTGTAGCCTGATTCAGTTAGAGTTATTACTTTCTTAGAATGGTTCAGTTAGACTTATTACTTTCTTAGCCTGGTTCAGTCAGAGTTATTCCTTTTGTAGCCTGATTCAGTTAGAGTCATTACCTTCTTAGCCTGTTTCAGTTAGAGTTATTACTTTTGTAGCCTGATTTAGTTAGAGTTATTATTTTCTTAGCCTGGTTCAGTTAGAGTTATTCCTTCCTTAGCCTAATTCAGTTAGAGTTATTCCTTCCTTAGCGTGATTCAGTTAGGTTTATTACTTCTTAGCCTGATTCAGATAGAGTTATTCCTTCCTTAGCTTGATTCAGTTAGAGTTATTATTTCCTTATCCTGGTTCAGTTAGAGTTATACCTTCCTTAGCCTGATTCAGTTAGAGGTATTACTTTCTTAGCCTGGTTCAATTAGAGTTATTCCTTCCTTAGCATAATTCAGTTAGAGTTATTATTTTCTTAGCCTAATACAATTAGAATTATTAATTTCTTAGCCTGATTCAATTAGAGATATTCCTTCCTTAGTCTGATTCAGTTAGAGTTATTCCTTCTAGACTGATTCGGTTAGAGTTATTTCTTTCTTAGCCTGGTTCAGTTAGAGTTATTCCCTCGTTAGCCTGATTCAGTTAGAGATATGCTTTCTAAGCCTGGTTCAGTTAGACTAATTACTTTCTTAGCCTGCTTCAGTCAGAGTTATTCCTTTTGTAGTCTGATTGAATTAGAGTTATTACTTTCTTAGCCTCGTTCAGTTAGAGTTATTACTTTAATCAAGCTAAGGAAGGAATAACCGTACTATTAGTTTCTTAGCATGGTTCAATTAGAGTTATTCCTTCCTTAGCCTGATTCAGTTAGAGTTATTACTTTCTTAGCTTGTTTCAGTTAGAGTTATTCCTTCCTTAGCCTGATTCAGTAAGAGTTATTACTTTCTTAGCCTGGTTCAGTTAGAGTTATTCTTTCCTTAGCCTGATTCAGTTAGAGTTATTATTTTCTTAGCCTGGTTAAGTTGGAGTTTTCCTTCCTTAGCCTGATTCAGTTAGAGTTATTACTTTCTTAGCCTGATTCAGTTAGAGTTATTCCTTCCTTAGCTTGATTCAGTTAGAGTTATTACTTTCTTATCTTGTTTCAGTTAGAGTTATTCCTTCCTTAGCCTGATTCAGTAAGAGTTATTACTTTCTTAGCCTGGTTCAGTTAGAGTTATTCTTTCCTTAGCCTGATTCAGTTAGAGTTATTATTTTCTTAGCCTGGTTAAGTTGGAGTTTTCCTTCCTTAGCCTGATTCAGTTAGAGTTATTACTTTCTTAGCCTGATTCAGTTAGAGTTATTACTTTCTTAGCCTGGTTCAGTCAGAGTTATTCTATCCTTAGACTGATCAGTTAGAGATATTACTTTCTTATCCTGGTTCAGTCAGAGTTATTTTATCCTAAGCCTGATCAGTTAGAGATATTACTTTCTTATCCTGGTTCAGTCAGAGTTATTCTATCCTTAGCCTGATCAGTTAGAGATATTACTTTCTTATCCTGGTTCAGTTAGACTTATTACTTTCTTAGCCTGGTTCAGTCGGAGTTATTCCTTTTGTAGCCTGATTCAGTTAGAGTTATTACTTTTGTAGCCTAATCAGTTAGAATTATTACCTTCTTAGCCTGGTTCAGTTAGAGTTATTCTTTCCTTAGCCTGATTCAGTTACAGTTGTTATTTTCTTAGCCTGGTTCAGTTAGAGTTGTTCCTTCTTTATCCTAATTCAGTTAGAGTTATTACTTTCTTAGCGTGATTCAGTTAGATTTCTTTGTTCCTTAATCTGATTCATTTAGAGTTATTACTTTCTTAGCCTACTTCAATTAGAGTTATTCCTTCCTTAGCGTGATTCAGTTAGTGTTATTACTTTCTTAGCCTGATTCAGTTAGAGTTATTCCTTCCTTAGCCTGATTCAGTTAGAGTTATTATTTTCTTAGATTGGTTCAGTTAGAGTTATTCCTTCCTTAGCCTGATTCAGTTAGAATTATTCTTTTCTTAGCCTGGTTCAGTTAGAGTTATTCCTTCCTTAGCCTGATTCAGTTAGAGTTATTACTTTCTTAGCCTGGTTCAGTTAGAGTTATTGCTTTTGTAGCCTGATTCAGTTAGAGTTATTACTTTCTTAGAATGGTTCAGTTAGACTTATTACTTTCTTAGCCTGGTTCAGTCAGAGTTATTCCTTTTGTAGCCTGATTCAGTTAGAGTCATTACCTTCTTAGCCTGTTTCAGTTAGAGTTATTACTTTTGTAGCCTGATTTAGTTAGAGTTATTATTTTCTTAGCCTGGTTCAGTTAGAGTTATTCCTTCCTTAGCCTAATTCAGTTAGAGTTATTCCTTCCATAGCGTGATTCAGTTAGGTTTATTACTTCTTAGCCTGATTCAGTTAGAGTTATTCCTTCCTTAGCTTGATTCAGTTAGAGTTATTATTTCCTTATCCTGGTTCAGTTAGAGTTATACCTTCCTTAGCCTGATTCAGTTAGAGTTATTACTTTCTTAGCCTGGTTCAGTTAGAGTTATTCCTTCCTTAGCCTGATTCAGTTAGAGTTGTTACTTTCTTAGCCTGGTTCAGTTAGAGTTACTACTTTCTTAGCCTTGTTCAGTTAGAGTTATTCCTTCTTTAGCGTAATTCAGTTAGAGATATTACTTCCTTAGCCTGATTCAGTTAGAGTTCTTCCTTCCTTAGTCTGATTCAGTTAGAGGTATTACTTTCTTAGCCTGGTTCAATTAGAGTTATTCCTTCCTTAGCATAATTCAGTTAGAGTTATTATTTTCTTAGCCTGGTTAAGTTGGAGTTTTCCTTCCTTAGCCTGATTCAGTTAGAGTTATTACTTTCTTAGCCTGATTCAGTTAGAGTTATTACTTTCTTAGCCTGGTTCAGTCAGAGTTATTCTATCCTTAGCCTGATCAGTTAGAGATATTACTTTCTTATCCTGGTTCAGTCAGAGTTATTCTATCCTAAGCCTGATCAGTTAGAGATATTACTTTCTTATCCTGGTTCAGTCAGAGTTATTCTATCCTTAGCCTGATCAGTTAGAGATATTACTTTCTTATCCTGGTTCAGTTAGACTTATTACTTTCTTAGCCTGGTTCAGTCGGAGTTATTCCTTTTGTAGCCTGATTCAGTTAGAGTTATTACTTTTGTAGCCTAATCAGTTAGAATTATTACCTTCTTAGCCTGGTTCAGTTAGAGTTATTCCTTCCTTAGCCTGATTCAGTTACAGTTGTTACTTTCTTAGCCTGGTTCAGTTAGAGTTGTTCCTTCTTTATCCTAATTCAGTTAGAGTTATTACTTTCTTAGCCTGATTCAGTTAGATTTCTTCGTTCCTTAATATGATTCATTTAGAGTTATTACTTTCTTAGCCTACTTCAATTAGAGTTATTCCTTCCTTAGCGTGATTCAGTTAGTGTTATTACTTTCTTAGCCTGATTCAGTTAGAGTTATTCCTTCCTTAGCCTGATTCAGTTAGAATTATTATTTTCTTAGATTGGTTCAGTTAGAGTTATTCCTTCCTTAGCCTGATTCAGTTAGAGTTATTCTTTTCTTAGCCTGGTTCAGTTAGAGTTATTCCTTCCTTAGCCTGATTCAGTTAGAGTTATTACTTTCTTAGCCTGGTTCAGTTAGAGTTATTGCTTTTGTAGCCTGATTCAGTTAGAGTTATTACTTTCTTAGAATGGTTCAGTTAGACTTATTACTTTCTTAGCCTGGTTCAGTCAGAGTTATTCCTTTTGTAGCCTGATTCAGTTAGAGTCATTACCTTCTTAGCCTGTTTCAGTTAGAGTTATTACTTTTGTAGCCTGATTTAGTTAGAGTTATTATTTTCTTAGCCTGGTTCAGTTAGAGTTATTCCTTCCTTAGCCTAATTCAGTTAGAGTTATTCCTTCCTTAGCGTGATTCAGTTAGGTTTATTACTTCTTAGCCTGATTCAGATAGAGTTATTCCTTCCTTAGCTTGATTCAGTTAGAGTTATTATTTCCTTATCCTGGTTCAGTTAGAGTTATACCTTCCTTAGCCTGATTCAGTTAGAGGTATTACTTTCTTAGCCTGGTTCAATTAGAGTTATTCCTTCCTTAGCATAATTCAGTTAGAGTTATTATTTTCTTAGCCTAATACAATTAGAATTATTAATTTCTTAGCCTGATTCAATTAGAGATATTCCTTCCTTAGTCTGATTCAGTTAGAGTTATTCCTTCTAGACTGATTCGGTTAGAGTTATTTCTTTCTTAGCCTGGTTCAGTTAGAGTTATTCCCTCGTTAGCCTGATTCAGTTAGAGATATGCTTTCTAAGCCTGGTTCAGTTAGACTAATTACTTTCTTAGCCTGCTTCAGTCAGAGTTATTCCTTTTGTAGTCTGATTGAATTAGAGTTATTACTTTCTTAGCCTCGTTCAGTTAGAGTTATTACTTTAATCAAGCTAAGGAAGGAATAACCGTACTATTAGTTTCTTAGCATGGTTCAATTAGAGTTATTCCTTCCTTATCCTGATTCAGTTAGAGTTATTACTTTCTTAGCTTGGTTCAGTTAGAGTTATTCCTTCCTTAGCCTGATTCAATTAGAGTTATTCCTTTTTTAGCCTGGTTCAGTTAGAGTTATTCCTTCCTTAGCCTGATTCAGTTAGAGTTATTATTTTCTTAGCCTGGTTCTGTTAGAGTTATTATTTTCTTACATTGGTTCAGTTAGAGTTATTCCTTCCTTAGCCTGATTCAGTTAGAGTTACTACTTTCTTAGCCTGGTTCAGTTAGACTTATTACTTTCTTAGCGTGGTTCAGTCAGAGTTATTCCTTTTGTAGCCTGATCCAATTAGAGTCATTAGCTTCTTAGCCTGGTTCAGTTAGAGTTATTACTTTTGTAGCGTTATGCAGTTAGAGTTATTGTTTTCTTACCCTGGTTCAGTTAGACTTATACCTTCCTTAGCCTAATTCAGTTAGAGTTAAAACTTTCTTAGCCTGGTTCAGTTAGAGATATTCCTTCCTTAGCCTGATTCAGTTAGAGTTGTTACTTTCTTAGCCTGGTTCAGTTAGAGTTATGACTTTCTTAGCCTGATTCATAGTTATTCCTTCCTTAGCTTGATTCAGTTAGAGTTATTACTTTCTTATCTTGGTTCAGTTAGAGTTATTCCTTCCTTAGCCTGATTCAGTAAGAGTTATTACTTTCTTAGCCTGGTTCAGTTAGAGTTATTCTTTCCTTAGCCTGATTCAGTTAGAGTTATTATTTTCTTAGCCTGGTTAAGTTGGAGTTTTCCTTCCTTAGCCTGATTCAGTTAGAGTTATTACTTTCTTAGCCTGATTCAGTTAGAGTTATTACTTTCTTAGCCTGGTTCAGTCAGAGTTATTCTATCCTTAGCCTGATCAGTTAGAGATATTACTTTCTTATCCTGGTTCAGTCAGAGTTATTCTATCCTTAGCCTGATCAGTTAGAGATATTACTTTCTTAGCCTGGTTCAGTCGCAGTTATTTCTTTTGTAGCCTGATTCAGTTAGAGTTATTACTTTTGTAGCCTAATCAGTTAGAATTATTACCTTCTTAGCCTGGTTCAGTTAGAGTTATTCCTTCCTTAGCCTGATTCAGTTACAGTTGTTACTTTCTTAGCCTGATTCAGTTAGATTTCTTCGTTCCTTAATCTGATTCATTTAGAGTTATTACTTTCTTAGCCTACTTCAATTAGAGTTATTCCTTCCTTAGCGTGATTCAGTTAGTGTTATTACTTTCTTAGCCTGATTCAGTTAGAGTTATTCCTTCCTTAGCCTGATTCAGTTAGAGTTATTACTTTCTTAGCCTGGTTCAGTTAGAGTTACTCCTTCCTTAGCCTGATTCAGTTAGAGTTATTACCTTCTTAGCTTGGTAAATTTCGAGTTATTCCTTCCTTAGCCTGATTCAATTAAAGTTATTACTTTCTTAGCCTGAATCAGTTAGAGTTACTACTTTCTTAACCTGGTTCAGTTAGAGGTATTCCTTCCTTAGCCTGATTCAGTTAGAGTTGTTACATTTTTAGCCTGGTTCAATTAGAGTTATTACCTTCTTAGCCTGGTTTAGTTAGAGTTATTCCTTCCTTAGCCTAATTCAGTTACAGTTATTACTTTCTTAGCCTGGTTCAGTTAGAGTTATTCCTTCCTTAGCATAATTCAGTTAGATTTATTACTTTCTTGGCCTGATTCAATTAGTGTTATTCCTTCCTTACTCTGATTCAGTAAGGGTTATTAATTTCTTAGCCTGATTCAGTTAGAGATATTCCTTCCTTTGCCTGATTCAGTTAGAATTATTACTTTCTTAGCCTGATTCAGTTAGAGTTATTCCTTCCTTTGTCAGATTCAGTTAGAGTTGTTATTTTCTTAGTCTGGTTCAGTTAGAGTTATTACTTTCTTAGCCTGGTTCAGTTAGAGTTATTCCTTCCTTAGCCTAATTCAGTTAGAGTTATTACTTTCTTAGCCTGATTCAGTTAGAGTTATTCCTTCCTTAGTCTGATTCAATTAGAGTTAATACTTTCTTAGCCTTGTTCACTTAGAGTTATTCTTTCCTTAGACTGATTCAGTTAGAATTATTCCTTCCTTAGTCTGATTTAGTTAGAGTTATTACTTTCTTAGCCTGGTTCAGTTATAGTTATTCCTTCCTTAGTCTGATTCGGTTAGAGTTATTACTTTCTTACCCTGATTCAGTTTGAATTATTCCTTCCTTAGTCTGATTCAGTTAGAGTTATTATTTTCTTAGCCTGGTTTATTTAGAGTTATTCCTTCCTTAGCATAATTCAGTTAGTGTTATTACTTTCTTAGACTGATTCAAGTAGAGTTATTCCTTCCTTAGCCTGATTCAGTTAGAATTATTACTTTCTTAGCCTGATTCATTTAGAGTTATTCCTTCCTTAGTCTGATTCAGTTAGAGTTATTACTTTCTTAGCCTGGTTCAGTTAGATTTATTTCTTCCTTCGCCTGATTCAGTTAGAGTTATTCCTTCCTTAGCCTGATTCAGTTAGAGTTATTACTTTCTTAGCCTGAATCATTTAGAGTTATTCCTTCCTTAGTCTGATTCAGTTAGGTTTATTACTCTCGTAGCCTGGTTCAGTTAGAGTTATTCCTTCCTTAGCCTGATTCAGTTAGAGTTATTACTTTCTTAGCCTGATTCAGTTAGAGTTATTCCATCCTTAGCTTGATTCAGTTAGAGTTATTACTTTCTTAGCCTAGTTCAATTAGAGTTATTCCTTCCTTAGCCTGATTCAGGTTTGAGTTATTATTTTCTTAGCCTGGTTCAGTTACAATTATTCGTTCCTTAGCCTGATTCAGTTAGATTTATTACTTTCTTAGCCTGGTTCAGTTAGAGTTATTACTTTTGTAGCCAGATTCAGTTAGAGTTATTACTTTCTTAGCCTGGCTCAGTTAGAGATGTTATTTCCTTAGCCTCATTCATTTAGAGTTATTACTTTCTTAGCCATGTTCAGTTAGACTTATTACTTTCTTAGCCTGGTTGAGTTAGAGTTATTCCTTTTGTAGCCTGATTCAGTTAGAGTTATTACCTGCTTAGCCTGGTTCAGTTAGAGTTATTACTTTTGTAGCCTGATTCAGTTATAATTTTTACTTTCTTAGCGTGGTTCAGTTAGAGTTATTACTTTCTTAGCCTGGTTCAGTTAGAGTTATTCTTCTTAGTTTGATTCAGCTAGAATTATTACTTTCTTAGCCTGATTCAGTTAGAGTTATTCCTTCCTTAGCTTGATTCAGTTAGAGTTATTACTTTCTTATCCTGGTTCAGTTAGAGTTATTCCTTCCTTAGCCTGATTAAGTTAGAGTTATTATTTTCTTAGCCTGGTGCAGTTAGAGTTATTCCTTCCTTAGCCTGATTCAGTTAGATATATTACTTTCTTAGCCTGATTCAGTTAGGGTTATTCCTTCCTTAGCCTGATTCATTTAGAGTTATTACTTTCTTAGCCTGGTTAAGTTGGAGATATTCCTTCCTTAGCCTGATTCAGTTAGAGTTATTACTTTGTTAACCTGATTCAGTTAGAGTTATTAATTTCTTAGCCTGGTTCAGTCAGAGTTATTCCTTCCTTAGCCTGATTCAGTTAGAGATATTACTTTCCTAGCTTGGTTCAGTTAGACTTATTACTTTCTTAGCCTGGTTCAGTCAGAGTTAATCCTTTTGTAACCTGATTCAGTTAGAGTTATTACTTTTGTATCCTGATTCATTTAGAGTTATTACCTTCTTAGCCTGGTTCAGTTAGAGTTATTACTTTTGTAGCCTGATTCAGTTAGAGTTATTACTTTCTTAACCTGGTTCAATTAGAGTTATTCCTTCCTTAGCTTGATTCAGTTAGAGTTATTTCTTTCTTATCCTGGTTCAGTTAGAGTTATTCCTTCCTTAGCCTGATTAAGTTAGAGTTATTATTTCCTTAGCCTGGTGCAGTTAGAGTTATTCCTTCCTTAGCCTGATTCAGTTAGATTTATTACTTTCTTAGCCTGATTCAGTTAGGGTTATTCCTTCCTTAGCCTGATTCAGTTAGAGTTATTACTTTCTTAGCCTGGTTAAGTTGGAGTTATTCCTTCCTTAGCCTGATTCAGTTAGAGTTATTACTTTCTTAGCCTGATTCAGTTAGATTTATTAATTTCTTAGCCTGGTTCAGTCAGAGTTATTCCTTCCTTAGCCTGATTCAGTTAGATTTATTACTTTCTTAGCCTGATTCAGTTAGGGTTATTCCTTCCTTAGCCTGATTCAGTTAGAGTTATTACTTTCTTAGCCTGGTTAAGTTGGAGTTATTCCTTCCTTAGACTGATTCAGTTAGAATTATTCCTTCCTTAGTCTGATTTAGTTAGAGTTATTACTTTCTTAGCCTGGTTCAGTTATAGTTATTCCTTCCTTAGTCTGATTCGGTTAGAGTTATTACTTTCTTACCCTGATTCAGTTTGAATTATTCCTTCCTTAGTCTGATTCAGTTAGAGTTATTATTTTCTTAGCCTGGTTTATTTAGAGTTATTCCTTCCTTAGCATAATTCAGTTAGTGTTATTACTTTCTTAGACTGATTCAAGTAGAGTTATTCCTTCCTTAGCCTGATTCAGTTAGAATTATTACTTTCTTAGCCTGATTCAGTTAGAGTTATTCCTTCCTTAGTCTGATTCAGTTAGAGTTATTACTTTCTTAGCCTGGTTCAGTTAGATTTATTTCTTCCTTCGCCTGATTCAGTTAGAGTTATTCCTTCCTTAGTCTGATTCAGTTAGGTTTATTACTCTCGTAGCCTGGTTCAGTTAGAGTTATTCCTTCCTTAGCCTGATTCAGTTAGAGTTATTACTTTCTTAGCCTGATTCAGTTAGAGTTATTCCATCCTTAGCTTGATTCAGTTAGAGTTATTACTTTCTTAGCCTAGTTCAATTAGAGTTATTCCTTCCTTAGCCTGATTCAGGTTTGAGTTATTATTTTCTTAGCCTGGTTCAGTTACAATTATTCGTTCCTTAGCCTGATTCAGTTAGATTTATTACTTTCTTAGCCTGGTTCAGTTAGAGTTATTACTTTTGTAGCCAGATTCAGTTAGAGTTATTACTTTCTTAGCCTGGCTCAGTTAGAGATGTTATTTCCTTAGCCTCATTCATTTAGAGTTATTACTTTCTTAGCCATGTTCAGTTAGACTTATTACTTTCTTAGCCTGGTTGAGTTAGAGTTATTCCTTTTGTAGCCTGATTCAGTTAGAGTTATTACCTGCTTAGCCTGGTTCAGTTAGAGTTATTACTTTTGTAGCCTGATTCATTTATAATTTTTACTTTCTTAGCGTGGTTCAGTTAGAGTTATTACTTTCTTAGCCTGGTTCAGTTAGAGTTATTCTTCTTAGTTTGATTCAGCTAGAATTATTACTTTCTTAGCCTGATTCAGTTAGAGTTATTCCTTCCTTAGCTTGATTCAGTTAGAGTTATTACTTTCTTATCCTGGTTCAGTTAGAGTTATTCCTTCCTTAGCCTGATTAAGTTAGAGTTATTATTTTCTTAGCCTGGTGCAGTTAGAGTTATTCCTTCCTTAGCCTGATTCAGTTAGATTTATTACTTTCTTAGCCTGATTCAGTTAGGGTTATTCCTGCCTTAGCCTGATTCATTTAGAGTTATTACTTTCTTAGCCTGGTTAAGTTGGAGATATTCCTTCCTTAGCCTGATTCAGTTAGAGTTATTACTTTGTTAACCTGATTCAGTTAGAGTTATTAATTTCTTAGCCTGGTTCAGTCAGAGTTATTCCTTCCTTAGCCTGATTCAGTTAGAGATATTACTTTCCTAGCTTGGTTCAGTTAGACTTATTACTTTCTTAGCCTGGTTCAGTCAGAGTTAATCCTTTTGTAACCTGATTCAGTTAGAGTTATTACTTTTGTATCCTGATTCATTTAGAGTTATTACCTTCTTAGCCTGGTTCAGTTAGAGTTATTACTTTTGTAGCCTGATTCAGTTAGAGTTATTACTTTCTTAACCTGGTTCAATTAGAGTTATTCCTTCCTTAGCTTGATTCAGTTAGAGTTATTTCTTTCTTATCCTGGTTCAGTTAGAGTTATTCCTTCCTTAGCCTGATTAAGTTAGAGTTATTATTTCCTTAGCCTGGTGCAGTTAGAGTTATTCCTTCCTTAGCCTGATTCAGTTAGATTTATTACTTTCTTAGCCTGATTCAGTTAGGGTTATTCCTTCCTTAGCCTGATTCAGTTAGAGTTATTACTTTCTTAGCCTGGTTAAGTTGGAGTTATTCCTTCCTTAGCCTGATTCAGTTAGAGTTATTACTTTCTTATCCTGATTCAGTTAGATTTATTAATTTCTTAGCCTGGTTCAGTCAGAGTTATTCCTTCCTTAGCCTGATTCAGTTAGAGATATTACTTTCCTAGCTTGGTTCAGTTAGACTTATTACTTTCTTAGCCTGGTTCAGTCAGAGTTAATCCTTTTGTAACCTGATTCAATTAGAGTTATTACTTTTGTATCCTGATTCATTTAGAGATATTACCTTCTTAGCCTGGTTCAGTTAGAGTTATTACTTTTGTAGCCTGATTCAGTTAGGGTTATTACTTTCTTAGCCTGGTTCAATTAGAGTTATTCCTTCCTAACCAAATCCTGTTGGAGTTATTACTTTCTTAGCCTGGTTCAGTTAGAGTTATTCCTGCCTTAGTCTGATTCAGTTAGAGTTTTTAATTTCTTAGCCTGGTTCACTTAGAGTTATTCCTTCCTTAGTCTGATTCAGTTAGAGTTATTTCTTCCTTAGTCTGATTCAGTTAGAGTTATTACTTTCTTAGCCTGGTTCAGTTAGATTTATTCCTTCCTTAGCCTGATTCGGTTAGAGTTATTACTTTCTTATTCTGGTTCAGTTAGAGTTATTCCTTCCTTAGTCTGATTCAGTTAGAGTTGTTACTTTCTTAGCCTGGTTCAGTTAGAGTTACTACTTTCTTAGCCTGGTTCAGTTAGAGTTTTCTAGCGTGATTCAGATAGAGTTATAACTTTCTTAGCCTGATCCACTCAGAGTTACTCCTTCCTTTGCCTCATTCAGTTAGAGTTATTACTTTCTTTGCCTGATTCATTTAGAGTTATTCCTTCCTTAGCTTGATTCAGTTAGAGTTATTACTTTCTTATCCTGGTTCAGTTACTGTTATTCCTTTCTTAGCCTGATTCAGTTAGAATTATTACTTTCTTAGCCTGATTCAGTTAGAGTTATTACTTTCTTAGCCTGGATCAGTTAGAGTTATTCCTTCATTAGCCTGATTCAGTTAGAGATATTAGTTTCTTAACGTGGTTCAGTTAGACTTATTACTTTCTTAGCCTGGTTCAGTAAGAGTTATTCCTTTTGTAGCCTGATTCAGTTAGAGTTATTACTTTCTTAGCCTCGTTCAGTTAGAGTTATTACTTTAATCAAGCTAAGGAAGGAATAACCGTACTATTAGTTTCTTAGCCTGATTCTAGAGTTATTCCTTCCTTAGCCTGACTCAGTTAGAGTTATAGCTTTAATGAAGCAAAGGAAGGAATAACCGTAATATTACTTTCTTAGTCTGGTTCAGTTAGATTTATTCCTTCCTTAGCGTGATTCAGTTAGAGTTATTACTTTCTTATCCTGATTCAGATAGATTTATTCCTTCCTTAGCCTGATTCAGTTAGAGTTATAACTTTCTTAGCCTGATTCAGTTAGAGTTATTACTTTCTTAGCCTGGATCAGTTAGAGTTATTCCTTCCTTAGTCTTATTCAGTTAGAGATATTACTTTCTTAGCCTGGTTCAGTTAGAATTATTACTTTCTTAGCCTGCTTCAGTCAGAGTTATTCGTTTTGTAGCCTGATTCAGTTAGAGTTATTAATTTTTTAGCCTCGTTCAGTTAGAGTTATTATTTTAATCAAGCTAATGAAAGGAATAACCGTACTATTAGTTTCTTAGCCTGGTTAAATTAGTGTTATTCCTTCTTTAGCCTTACTCAGTTAGAGTTATTACTTTAATGAAGCAAAGGAAGGAATAACCGTAATATTACTTTCTCAGTCTGGTTCAGTTAGAGTTATTCCTTCCTTAGCATGATTCAGTTAGACTTATTACTTTCTTAGCCTGGTTCAGTCAGAGTTATTCCTTTTGTTGCCTGATTCAGTCACAGTTATTACTTTCTTAGCCTCGTTCAGTTAGAGTTATTACTTTAATCAAGCTAAGGAAGGAATAACCGTACTTTTAGTCTCTTAGCCCGGTTCAATTAGAGTTATTCTTTCCTTAGCCTGACTCAGTTAGAGTTATTAATTTAATGAAGCAAAGGAAGGAATAACCGTACTATTACTTTCTTAGTCTGGTTCAGTTAGAGTTATTCCTTCCTTAGCCTGATTCCGTTAGAGTTATTACTCTCTTAGCCTGGTTCAGTTAGAGTTATTCCTTCCTTAGCCTAATTCAATTACAGTTATTCCTTCCGTAGCCTGACTCAGTTAGATTTATTACTTTAATGAAGCAAAGGAAGGAATAACCGTAATATTACTTTCTTAGTCTGGTTCAGTTTGAGTTATTCCTTCCTTAGCCTGATTCAGTTAGAGTTATTACTTTCTTAGCCTGGTTCAGTTAGAGTTATTACTTTTGTAGCCTGATTCAGTTAGAGTTATTACTTTCTTAGTCTGGTTCAGTTAGAGTTTTTCCTTCCTTAGCCTGATCCAGTTAGAGTTATTACTTTCTTAGCCTGGTTCAGTTAGACTTATTATTTTCTTAGCCTGGTTCATTCAGAGTTATTCCTTTTGTAGCCTGATTCAGTTAGAGTTATTCCCTCCTTAGCCTGATTCAATTAGAGTTATTAATATCTTCGCCTGGTTCCGTTAGAATTATTCCTTCCTTAGCCTAATTCAGTTAGAGTTATTCCTTCCTTATCGTGATTCAGATAGAGTTATTACTTTCTTAGCTTGATTCGTTTAGAGTTATTACTTTCTTATTCTGGTTCAGTTAGAGTTATTCCTTCCTTAGCCTGATTCAGTTAGAGTTATTATTTTCTTAGCCTGGTTCAGTTAGATTTATTCCTTTCTTAGCCTGATTCAGTTACAGTTATTACTTTCTTAGCCTGATTCAGTTAGAGTTATTCCTTCCTTAGCTTGATTCAATTAGAGTTATTACTTTCTTAGTCTGGTTCAGTTAGAGTTATTCCTTCCTTAGCCTGATTCAGTTAGAGTTATTACTTTCTTAGCCTGGTTCAGTTAGAGTTATTACTTTCTTAGCATGGTTCACTTAGAGTTATTCCTTCCTTAGCCTGATTCAGTTAGAGTTATTCTTTTCTTAGCCTGGTTCAGTTAGAGTTATTCCTTCCTTAGCCTGATTCAGTTAGAGTTATTACTTTCTTAGCCTGGTTCAGTTAGTGTTATTGCTTTTGTAGCCTGATTCAGTTAGAGTTATTACTTTCTTAGAATGGTTCCGTTAGACTTATTACTTTCTTAGCCTTGTTCAGTCAGAGTTATTCCTTTTGTAGCCTGATTCAGTTATAGTCATTACCTTCTTAGCCTGTTTCAGTTAGAGTTATTACTTTTGTACCCTGATTTAGTTAGAGTTATTATTTTCTTCGCCTGATTCAGTTAGAGTTATTCCTTCCTTAGCTTGATTCAGTTAGAGTTATTATTTCCTTATCCTGGTTCAGTTAGAGTTATACCTTCCTTAGCCTGATTCAGTTAGAGTTATTGCTTTCTTAGCCTGGTTCAGTTAGAGTTATTCCTTCCTTATCCTGATTCAGTTAGAGTTGTTACTTTCTTAGCCTGGTTCAGTTAGAGTTACTACTTTCTTAGCCTGGTTCAGTTAGAGTTATTCCTTCTTTAGCGTAATTCAGTTAGAGATATTACTTCCTTAGCCTGATTCAGTTAGAGTTCTTCCTTCCTTAGTCTGATTCAGTTAGAGGTATTACTTTCTTAGCCTGGTTCAATTAGAGTTATTCCTTCTTTAGCATAATTTAGTTAGAGTTATTACTTTCTTAGCCTGATACAATTAGAGTTATTACTTTCTTAGCCTGATTCAATTAGAGATATTCCTTCCTTAGCCTGATTCAGTTAGAGTTATTACTTTCTTAGCCTGATTCAGTTAGAGTTATTCCTTCTAGACTGATTCGGTTAGAGTTATTACTTTCTTAGCCTGGTTCAGTTAGAGTTATTGATTCCTTAGCCTGATTCATTTAGAGATATTATTTTCTAAGCCTGGTTCAGTTAGACTAATTACTTTCTTAGCCTGGTTCAGACAGAGTTATTCCTTTTGTAGTCTGATTGAATTAGAGTTATTACTTTCTTAGCCTCGTTCAGTTAGAGTTATTACTTTAATCAAGCTAAGGAAGGAATAACCGTACTATTAGTTTCTTAGCATGGTTCAATTAGAGTTATTCCTTCCTTAGCCTGACTCAGTTAGAGTTATTACTTTAATGAAGCAAAGGAAGGAATAACCGTAATATTACTTTCTTAGTCTGGTTCAGTTAGAGTTATTCTTTCCTTAGCCTGATTCAGTTAGAGTTATTATTTTCTTAGCCTGGTTCAGTTAGAGTTATTACTTTCTTAGCCTGGTTCAGTTACAGTTATTCCTTCCTTAGCCTGATTCAGTTAGAGATATTACTTTCTTAGCCTGATTCAGTTAGGGTTATTACTTTCTTAGCCTCGTTTAGTTAGAGTTATTACTTTAATCAAGCTAATTCCTTCTTTAGCCTGATTCACTTAGAGTTATTACTATCTTAGCCTGGTTCAGTTAGAGTTACTCCTTCTTTAGCCTGATTCAGTTAGAGTTATTACCTTCTTAGCTTGGTTAAGTTGGAGTTATTCCTTCCTCAGCCTGATTCAATTAAAGTTATTACTTTCTTAGCCTGATTCAGTTAGAGTTACTACTTTCTTAGCATGGTTCACTTACAGGTATTCCTTCCATAGCCTGATTCATTTAGAGTTGTTACATTTTTAGCATGGTTCAGTTAGAGTTATTACTTTCTTAGCCTGGTTCAGTTAGAGTTATTCCTTCCTTAGCCTAATTCAGTTAGAGTTATTACTTTCTTGGTCTGATTCAATTAGAGTTATTCCTTCCTTAGCCTGATTCAGTTATAGTTATTACTTTCTTAGCCTGATTCAGTTATAGTTATTACTTTCTTAGCCTGGTTCAGTTAGAGTTATTCCTTCCTTAGCATAATTCAGTTAGATATATTACTTTCTTGGCCTGATTCAATTAGAGTTATTCCTTCCTTAGCCTGATTCAGTTACAGTTGTTACTTTCTTAGCCTGGTTCAGTTAGAGTTATTATTTTCTTAGCCTGATTCAGTTAGATTTCTTCGTTCCTTAATGTGATTCATTTAGAGTTATTACTTTCTTAGCCTACTTCAATTAGAGTTATTCCTTCCTTAGCGTGATTCAGTTAGTGTTATTACTTTCTTAGCCTGACTCAGTTAGAGTTATTCCTTCCTTAGCCTGATTCAGTTAGAGTTATTACTTTCTAAGCCTGATTCAGTTAGAGTTATTCCTTCCTTAGCTTGATTCAGTTAGAGTTATTTCTTTCTTATCCTGGTTCTGTTAGAGTTATTCCTTCCTTAGCCTGGTTCAGTTAGACTCGTTATTTTCTTAGCCTGATTCAGTTTGAATTATTCCTTCCTTAGCCTGGTTCAGTTAGAGTTATTCTTTCCTTATCCTGGTTGAGTTAGAGTTATTCCTTCCTTAGCGTGATTCAGTTACAGTTATTACTTTCTTAGACTGATTCAGTTAGGGTTGTTCCTTCCTTAGCCTGATTCAGGTAGAGTTATTACTTTCTTAGCCTGATTCAATTAGAGTTATTCCTTCCTTAGCTTTATTCAATTAGAGTTATTACTTTCTTAGTCTGGTTCAGTTAGAGTTATTCCTTCCTTAGCCTGATTCAGTTAGAGTTATTATTTTCTTAGCCTGGTTCAGTTAGAATTATTCCTTCTTTAGCCTGATTCAGTTAGAGTTATTACTTTCTTAGCTTGGATAAGTCGGAGTTATTCCTTCCTTTGCCTGATTCAGTTAGAGTTATTACTTTCTTAGCCTGATCCAGTTAGAGTTATTGCTTTCTTAGCCTGGATCAGTTAGAATTATTCCTTCATTAGCCTGATTCATTTAGAGATATTACTTTCTTAGCCTGGTTCAGTTAGACTTATTACTTTCTTAGCCTGGTTCAGTCAGAATTATTCCTTTTGTAGCCTGATTCAGTTAGAGTTATTACTTTAATGAAGCAAAGGAAGCAAAAATATTACTTTCTCAGTCTGGTTCAGTTAGAGTTCTTCATTCCTTAGCCTGATTCAGTTAGAGTTATTACTTTCTTAGCCTGGTTCAGTGAGAGTTATTACTTCCTTAGCCTAATTCACTTAGAGTTATTACTTTCTAACATGGTTTACTTAGAGGTATTCCTTCCTTAGCCTGATTCAATTAGAGTTATTCCTTTTTTAGCCTGGTTCATTTAGAGTTATTCCTTCCTTAGCCTGATTCAATTAAAGTTATTACTTTCTTAGCCTGATTCAGTTAGAGTTACTACTTTCTTAGCCTTTTTCAGTTAGAGGTATTCCTTCCTTAGCCTGGTGCAGTTAGACTTATTACTTTCTTAGCCTGATTCAGTTTGAATTATTCCTTCCTTAGCCTGGTTCAGTTAGAGTTATTCTTTCCTTATCCTGGTTGAGTTAGGGTTATTCCTTCCTTAGCGTGATTCAGTTAAAGTTATTACTTTCTTAGACTGATTCAGTTAGGGTTATTCCTTCCTTAGCCTGATTCAGTTAGAGTTATTACTTTCTCAGCCTGATTCAATTAGAGTTATTCCTTCCTTAGTTGATTCAGTTAGAGTTATTACTTTCTTATCCTGGTTCAGTTAGATTTATTCCTTCCTTAGCCTGATTCAGTTAGTGTTATTATTTTCTTAGCCTGGTTCAGTTAGAATTATTCCTTCCTTAGCCTGATTCAGTTAGAGTTATTACTTTCTTAGCCTGGTTCAGTCAGAGTTATTACTTTCTTAGCCTCGTTTAGTTATAGTTATTACTTTAATCAAGCTAAGGAAGGAATAACCGTACTATTAGTTTCTTAGCCTGGATCAATAAGAGTTATTCCTTCCTTAGCCTGACTCAGTTACAGTTATTACTTTAATGAAGCAAAGGAAGCAAAAATATTACTTTCTCAGTCTGGTTCAGTCAGAGTTCTTCATTCCTTAGCCTGATCCAGTTAGAGTTATTACTTTCTTAGCCTGATTCAGTGAGAGTTATTACTTCCTTAGCCTAATTCACTGAGAGTTATTACTTTCTAACATGGTTTACTTAGAGTTATTCCTTCCTTAGCCTGATTCAGTTAGAGTTATTCCTTTTTTAGCCTGGTTCAGTTAGAGTTATTCCTTTATTAGCCTGATTCAATTAAAGTTATTACTTTCTTAGCCTGATTCAATTAGAGGTACTACTTTCTTAGCCTTTTTCAGTTAGAGATATTCCTTCCTTAGCCTGGTTCAGTTAGACTTATAACTTTCTTAGCCTGATTCAGTTTGAATTATTCCTTCCTTATCCTGGTTCAGTTAGAGTTATTCTTTCCTTATCCTGGTTGAGTTAGAGTTATTCCTTCCTTAGCGTGATTCAGTTACAGTTATTACTTTCTTAGACTGATTCATTTAGGGTTATTCCTTCCTTAGCCTGATTAGTTAGAGTTATTACTTTCTTAGCCTGATTCAATTAGAGTTATTCCTTCCTTAGCTTGATTCAGTTAGAGTTATTACTTTCTTATCCTGGTTCAGTTAGAGTTATTCCTTCCTTAGCCTGATTCACTTAGTGTTATTATTTTCTTAGCCTGGTTCAGTTAGAATTATTCCTTCCTTAGCCTGATTCAGTTAGAGTTATTACTTTCTTAGCCTGGTTCAGTTAGAGTTATTCCTTCATTATCCTGATTCAGTTAGAGTTATTACTTTCTTAGCTTGGCTAAGTTGGAGTTATTCCTTCCTTTGCCTGATTCAGTTAGAGTTATTACTTTCTTAGCCTGATCCAGTTAGAGTTATTACTTTCTTAGCCTGGATCATTTAGAGTTATTCCTTTCTTAGCCTGATTCAGTTAGAGATATTACTTTCTTAGCCTGGTTCAGTTAGACTTATTACTTTCTTAGCCTGGTTCAGTCAGAGTTATTCCTTTTGTAGCCTGATTCAGTTAGAGTTATTACTTTCTTATCCTCGTTTAGTTAGAGTTATTACTTTAATCAAGCTAAGGAAGGAATAACCGTACTATTAGTTTCTTTGCCTGGTTCAATTAGAGTTATTCCTTCCTTAGCCTGACTCAGTTAGAGTTATTACTTTAATGAAGCAAAGGAAGCAAAAATATTACTTTCTCAGTCTGGTTCAGTTAGAGTTCTTCATTCCTTAGCCTGATTCAGTTAGAGTTATTACTTTCTTAGCCTGGTTCAGTGAAAGTTATTACTTCCTTAGCCTAATTAACTTAGAGTTATTACTTTCTAACATGGTACACTTAGAGTTATTCCTTCCTTAGCCTGATTCAGTTAGAGTTATTTCTTTTTTAGCCTGGTTCAGTTAGAGTTATTCCTTCCTTAGCCTAATTCAGTTAGAGTTATTCCTTCCTTAGCGTGATTCAGTTAGGGTTATTACTTCTTAGTCTGATTCAGTTAGAGTTATTCCTTCCTTAGCTTGATTCAGTTAGAGTTATTATTTCCTTATCCTGGTTCAGTTAGAGTTATACCTTCCTTAGCCTGATTCAGTTAGAGTTGTTACTTTCTTAGCCTGGTTCAGTTAGAGTTACTACTTTCTTAGCCTGGTTCAGTTAGAGTTATTTCTTCTTTAGCGTAATTCAGTTAGAGATATTACTTCCTTAGCCTGATTCAGTTAGAGTTCTTCCTTCCTTAGTCTGATTCAGTTAGAGGTATTACTTTCTTAGCCTGGTTCAATTAGAGTTATTCCTTCCTTAGCATAATTCAGTTAGAGTTATTACTTTCTTAGCCTGATACAATTAGAGTTATTACTTTCTTAGCCTGATTCAATTACAGATATTCCTTCCTTAGCCTGATTCAGTTAGAGTTATTACTTTCTTAGCCTGATTCAGTTAGTGTTATTCCTTCTAGACTGATTCGGTTAGAGTTATTACTTTCTTAGCCTGGTTCAGTTAGAGTTATTCCTTCCTTAGCCTGATTCAGTTAGAGTTATTTCTTTAATGAAGCAAAGGATGGAATAACCGTAATATTACTTTCTTAGTCTGGTTCAGTTAGAGTTATTCCTTCCTTAGCCTGATTCAGTTAGAGTTATATTTTTCTTACCCTGGTTCAGTTAGAGTTATTACATTCTTAGCCTGATTCAGTTACAGTTATTCCTTCCTTAGCCTGATTCAATTAGAATTACTACTTTCTTAGCCTGGTTCAGTTAGACTTATTACTTTCTTAGCCTGGTTCAGTCAGAGTTATTCCTATTGTAGCCTGATCCAGTTAGAGTCATTAGCTTCTTAGCCTGGTTCAGTTAGAGTTATTACTTTTGTAGCGTGATTCAGTTAGAGTTATTGTTTTCTTACCCTGGTTCAGTTAGAGTTATACCTTCCTTAGCCTAATTCAGTTAGAGTTAAAACTTTCTTAGCCTGGTTCAGTTAGAGATATTCCTTCCTTAGCCTGATTCAGTTAGAGTTGTTACTTTCTTAGCCTGGTTCAGTTAGAGTTATGATTTTCTTAGCCTGATTCAGTTAGAGTTATTCCTTCCTTAGCTTGATTCAGTTAGAGTTATTACTTTCTTATCTTGGTTCAGTTAGAGTTATTCCTTCCTTAGCCTGATTCAGTAAGAGTTATTACTTTCTTAGCCTGGTTCAGTTAGAGTTATTCCTTCCTTAGCCTGATTCAGTTAGAGTTATTACTTTCTTATCCTGGTTAAGTTGGAGTTTTCCTTCCTTAGCCTGATTCAGTTAGAGTTATTACTTTCTTAGCCTGATTCAGTTAGAGTTATTACTTTCTTAGCCTGGTTCAGTCAGAGTTATTCTATCCTTAGCCTGATCAGTTAAAGATATTACTTTCTTATCCTGGTTCAGTCAGTGTTATTCTATCCTTAGCCTGATCAGTTAGAGATATTATTTTCTTACCCTGGTTCAGTTAGACTTATTACTTTCTTAGCCTGGTTCAGTCCGAGTTATTCCTTTTGTAGCCTGATTCAGTTAGAGTTATTACTTTTGTAGCCTAATCAGTTAGAATTACTACCTTCTTAGCCTGGTTCAGTTAGAGTTATTCCTTCCTTAGGCTGATTCAATTACAGTTGTTACTTTCTTAGCCTGGTTCAGTTAGAGTTGTTCCTTCTTTATCCTAATTCAGTTAGAGTTATTACTTTCTTAGCCTGATTCAGTTAGATTTCTTCGTTCCTTAATCTGATTCATTTAGAGTTATTACTTTCTTAGCCTACTTCAATTAGAGTTATTCCTTCCTTAGCGTGATTCAGTTAGTGTTATTACTTTCTTAGCCTGAATCAGTTAGAGTTATTCCTTCCTTAGCCTGATTCAGTTACAGTTATTACTTTCTTAGCCTGATTCAGTTAGAATTATTCCTTCCTTAGCTTGATTCAGTTAGAGTTATTTCTTTCTTATCCTGGTTCTGTTAGAGTTATTCCTTCCTTAGCCTGATTCAGTTAGAGTTATTATTTTCTTAGATTGGTTCAGTTAGAGTTATTCCTTCCTTAGCCTGATTCAGTTAGAGTTATTACTTTCTTAGCCTGGTTCAGTTAGAGTTACTCCTTCCTTAGCCTGATTCAGTTAGAGGTATTACCTTCTTAGCTTGGTTAAGTTGGAGTTATTCCTTCCTCAGCCTGATTCAATTAAAGTTATTACTTTCTTAGCCTGATTCAGTTAGAGTTACTACTTTCTTAGCCTGGTTCAGTTACGGGTATTCCTTCCATAGCCTGATTCAGTTAGAGTTGTTACATTTTTAGCATGGTTCAGTTAGAGTTATTCCTTCCTTAGCCTAATTCAGTTAGAGTTATTACTTTCTTGGTCTGATTCAATTAGAGTTATTCCTTCCTTAGCCTGATTCAGTTACAGTTATTACTTTCTTAGCCTGGTTCAGTTAGAGTTATTCCTTCCTTAGCATAATTCAGTTAGATTTATTACTTTCTTGGCCTGATTCAATTAGAGTTATTCCTTATTTAGCCTGATTCAGTTACAGTTGTTACTTTCTTAGCCTGGTTCAGTTAGAGTTATTATTTTCTTAGCCTGGTTCAGTTAGAGTTATTACTTTCTTAGCCTGATTCAGTTAGATTTCTTCGTTCCTTAATGTGATTCATTTAGAGTTATTACTTTCTTAGCCTACTTCAATTAGAGTTATACTTTCCTTTGCCTGATTCAGTTAGAGTTATTACTTTCTTAGCCTGATTCAGTTAGAGTTATTCCTTCCTTAGCTTGATTCAGTTAGAGTTATTTCTTTCTTATCCTGGTTCTGTTAGAGTTATTGCTACCTTAGCCTGATTCATTTAGAGTTTTTATTTTCTTAGCTTGGTTAAGTTGGAGTTATTCCTTCCTTAGCCTGATTCAATTAAAGTTATTACTTTCTTAGCCTGATTCAGTTAGAGTTACTACTTTCGTAGCCTGGTTCAGTTAGAGGTATTCCTTCCTTAGCCTGGTTCAGTTAGACTCATTACTTTCTTAGCCTGATTCAGTTTGAATTATTCCTTCCTTAGCCTGGTTCAGTTAGAGTTATTCTTTCCTTATCCTGGTTGAGTTAGAGTTATTCCTTCCTTAGCGTGATTCAGTTACAGTTATTCCTTCCTTAGCCTGATTCAGTTACAGTTATTCCTTCCTTAGCTTGATTCAGTTAGAGTTATTTCTTTCTTATCCTGGTTCTGTTAGAGTTATTCCTTCCTTAGCCTGATTCAGTTAGAGTTATTATTTTCTTAGATTGGTTCAGTTAGAGTTATTCCTTCCTTAGCCTGATTCAGTTAGAGTTATTACTTCCTTAGCCTGGTTCAGTTAGAGTTACTCCTTCCTTAGCCTGATTCAGTTAGAGGTATTACCTTCTTAGCTTGGTTAAGTTGGAGTTATTTCTTCCTCAGCCTGATTCAATTAAAGTTATTACTTTCTTAGCCTGATTCAGTTAGAGTTACTACTTTCTTAGCCTGGTTCAGTTACAGGTATTCCTTCCATAGCCTGATTCAGTTAGAGTTGTTACATTTTTAGCATGGTTCAGTTAGAGTTATTCCTTCCTTAGCCTAATTCAGTTAGAGTTATTACTTTCTTGGTCTGATTCAATTAGAGTTATTCCTTCCTTAGCCTGATTCAGTTACAGTTATTACTTTCTTAGCGTGGTTCAGTTAGAGTTATTCCTTCCTTAGCATAATTCAGTTAGATTTATTACTTTCTTGGCCTGATTCAATTAGAGTTATTCCTTATTTAGCCTGATTCAGTTAGAGTTGTTACTTTCTTAGCCTGGTTCAGTTAGAGTTATTATTCTCTTAGCCTGGTTCAGTTAGAGTTATTACATTCTTAGCCTGATTCAGTTAGATTTCTTCCTTCCTTTTTCTTAGCTTGGTTAAGTTGGAGTTATTCCTTCCTTAGCCTGATTCAATTAAAGTTATTACTTTCTTAGCCTGATTCAGTTAGAGTTACTACTTTCGTAGCCTGGTTCAGTTAGAGGTATTCCTTCCTTAGCCTGATTCAGTTAGACTCATTACTTTCTTAGCCTGATTCAGTTTGAATTATTCCTTCCTTAGCCTGGTTCAGTTAGAGTTATTCTTTCCCTATCCTGGTTGAGTTAGAGTTATTCCTTCCTTAGCGTGATTCAGTTACAGTTATTCCTTCCTTAGCCTGATTCAGTTAGAGTTATTAGTTTCTTAGCCTGATTCAGTTAGAATTATTCCTTCCTTAGCTTGATTCAGTTAGAGTTATTTCTTTCTTATCCTGGTTCTGTTAGAGTTATTCCTTCCTTAGCCTGATTCAGTTAGAGTTATTATTTTCTTAGATTGGTTCAGTTAGAGTTATTCCTTCCTTAGCCTGATTCAGTTAGAGTTATTACTTTCTTAGCCTGGTTCAGTTAGAGTTACTCCTTCCTTAGCCTGATTCAGTTAGAGGTATTACCTTCTTAGCTTGGTTAAGTTGGAGTTATTTCTTCCTCAGCCTGATTCAATTAAAGTTATTACTTTCTTAGCCTGATTCAGTTCGAGTTACTACTTTCTTAGCCTGGTTCAGTGACAGGTATTCCTTCCATAGCCTGATTTAGTTAGAGTTGTTATATTTTTAGCATGGTTCAGTTAGAGTTATTCCTTCCTTAGCCTAATTCAGTTAGAGTTGTTACTTTCTTAGCCTGGTTCAGTTAGATTTATTATTTTCTTAGCCTGGTTCAGTTAGATTTATTATTTTCTTAGCCTGGTTCAGTTAGAGTTATTACTTTCTAACATGGTTTACTTAGAGTTATTCCTTCCTTAGGCTGATTCAGTTAGAGTTATTACTTTCTTAGCTTGGTTAATTTGGAGTTATTCCTTCCTTTGCCTGATTCAGTTAGAGTTATTACTTTCTTGGTCTGATTCAATTAGAGTTATTCCTTCCTTAGCCTGATTCAGTTACAGTTATTACTTTCTTAGCCTGGTTCAGTTAGAGTTATTCCTTCCTTAGCATAATTCAGTTAGATTTATTACTTTCTTGGCCTGATTCAATTAGAGTTATTCCTTATTTAGCCTGATTCAGTTACAGTTGTTACTTTCTTAGCCTGGTTCAGTTAGAGTTATTATTTTCTTAGCCTGGTTCAGTTAGAGTTATTACTTTCTTAGGCTGATTCAGTTAGATTTCTTCGTTCCTTAATGTGATTCATTTAGAGTTATTTCTTTCTTAGCCTACTTCAATTAGAGTTATACTTTCCTTTGCCTGATTCAGTTAGAGTTATTACTTTCTTAGCCTGATTCAGTTAGAGTTATTCCTTCCTTAGCTTGATTCAGTTAGAGTTATTTCTTTCTTATCCTGGTTCTGTTAGAGTTATTGCTACCTTAGCCTGATTCATTTACAGTTTTTATTTTCTTAGCTTGGTTAAGTTGGAGTTATTCCTTCCTTAGCCTGATTCAATTAAAGTTATTACTTTCTTAGCCTGATTCAGTTAGAGTTACTACTTTCGTAGCCTGGTTCAGTTAGAGGTATCCCTTCCTTAGCCTGGTTCAGTTAGACTCATTACTTTCTTAGCCTGATTCAGTTTGAATTATTCCTTCCTTAGCCTGGTTCAGTTAGAGTTATTCTTTCCTTATCCTGGTTGAGTTAGAGTTATTCCTTCCTTAGCGTGATTCAGTTACAGTTATTCCTTCCTTAGCCTGATTCAGTTAGAGTTATTACTTTCTTAGCCTGATTCAATTAGAGTTATTCCTTCCTTAGCTTGATTCAATTAGAGTTATTACTTTCTTATCCTGGTTCATTTATAGTTATTCCTTCCTTAGTCTGATTCAGTTAGAGTTATTATTTTCTTATCCTGGTTCAGTTAGAATTATTCCTTCCTTTGCCTGATTCAGTTAGAGATATTACTTTCTTAGCCTGATCCAGTTAGAGTTATTGCTTTCTTAGCCTGGATCAGTTAGAGTTATTCCTTCCTTAGTCTGATTCAGTTAGAGATATTACTTTCTTAGCCTGGTTCAGTTAGACTTATTACTTTCTTAGCCTGGTTCAGTCAGAGTTATTCCTTTTTTAGCCTGATTCAGTTAGAGTTATTACTTTCTTAGCCTCGTTTAGTTGGAGTTATTACTTTAATCAAGCTAAGGAAGGAATAACCGTACTATTAGTTTCTTAGCCTGGTTCAATAAGAGTTATTCCTTCCTTAGCCTGACTCAGTTAGAGTTATTACTTTAATGAAGCAATGGAAGCAAAAATATTACTTTCTCAGTCTGGTTCAGTTAGAGTTTTTCATTCCATAGCCTGATTCAGTTAGAGTTATTACTTTCTTAGCCTGGTTCAGTGAGAGTTATTACTTCCTTAGCCTAATTCACTTAGAGTTATTACTTTCTAACATGGTTTACCTAGAGTTATTCCTTCCTTAGCCTGATTCAATTACAGTTATTCCTTTTTTAGCCTGGTTCAGTTAGACTTATTCCTTCCTTAACCTGATTCAATTAAAGTTATTACTTTCTTAGCCTGATTCAGTTAGAGTTACTACTTTCTTAGCCTTTTTCAGTTAGAGGTATTCCTTCCTTAGCCTGGTGCAGTTAGACTTATTACTTTCTTAGCCTGGTTCAGTTTGAATTAGCCTGTTTCAGTTAGAGTTATTCTTTCCTTAGCCTGGTTCAGTTAGAGTTATTCTTTCCTTATCCTGGTTGAGTTAGGGTTATTCCTTCCTTAGCGTGATTCGGTTACAGTTATTACTTTCTTAGAATGATTCAGTTAGGGTTATTCCTTTCTTAGCCTGATTCAGTTAGAGTTATTACTTTCTCAGCCTGATTCAATTAGAGTTATTCCTTCCTTAGTTGATTCAGTTAGAGTTATTACTTTCTTATCCTGGTTCAGTTAGAGTTATTCCTTCCTTAGCCTGATTCAGTTAGTGTTATTATTTTCTTAGCCTGGTTCAGTTAGAATTATTCCTTCCTTAGCCTGATTCAGTTAGAGTTATTACTTTCTTAGCCTGGTTCAGTTAGAGTTATTCCTTCCTTATCCTGATTCAATTAGAGTTATTACTTTCTTAGCTTGGTTAAGTTGGAGTTATTCCTTCCTTTGCATGATTCAGTTAGAGTTATTACTTTCTTAGCCTGATCCTGTTAGAGTTATTACTTTCTTAGCCTGGATCAGTTAGAGGTATTCCTTCCTTAGCCTGATTCAGTTAGAGATATTACTTTCTTAGCCTGGTTCAGTTAGACTTATTACTTTCTTAGCCTGGTTCAGTCAGAGTTATTCCTTTTGTAGCCTGATTCAGTTAGAGTTATTACTTTCTTATCCTCGTTTAATTAGAGTTATTACTTTAATCAAGCTAAGGAAGGAATAACCGTACTATTAGTTTCTTAGCCTGGTTCAATTAGAGTTATTCCTTCCTTAGCCTGACTCAGTTAGAGTTATTACTTTAATGAAGCAAAGGAAGCAAAAATATTACTTTCTCAGTCTGGTTCAGATAGAGTTCTTCATTCCTTAGCCTGATTCAGTTAGAGTTATTACTTTCTTAGCCTGGTTCAGTGAAAGTTATTACATCCTTAGCCTAATTCACTTAGAGTTATTACTTTCTAACATGGTTTACTTAGAGTTATTCCTTCCTTAGCCTGATTCAGTTAGAGTTATTTCTTTTTTAGCCTGGTTCTGTTAGAGTTATTCCTTCCTTATCCTGATTCAATTAGAGTTATTACTTTCTTAGCTTGGTTAAGATGGAGTTATTCCTTCCTTTGCCTGATTCAGTTAGAGTTATTACTTTCTTAGCCTCATCCAGTTAGACTTATTACTTTCTTAGCCTGGTTCAATCAGAGTTATTCCTTCCTTAGCTTGATTCAGTTAGAGTTATTACTTTCTTATCTTGGTTCAGTTAGAGTTATTCCTTCCTTAGCCTGATTCAGTAAGAGTTATTACTTTCTTAGCCTGGTTCAGTTACAGTTATTACTTTCTTAGACTGATTCAGTTAGAGTTATTCCTTCCCTAGCCTGATTCAGTTAGAATTATTACTTTCTTAGCCTGATTTAATTAGAGTTATTCCTTCCTTAGCCTGATTCAGTAAGAGTTATTATTTTCTTAGCCTGATTCAGTAAGAGTTATTACTTTCTTAGCCTGGTTCAGTTAGAGTTATTCCTTCCTTAGCCTGATTCAGTTAGAGTTATTACTTTCTTAGCCTGGTTAAGTTGGAATTTTCCTTCCTTAGAATAATTCAGTTAGAGTTATTACTTTCTTAGCCTGATTCAGTTAGAGTTATTACTTTCTTAGCCTGGTTCAGTCAGAGTTATTCCATCCTTAGCCTGATCAGTTAGAGATATTACTTTCTTATCGTGGTTCAGTTAGACTTGTTAGTTTCTTAGCCTGGTTTTGTCGGAGTTATTCCTTTTGCAGCCTGATTCAGTTAGAGATATTACTTTTGTAGCCTAATCAGTTAGAGTTATTACCTTCTTAGCCTGGTTCAGTTAGAGTTATTCCTTCCTTAGCCTGATTCATTTACATTTGTTACTTTCGTAGCCTAGTTCAGTTAGAGTTATTATTTTCTTAGCCTGGTTCAGTTAGAGTTTTTCCTTCTTTATCTTATTTCAGTTAGAGTTATTACTTTCTTAGCCTGATTCAGTTAGATTTTTTCCTTCCTTAGTCTGATTCATTTAGAGTTATTACTTTCTTAGCCTACTTCAACTAGCGTTATTCCTCCCTTAGCGTGATTCAGTTAGTGCTATTACTTTCTTAGCCTGATTCAGTTAGAGTTGTTATTTCCTTAGCCTGGTTCAGTTAGACTTATTACTTTCTTAGCCTGGTTCAGTCAGAGTTATTCCTTTTGTACCCTGATTCAGTTAGAGTTATTACTTTCTTAGCCTGGTTCAGTTAGAGTTATTCTTTTCTTATCCTTGTTGAGTTAGAGTTATTCCTTCCTTAGCGTGATTCAGTTACAGTTATTACTTTCTTAGACTGATTCAGTTAGAGTTATTCCTTCCCTAGCCTGATTCAGTTAGAATTATTACTTTCTTAGCCTGATTTAATTAGAGTTATTCCTTCCTTAGCTTGATTCAGTTAGAGTTATAACTTTCTTATCGTGGTTCAGTTAGAGTTATTCCTTCCTTAGCCTGATTCAGTTAGAGTTATTATTTTCTTAGCCTGGTTCAGTTAGAATTATTCCTTCCTTAGCCTGATTCAGTTAGAGTTATTGCTTTCTTAGCCTGGTTCAGTTAGAATTATTCCTTCCTTAGCCTGTATCAGATAGAGTTATTCCTTCCTTAGCCTGATTCAGTTAGAGATATTACTTTCTTATCGTGGTTCAGTTAGACTTGTTAGTTTCTTAGCCTGGTTTTGTCGGAGTTATTCCTTTTGCAGCCTGATTCAGTTAGAGATATTACTTTTGTAGCCTAATCAGTTAGAGTTATTACCTTCTTAGCCTGGTTCAGTTAGAGTTATTCCTTCCTTAGCCTGATTCATTTACATTTGTTACTTTCGTAGCCTAGTTCAGTTAGAGTTATTATTTTCTTAGCCTGGTTCAGTTAGAGTTTTTCCTTCTTTATCTTATTTCAGTTAGAGTTATTACTTTCTTAGCCTGATTCAGTTAGATTTTTTCCTTCCTTAGTCTGATTCATTTAGAGTTATTACTTTCTTAGCCTACTTCAACTAGCGTTATTCCTCCCTTAGCGTGATTCAGTTAGTGCTATTACTTTCTTAGCCTGATTCAGTTAGAGTTGTTATTTCCTTAGCCTGGTTCAGTTAGACTTATTACTTTCTTAGCCTGGTTCAGTCAGAGTTATTCCTTTTGTACCCTGATTCAGTTAGAGTTATTACTTTCTTAGCCTGGTTCAGTTAGAGTTATTCTTTTCTTATCCTTGTTGAGTTAGAGTTATTCCTTCCTTAGCGTGATTCAGTTACAGTTATTACTTTCTTAGACTGATTCAGTTAGAGTTATTCCTTCCCTAGCCTGATTCAGTTAGAATTATTACTTTCTTAGCCTGATTTAATTAGAGTTATTCCTTCCTTAGCTTGATTCAGTTAGAGTTATAACTTTCTTATCGTGGTTCAGTTAGAGTTATTCCTTCCTTAGCCTGATTCAGTTAGAGTTATTATTTTCTTAGCCTGGTTCAGTTAGAATTATTCCTTCCTTAGCCTGATTCAGTTAGAGTTATTGCTTTCTTAGCCGGGTTCAGTGAGAATTATTCCTTCCTTAGCCTGTATCAGATAGAGTTATTCCTTCCTTAGCCTGATTCAGTTAGAGATATTACTTTCTTAGCCTGGTTCAGTTAGACTTATTACTTTCTTAGCCTGGTTCAGTTAGAGTTATTCCTTCCTTAGCTTGATTCAGTTAGAGTTATTCCTTCCTTAGCCTGATTCAGTAAGAGTTATTATTTTCTTAGCCTGATTCAGTAAGAGTTATTATTTTCTTAGCCTGGTTCAGTTAGAGTTATTCCTTCCTCAGCCTGATTCAGTTAGAGTTATTACTTTCTTAGCCCTATTAAGTTGGAATTTTCCTTCCTTAGAATGATTCAGTTAGAGTTATTACTTTCTTAGCCTGATTCAGTTAGAGTTATTACTTTCTTAGCCTGGTTCAGTCAGAGTTATTCCATCCTTAGCCTGATCAGTTAGAGATATTACTTTCTTATCCTGGTTCAGTTAGACTTATTACTTTCTTAGCCTGGTTCAGTCGGAGTTATTCCTTTTGTAGCCTAATTCAGTTAGAGTTATTACTTTTGTAGCCTAATCAGTTAGAGTTATTACCTTCTTAGCCTGGTTCAGTTAGAGTTATTCCTTCCTTAGCCTGATTCATTTACAGTTGTTACTTTCTTAGCCTGGTTCAGTTAGAGTTATTATTTTCTTAGCCTGGTTCAGTTAGAGTTTTTCCTTCTTTATCCTATTTCAGTTAGAGTTATTACTTTCTTAGCTTGATTCAGTTAGATTTCTTCCTTCCTTAGTCTGATTCAGTTAGAGTTATTACTTTCTTATCCTGGTTCAGTTAGATTTCTTCCTTCCTTAGTCTGATTCATTTAGAGTTACTTTCTTAGCCTACTTCAACTAGAGTTATTCCTTCCTTAGCGTGATTCAGTTAGTGTTATTACTTTCTTAGCCTGATTCAGTTAGAGTTATTCCTTTCTTAGCCTGATTCAGTTAGAATTATTACTATCTTATCCTGATTCAGTTAGAGTTATTCCTTTCTTAGCTTGATTCAATTAGGGTTTTTACTTTCTTATCCTGGTTCAGTTAGAGTTATTCCTTCCTTAGCCTGATTCAGTTAGAGTTATTATTTTCTTAGCCTGGTTCAGTTAGAATTATTCCTTCCTTAGGCTGATTCAGTTAGAGTTATTACTTTCTTAGCCTGGTTCAGTTAGAGTTATTCCTTCCTTATCCTGATTCATTTAGAGTTATTACTTTCTTAGCTTGGTTAAGTTGGAGTTATTCCTTCCTTTGCCTGATTCATTTAGAGTTATTACTTTCTTAGCCTGATCCAGTTAGAGTTATTACTTTCTTAGCCTGGACCAGTTAGAGTTATTCCTTCCTTAGCCTGATTCAGTTAGAGTTATTCCTTCCTTAGCCTGATTCAGTTAGAGTTATTACTTTAATGAAGCAAAGGAAGCAAAAATATTACTTTCTCACTCTGGTTCAGTTAGAGTTCTTCATTCCTTAGCCTGATTCAGTTAGTGTGATTACTTTCTTAGCCTGATTCAGTTAGAGTCATTACTTTTGTAGCCTAATCAGTTAGAATTATTACCTTCTTAGCCTGGTTCAGTTAGAATTATTACCTTCTTAGCCTGGTTCAGTTAGTGTTATTACTTTCTTAGCTTGATTCAGTTAGAGTTATTCCTTCCTTAGCTTGATTCAGTTAGAGTTATTTCTTTCTTAGACTGATTCAATTAGGGTTATTCCTTCCTTAGCCTGATTCAGTTAGAGTTATTACTTTCTTAGCCTGGTTCAGTTAGAGTTATTTCTTCCTTATCCTGATTCAGTTAGAGTTATTACTTTCTTCGCTTGGTTAAGTTGGAGTTATTCCTTCCTTTGCCTGATTCAGTTAGATTTATTACTTTCTTACCCTGGTCCAGTTAGAGTTATTACTTTCTTATCTTGGTTCAGTTAGAGTTATTCCTTCCTTAGCCTGATTCAGTAAGAGTTATTACTTTCTTAGCCTGGTTCAGTTAGAGTTATTCCTTCCTTAGCCTGATTCAGTTAAAGTTATTACTTTCTTAGCCTGGTTAAGTTGGAGTTTTCCTTCCTTAGCCTGATTCAGTTGGAGTTATTACTTTCTTAGCCTGATTCAGTTAGAGTTATTACTTTCTTAGCCTGGTTCAGTTAGACTTATTACTTTCTTAGCCTGGTTTAGTCGGAGTTATTCCTTTTGTAGCCTGATTCAGTTAGAGTTGTTACTTTTGTAGCCTAATCAGTTAGAGTTATTATCTTCTTAGCCTAGTTCAGTTAGAGTTATTCCTTCCTTAGCCTGATTCAGTTAAAGTTGTTACTTTTTTAGCCTGGTTCAGTTAGATTTATTATTTTCTTAGCCTGGTTCAGTTAGATTTATTATTTTCTTAGCCTGGTTCAGTTAGAGTTATTCCTTCTTTATCCTAATTCAGTTAGAGTCATTACTTTCTTAGCCTGATTCAGTTAGATTTCTTCCTTCCTTAGTTGCGATTCATTTAGAATTATTACTTTCTTAGCCTACTTCAATTAGAGTTATTCCTTCCTTAGCGTGATTCAGTTAGTGTTATTACTTTCTTAGCCTGGTTCAGTTAGAGTTATTCCTTCCTTATCCTGATTCAGTTAGAGTTATTACTTTCTTAGCTTGGTTAAGTTAGAGTTATTCCTTGCTTTGCCTGATTCAGTTAGAGTTATTACTTTCTTAGCCTGATCCAGTTAGAGTTATTACTTTCTTAGCCTGATCCAGTTAGAGTTATTACTTTCTTAGCCTGGATCAGTTAGAGTTATTCCTTCCTTAGCCTGATTCAGTTTGAGATATTACTTTCTTAGACTGGTTCAGTTAGACTTATTAATTTCTTAGCCTGGTTCAGTCAGAGTTATTCCATTTGTAGCCTGATTCAGTTAGAGTTATTACTTTCTTAGCCTCGTTTAGTTAGAGTTATTACTTTAATCAAGCTAAGGAAGGAATAACCGTACTATTAGTTTCTTAGCCTGGTTCAATTAGAGTTATTCCTTCCTTAGCCTGACTCAGTTAGAATTATTACTTTAATGAAGCAAAGGAAGGAAAAATATTACTTTCTGAGTCTGGTTCAGTTAGAGTTATTCCTTCCTTAGCCTGATTCAGTTAGAGTTATTACTTTCTTAGCCTGGTTAAGTTGGAGTTTTCCTTCCTTAGCCTGATTCAGTTAGAGTTATGACTTTCTTAGCCTGATTCAGTTAGAGTTATTACTTTCTTATCCCGGTTCAGTCAGAGTTATTCCATCCTTAGCCTGATCAGTTAGAGATATTACTTTCTTATCCTGGTTCAGTTAGACTTATTACTTTCTTAGCCTGGTTCAGTCGGAGTTATTCCTTTTGTAGCCTGATTCAGTTAGAGTTATTACATTTGTAGCCTAATCAGTTAGAATTATTACCTCCTTAGCCTGGTTCAGTTAGAGTTATTCCTTCCTTAGCCTGATTCAGTTACAGTTGTTACTTTCTTAGCCTGGTTCAGTTAGAGTTATTGTTTTCTTAGCCTGGTTCAGTTAGAGTTATTCCTTCTTTATCCTAATTCAGTTAGAGTTATTACTTTTTTAGCCTGATTCAGTTAGATTTCTTCCTTCCTTAATCTGATCCATTTAGAGTTATTACTTTCTTAGCCTACTTCAATTAGAGTTATTCCTTCCTTAGCGTGATTCAGTTAGTGGTATTACTTTCTTAGCCTGATTCAGTTAGAGTTATTCCTTCCTTAGCCTGATTCAGTTAGAGTTATTACTTTCTTAGCCTGATTCAGTTAGAGTAATTCCTTCCTTAGCTTGATTCAGTTAGAGTTATTACTTTCTTATCCTAAGCCTGGTAGGTCTTTTCTTAGCCTGGTAGTTAGAGTTATTCCTTCCTTAGCCTGATTCAGTTAGTGTTATTATTTTCTTATCCTGGTTCAGTTAGAATTATTCCTTCCTTAGCCTGATACCGTTAGAGTTATTTTTTTCTTAGATTGGTTCATTTAGAGTTATTCCTTCCTTAGCCTGATTCAGTTAGAGTTATTACTTTTTTAGCCTCGTTCAGTTAGAGTTACTCCTTCCTTAGCCTGATTCAGTTAGAGTTATTACCTTCTTAGCTTGGTTAAGTTGGAGTTATTCCTTTCTTAGCCTGATTCAATTAAAATTATTACTTTCTTAGCCTGATTCAGTTAGAGTTACTACTTTCTTATCCTGGTTCAGTTAGAGGTATTCCTTCCTTAGCCTGATTCAGTTAGAGTTATTATTTTCTTAGAATGGTTCAGTTAGAATTATTCCTTCCTTAGCCTGATTCACTTAGAGTTATTACTTTCTTAGCCTGGTTCAGTTAGAGTTATTCCTTCCTTATCCTGATTCAGTTAGAGTTATTACTTTCTTAGCTTGGTTAAGTTGGAGTTATTCCTTCCTTTGCCTGATTCAGTTAGAGTTATACTTTCTTAGCCTGATCCAGTTAGAGTTATTACTTTCTTAGTCTAGATCAGTTAGACTTATTACTTTCTTCGCCTGGTTCAGTCAGAGTTATTCCTTTTGTAGCCTGATTCAGTTAGAGTTATTACTTTCTTAGCCTCGTTTAGTTAGAGTTATTACTTTAATCAAGCAAAGGAAGGAATAACCGTACTATTAGTTTCTTAGCCTGGTTCAATTAGAGTTATTCCTTCCTTAGCCTGACTCAGTTAGAGTTATTACTTTAATGAAGCAAAGGAAGCAAATATATATTAGTTTCTCAGTCTGGTTCAGTTAGAGTTCTTCATTCCTTAGCCTGATTCAGTTAGAGTTATTACTTTCCTAGCCTGGTTCAGTGAGAGTTATTACTTCCTTAGCCTAATTCACTTAGAGTTATTACTTTCTAACATGGTTTACTTAGAGTTATTCCTTCCTTAACCTGATTCAGTTAGAGTTATTACTTTCTTAGACTGGTTCAGTTAGAGTTATTACTTCCTTAGCCTAATTCACTTAGATTTATTACTTTCTAACATGGTTTACTTAGAGTTATTCCTTCCTTAGCCTGATTCAGTTAGAGTTATTCCTTTTTTAGCCTGGTTTAGTTAGAGTTATTCCTTCCTTAGCCTGATTCAGTTAGAGTTATTACTTTCTTAGACTGGTTCAGTTAGAGTTATTACTTTCTTAGCCTGGTTCAGTTACAGTTATTCCTTCCGTAGCCTGATTCAGTTAGACTTACTACTTTCTTAGCCTGGTTCAGTTAGACTTATTACTTTCTTAGCCTGGTTCAGTCAGAGTTATTCCTTTTGTAGCCTGATTCAGTTAGAGTTATTACCTTCTTAGCCTGGTTCAGTCGGAGTTATTCCTTTTGTAGCCTGATTCAGTTAGAGTTATTACTTTTGTAGCCTTATCAGTTAGAGTTATTACCTTCTTAGCCTGGTTCAGTTAGAGTTATTCCTTCCTTGGCCTGATTCATTTACAGCTGTTACTTTCTTAGCCTGGTTCAGTTAGAGTTATTACTTTCTTAGCCTCGTTTAGTTAGAGTTATTACTTTAATCAAGCAAAGGAAGGAATAACCGTACTATTAGTTTCTTAGCCTGGTTCAATTAGAGTTATTCCTTCCTTAGCCTGACTCAGTTAGAGTTATTTCTTTAATGAAGCAAAGGAAGCAAAAATATTAGTTTCTCAGTCTGGTTCAGTTAGAGTTCTTCATTCCTTAGCCTGATTCAGTTAGAGTTATTACTTTCCTAGCCTGGTTCAGTGAGAGTTATTACTTCCTTAGCCTAATTCACTTAGATTTATTACTTTCTAACATGGTTTACCTAGAGTTATTCCTTCCTTAGCCTGATTCAATTACAGTTATTCCTTTTTTAGCCTGGTTCAGTTAGACTTATTCCTTCCTTAACCTGATTCAATTAAAGTTATTACTTTCTTAGCCTGATTCAGTTAGAGTTACTACTTTCTTAGCCTTTTTCAGTTAGAGGTATTCCTTCCTTAGTCTGGTGCAGTTAGACTTATTACTTTCTTAGCCTGGTTCAGTTTGAATTAGCCTGCTTCAGTTAGAGTTATTCTTTCCTTAGCCTGGTTCAGTTAGAGTTATTCTTTCCTTATCCTGGTTGAGTTAGGGTTATTCCTTCCTTAGCGTGATTCGGTTACAGTTATTACTTTCTTAGACTGATTCAGTTAGGGTTATTCCTTTCTTAGCCTGATTCAGTTAGAGTTATTACTTTCTCAGCCTGATTCAATTAGAGTTATTCCTTCCTTAGTTGATTCAGTTAGAGTTATTACTTTCTTATCCTGGTTCAGTTAGAGTTATTCCTTCCTTAGCCTGATTCAGTTAGTGTTATTATTTTCTTAGCCTGGTTCAGTTAGAATTATTCCTTCCTTAGCCTGATTCAGTTAGAGTTATTACTTTCTTAGCCTGGTTCAGTTAGAGTTATTCCTTCCTTATCCTGATTCAATTAGAGTTATTACTTTCTTAGCTTGGTTAAGTTGGAGTTATTCCTTCCTTTGCATGATTCAGTTAGAGTTATTACTTTCTTAGCCTGATCCTGTTAGAATTATTACTTTCTTAGCCTGGATCAGTTAGAGGTATTCCTTCCTTAGCCTGATTCAGTTAGAGATATTACTTTCTTAGCCTGGTTCAGTTAGACTTATTACTTTCTTAGCCTGGTTCAGTCAGAGTTATTCCTTTTGTAGCCTGATTCAGTTAGAGTTATTACTTTCTTATCCTCGTTTAGTTAGAGTTATTACTTTAATCAAGCTAAGGAAGGAATAACCGTACTATTAGTTTCTTAGCCTGGTTCAATTAGAGTTATTCCTTCCTTAGCCTGACCCAGTTAGAGTTATTACTTTAATGAAGCAAAGGAAGCAAAAATATTACTTTCTCAGTCTGGTTCAGTTAGAGTTCTTCATTCCTTAGCCTGATTCAGTTAGAGTTATTACTTTCTTAGCCTGGTTCAGTGAAAGTTATTACATCCTTAGCCTAATTCACTTAGAGTTATTACTTTCTAACATGGTTTACTTAGAGTTATTCCTTCCTTAGCCTGATTCAGTTAGAGTTATTTCTTTTTTAGCCTGGTTCTGTTAGAGTTATTCCTTCCTTATCCTGATTCAATTAGAGTTATTACTTTCTTAGCTTGGTTAAGTTGGAGTTATTCCTTCCTTTGCCTGATTCAGTTAGAGTTATTACTTTCTTAGCCTCATCCAGTTAGACTTATTACTTTCTTAGCCTGGTTCAATCAGAGTTATTCCTTCCTTAGCTTGATTCAGTTAGAGTTATTACTTTCTTATCTTGGTTCAGTTAGAGTTATTCCTTCCTTAGCCTGATTCAGTAAGAGTTATTACTTTCTTAGCCTGGTTCAGTTACAGTTATTACTTTCTTAGACTGATTCAGTTAGAGTTATTCCTTCCCTAGCCTGATTCAGTTAGAATTATTACTTTCTTAGCCTGATTTAATTAGAGTTATTCCTTCCTTAGCCTGATTCAGTAAGAGTTATTATTTTCTTAGCCTGATTCAGTAAGAGTTATTACTTTCTTAGCCTGGTTCAGTTAGAGTTATTCCTTCCTTAGCCTGATTCAGTTAGAGTTATTACTTTCTTAGCCTGGTTAAGTTGGAATTTTCCTTCCTTAGAATAATTCAGTTAGAGTTATTACTTTCTTAGCCTGATTCAGTTAGAGTTATTACTTTCTTAGCCTGGTTCAGTCAGAGTTATTCCATCCTTAGCCTGATCAGTTAGAGATATTAATTTCTTATCGTGGTTCAGTTAGACTTGTTAGTTTCTTAGCCTGGTTTTGTCGGAGTTATTCCTTTTGTAGCCTGATTCAGTTAGAGTTATTACTTTTGTAGCCTAATCAGTTAGAGTTATTACCTTCTTAGCCTGGTTCAGTTAGAGTTATTCCTTCCTTAGCCTGATTCATTTACATTTGTTACTTTCGTAGCCTAGTTCAGTTAGAGTTATTATTTTCTTAGCCTGGTTCAGTTAGAGTTTTTCCTTCTTTATCTTATTTCAGTTAGAGTTATTACTTTCTTAGCCTGATTCAGTTAGATTTTTTCCTTCCTTAGTCTGATTCATTTAGAGTTATTACTTTCTTAGCCTACTTCAACTAGCGTTATTCCTCCCTTAGCGTGATTCAGTTAGTGCTATTACTTTCTTAGCCTGATTCAGTTAGAGTTGTTATTTCCTTAGCCTGGTTCAGTTAGACTTATTACTTTCTTAGCCTGGTTCAGTCAGAGTTATTCCTTTTGTACCCTGATTCAGTTAGAGTTATTACTTTCTTAGCCTGGTTCAGTTAGAGTTATTCTTTTCTTATCCTTGTTGAGTTAGAGTTATTCCTTCCTTAGCGTGATTCAGTTACAGTTATTACTTTCTTAGACTGATTCAGTTAGAGTTATTCCTTCCCTAGCCTGATTCAGTTAGAATTATTACTTTCTTAGCCTGATTTAATTAGAGTTATTCCTTCCTTAGCTTGATTCAGTTAGAGTTATAACTTTCTTATCGTGGTTCAGTTAGAGTTATTCCTTCCTTAGCCTGATTCAGTTAGAGTTATTATTTTCTTAGCCTGGTTCAGTTAGAATTATTCCTTCCTTAGCCTGATTCAGTTAGAGTTATTGCTTTCTTAGCCTGGTTCAGTTAGAATTATTCCTTCCTTATCCTGATTCAGTTAGAGTTATTACTTTCTTAGCCTGTATCAGTTAGAGTTATTCCTTCCTTAGCCTGATTCAGTTAGAGATATTACTTTCTTAGCCTGGTTCAGTTAGACTTATTACTTTCTTAGCCTGGTTCAGTTAGAGTTATTCCTTCCTTAGCTTGATTCAGTTAGAGTTATTCCTTCCTTAGCCTGATTCAGTAAGAGTTATTATTTTCTTAGCCTGATTCAGTAAGAGTTATTATTTTCTTAGCCTGGTTCAGTTAGAGTTATTCCTTCCTCAGCCTGATTCAGTTAGAGTTATTACTTTCTTAGCCCTATTAAGTTGGAATTTTCCTTCCTTAGAATGATTCAGTTAGAGTTATTACTTTCTTAGCCTGATTCAGTTAGAGTTATTACTTTCTTAGCCTGGTTCAGTCAGAGTTATTCCATCCTTAGCCTGATCAGTTAGAGATATTACTTTCTTATCCTGGTTCAGTTAGACTTATTACTTTCTTAGCCTGGTTCAGTCGGAGTTATTCCTTTTGTAGCCTAATTCAGTTAGAGTTATTACTTTTGTAGCCTAATCAGTTAGAGTTATTACCTTCTTAGCCTGGTTCAGTTAGAGTTATTCCTTCCTTAGCCTGATTCATTTACAGTTGTTACTTTCTTAGCCTGGTTCAGTTAGAGTTATTATTTTCTTAGCCTGGTTCAGTTAGAGTTTTTCCTTCTTTATCCTATTTCAGTTAGAGTTATTACTTTCTTAGCTTGATTCAGTTAGATTTCTTCCTTCCTTAGTCTGATTCAGTTAGAGTTATTACTTTCTTATCCTGGTTCAGTTAGATTTCTTCCTTCCTTAGTCTGATTCATTTAGAGTTACTTTCTTAGCCTACTTCAACTAGAGTTATTCCTTCCTTAGCGTGATTCAGTTAGTGTTATTACTTTCTTAGCCTGATTCAGTTAGAGTTATTCCTTTCTTAGCCTGATTCAGTTAGAATTATTACTATCTTATCCTGATTCAGTTAGAGTTATTCCTTTCTTAGCTTGATTCAATTAGGGTTTTTACTTTCTTATCCTGGTTCAGTTAGAGTTATTCCTTCCTTAGCCTGATTCAGTTAGAGTTATTATTTTCTTAGCCTGGTTCAGTTAGAATTATTCCTTCCTTAGGCTGATTCAGTTAGAGTTATTACTTTCTTAGCCTGGTTCAGTTAGAGTTATTCCTTCCTTATCCTGATTCATTTAGAGTTATTACTTTCTTAGCTTGGTTAAGTTGGAGTTATTCCTTCCTTTGCCTGATTCATTTAGAGTTATTACTTTCTTAGCCTGATCCGGTTAGAGTTATTACTTTCTTAGCCTGGACCAGTTAGAGTTATTCCTTCCTTAGCCTGATTCAGTTAGAGTTATTCCTTCCTTAGCCTGATTCAGTTAGAGTTATTACTTTAATGAAGCAAAGGAAGCAAAAATATTACTTTCTCACTCTGGTTCAGTTAGAGTTCTTCATTCCTTAGCCTGATTCAGTTAGTGTGATTACTTTCTTAGCCTGATTCAGTTAGAGTCATTACTTTTGTAGCCTAATCAGTTAGAATTATTACCTTCTTAGCCTGGTTCAGTTAGAATTATTACCTTCTTAGCCTGGTTCAGTTAGTGTTATTACTTTCTTAGCTTGATTCAGTTAGAGTTATTCCTTCCTTAGCTTGATTCAGTTAGAGTTATTTCTTTCTTAGACTGATTCAATTAGGGTTATTCCTTCCTTAGCCTGATTCAGTTAGAGTTATTACTTTCTTAGCCTGGTTCAGTTAGAGTTATTTCTTCCTTATCCTGATTCAGTTAGAGTTATTACTTTCTTCGCTTGGTTAAGTTGGAGTTATTCCTTCCTTTGCCTGATTCAGTTAGATTTATTACTTTCTTACCCTGGTCCAGTTAGAGTTATTACTTTCTTATCTTGGTTCAGTTAGAGTTATTCCTTCCTTAGCCTGATTCAGTAAGAGTTATTACTTTCTTAGCCTGGTTCAGTTAGAGTTATTCCTTCCTTAGCCTGATTCAGTTAAAGTTATTACTTTCTTAGCCTGGTTAAGTTGGAGTTTTCCTTCCTTAGCCTGATTCAGTTGGAGTTATTACTTTCTTAGCCTGATTCAGTTAGAGTTATTACTTTCTTAGCCTGGTTCAGTTAGACTTATTACTTTCTTAGCCTGGTTTAGTCGGAGTTATTCCTTTTGTAGCCTGATTCAGTTAGAGTTGTTACTTTTGTAGCCTAATCAGTTAGAGTTATTATCTTCTTAGCCTAGTTCAGTTAGAGTTATTCCTTCCTTAGCCTGATTCAGTTAAAGTTGTTACTTTTTTAGCCTGGTTCAGTTAGATTTATTATTTTCTTAGCCTGGTTCAGTTAGATTTATTATTTTCTTAGCCTGGTTCAGTTAGAGTTATTCCTTCTTTATCCTAATTCAGTTAGAGTCATTACTTTCTTAGCCTGATTCAGTTAGATTTCTTCCTTCCTTAGTTGTGATTCATTTAGAATTATTACTTTCTTAGCCTACTTCAATTAGAGTTATTCCTTCCTTAGCGTGATTCAATTAGTGTTATTACTTTCTTAGCCTGGTTCAGTTAGAGTTATTCCTTCCTTATCCTGATTCAGTTAGAGTTATTACTTTCTTAGCTTGGTTAAGTTAGAGTTATTCCTTCCTTTGCCTGATTCAGTTAGAGTTATTACTTTCTTAGCCTGATCCAGTTAGAGTTATTACTTTCTTAGCCTGATCCAGTTAGAGTTATTACTTTCTTAGCCTGGATCAGTTAGAGTTATTCCTTCCTTAGCCTGATTCAGTTTGAGATATTACTTTCTTAGACTGGTTCAGTTAGACTTATTACTTTCTTAGCCTGGTTCAGTCAGAGTTATTCCATTTGTAGCCTGATTCAGTTAGAGTTATTACTTTCTTAGCCTCGTTTAGTTAGAGTTATTACTTTAATCAAGCTAAGGAAGGAATAACCGTACTATTAGTTTCTTAGCCTGGTTCAATTAGAGTTATTCCTTCCTTAGCCTGACTCAGTTAGAGTTATTACTTTAATGAAGCAAAGGAAGCAAAAATATTACTTTCTGAGTCTGGTTCAGTTAGAGTTATTCCTTCCTTAGCCTGATTCAGTTAGAGTTATTACTTTCTTAGCCTGGTTAAGTTGGAGTTTTCCTTCCTTAGCCTGATTCAGTTAGAGTTATGACTTTCTTAGCCTGATTCAGTTAGAGTTATTACTTTCTTATCCCGGTTCAGTCAGAGTTATTCCATCCTTAGCCTGATCAGTTAGAGATATTACTTTCTTATCCTGGTTCAGTTAGACTTATTACTTTCTTAGCCTGGTTCAGTCGGAGTTATTCCTTTTGTAGCCTGATTCAGTTAGAGTTATTACATTTGTAGCCTAATCAGTTAGAATTATTACCTCCTTAGCCTGGTTCAGTTAGAGTTATTCCTTCCTTAGCCTGATTCAGTTACAGTTGTTACTTTCTTAGCCTGGTTCAGTTAGAGTTATTGTTTTCTTAGCCTGGTTCAGTTAGTGTTATTCCTTCTTTATCCTAATTCAGTTAGAGTTATTACTTTTTTAGCCTGATTCAGTTAGATTTCTTCCTTCCTTAATCTGATCCATTTAGAGTTATTACTTTCTTAGCCTACTTCAATTAGAGTTATTCCTTCCTTAGCGTGATTCAGTTAGTGGTATTACTTTCTTAGCCTGATTCAGTTAGAGTTATTCCTTCCTTAGCCTGATTCAGTTAGAGTTATTACTTTCTTAGCCTGATTCAGTTAGAGTAATTCCTTCCTTAGCTTGATTCAGTTAGAGTTATTACTTTCTTATCCTGGTTCAGTTAGAGTTATTCCTTCCTTAGCCTGATTCAGTTAGTGTTATTATTTTCTTATCCTGGTTCAGTTAGAATTATTCCTTCCTTAGCCTGATACCGTTAGAGTTATTTTTTTCTTACATTGGTTCATTTAGAGTTATTCCTTCCTTAGCCTGATTCAGTTAGAGTTATTACTTTTTTAGCCTCGTTCAGTTAGAGTTACTCCTTCCTTAGCCTGATTCAGTTAGAGTTATTACCTTCTTAGCTTGGTTAAGTTGGAGTTATTCCTTTCTTAGCCTGATTCAATTAAAATTATTACTTTCTTAGCCTGATTCAGTTAGAGTTACTACTTTCTTATCCTGGTTCAGTTAGAGGTATTCCTTCCTTAGCCTGATTCAGTTAGAGTTATTATTTTCTTAGAATGGTTCAGTTAGAATTATTCCTTCCTTAGCCTGATTCACTTAGAGTTATTACTTTCTTAGCCTGGTTCAGTTAGAGTTATTCCTTCCTTATCCTGATTCAGTTAGAGTTATTACTTTCTTAGCTTGGTTAAGTTGGAGTTATTCCTTCCTTTGCCTGATTCAGTTAGAGTTATACTTTCTTAGCCTGATCCAGTTAGAGTTATTACTTTCTTAGTCTAGATCAGTTAGACTTATTACTTTCTTCGCCTGGTTTAGTCAGAGTTATTCCTTTTGTAGCCTGATTCAGTTAGAGTTATTACTTTCTTAGCCTCGTTTAGTTAGAGTTATTACTTTAATCAAGCAAAGGAAGGAATAACCGTACTATTAGTTTCTTAGCCTGGTTCAATTAGAGTTATTCCTTCCTTAGCCTGACTCAGTTAGAGTTATTACTTTAATGAAGCAAAGGAAGCAAATATATATTAGTTTCTCAGTCTGGTTCAGTTAGAGTTCTTCATTCCTTAGCCTGATTCAGTTAGAGTTATTACTTTCCTAGCCTGGTTCAGTGAGAGTTATTACTTCCTTAGCCTAATTCACTTAGAGTTATTACTTTCTAACATGGTTTACTTAGAGTTATTCCTTCCTTAACCTGATTCAGTTAGAGTTATTACTTTCTTAGACTGGTTCAGTTAGAGTTATTACTTCCTTAGCCTAATTCACTTAGATTTATTACTTTCTAACATGGTTTACTTAGAGTTATTCCTTCCTTAGCCTGATTCAGTTAGAGTTATTCCTTTTTTAGCCTGGTTTAGTTAGAGTTATTCCTTCCTTAGCCTGATTCAGTTAGAGTTATTACTTTCTTAGACTGGTTCAGTTAGAGTTATTACTTTCTTAGCCTGGTTCAGTTACAGTTATTCCTTCCGTAGCCTGATTCAGTTAGACTTACTACTTTCTTAGCCTGGTTCAGTTAGACTTATTACTTTCTTAGCCTGGTTCAGTCAGAGTTATTCCTTTTGTAGCCTGATTCAGTTAGAGTTATTACCTTCTTAGCCTGGTTCAGTCGGAGTTATTCCTTTCGTAGCCTGATTCAGTTAGAGTTATTACTTTTGTAGCCTTATCAGTTAGAGTTATTACCTTCTTAGCCTGGTTCAGTTAGAGTTATTCCTTCCTTGGCCTGATTCATTTACAGTTGTTACTTTCTTAGCCTGGTTCAGTTAGAGTTATTACTTTCTTAGCCTCGTTTAGTTAGAGTTATTACTTTAATCAAGCAAAGGAAGGAATAACCGTACTATTAGTTTCTTAGCCTGGTTCAATTAGAGTTATTCCTTCCTTAGCCTGACTCAGTTAGAGTTATTTCTTTAATGAAGCAAAGGAAGCAAAAATATTAGTTTCTCAGTCTGGTTCAGTTAGAGTTCTTCATTCCTTAGCCTGATTCAGTTAGAGTTATTACTTTCCTAGCCTGGTTCAGTGAGAGTTATTACTTCCTTAGCCTAATTCACTTAGATTTATTACTTTCTAACATGGTTTACTTAGAGTTATTCCTTCCTTAGCCTGATTCAGTTAGAGTTATTCCTTTTTTAGCCTGGTTTAGTTAGAGTTATTCCTTCCTTAGCCTGATTCAGTTAGAGTTATTACTTTCTTAGACTGGTTCAGTTAGAGTTATTACTTTCTTAGCCTGGTTCAGTTACAGTTATTCCTTCCGTAGCCTGATTCAGTTAGACTTACTACTTTCTTAGCCTGGTTCACTTAGACTTATTACTTTCTTAGCCTGGTTCAGTCAGAGTTATTCCTTTTGTAGCCTGATTCAGTTAGAGTTATTACCTTCTTAGCCTGGTTCAGTCGGAGTTATTCCTTTTGTAGCCTGATTCAGTTAGAGTTATTACTTTTGTAGCCTTATCAGTTAGAGTTATTACTTTCTTAGCCTGATTCAGTTAGATTTATTCCTTCCTTAGTCTGATTCATTTACAGTTATTACTTTCTTAGCCTACTTCAATTAGAGTTATTCCTTCCTTAGCGTGATTCAGTTAGAGTTATTACTTTCTTAGCCTGATCCAGTTAGAATTATTACTTTCTTAGCCAGGTTCAATTAGAGTTATTCCTTCCTTATCCTGGTTCAGTTACAGTTATTCCTTCCTTAGCGTGATTCAGTTAGTGTTATTACTTTCTTAGCGTGGTTCAGTTAGAGTTATTCCTTACTTAGTCTGATTCAGTTAGAGCTATTACTTTGTTAGCCTCCTTCAGTTAGAGTTATTCCTTCCTTATCCTGATTCAGTTAGAGTTATTACTTTCTTAGCCTGGTTCAGTCATAGTTATTCCTTTTGTAGCCTGATTCAGTTAGAGTTATTACTTTCTTAGCCTCGTTTAGTTAGAGTTATTACTTTAATCAAGCTAAGGAAGGAATAACCGTACTATTAGTTTCTTAGCCTGGTTCAATTAGAGTTATTCCTTCCTTAGCCTGACTCAGTTAGAGTTATTACTTTCTTAGCCTGGTTCAGTGAGAGTTATTACTTCCTTAGCCTAATTCACTTAGAGTTATTACTTTCTAACATGGTTTACTTAGAATTATTCCTTCCTTAGCCTGATTCAGTTAGAGTTATTCCTTTTTTAGCCTGGTTCAGTTAGAGTTATTCCTTCCTTAGCCTGATTCAATTAGAGTTATTACTTTCTTAGCCTGGTTCAGTTAGAGTTATTACTTTCTTAGCCTGGTTCAGTTACAGTTATTCCTTCCTTAACCTGATTCAGTTAGAGATATTACTTTCTTAGCCTGGTTCAGTTAGACTTATTATTTTCTTAGCCTGATTCAGTTTGAATTATTCCTTCCTTAGCCTGGTTCAGTTAGAGTTATTACTTTCTTAGCTTGGTTAATTTGGAGTTATTCCTTCCTTTGCCTGATTCAGTTAGAGTTATTACTTTCTTAGCCTGGATCAGTTAGAGTTATTCCTTCCTTAGCCTGATTCAGTTAGAGATATTACTTTCTTAGCCTGGTTCAGTTAGACTTATTACTTTCTTAGCCTGTTTCAGTCAGAGTTATTCCTTTTGTAGCCTGATTCAGATAGAGTTATTACTTTCTTAGCCTCGTTTAATTAGAGTTATTACTTTAATCAAGCTAAGGAAGGAATAACCGTACTATTAGTTTCTTAGCCTGGTTCAATAAGAGTTATTCCTTCCTTAGCCTGACTCAGTTAGAGTTATTACTTTAATGAAGCAAAGGAAGCAAAAATATCACTTTCTCAGTCTGGTTCAGTTAGAGTTTTTCATTTCTTAGCCTGATTCAATTAGAGTTATTACTTTTTTAGCCTGGTTCAGTGAGACTGAACTCTAATATTATTATTACTTCCTTAGCCTAATTCACTTAGAGTTATTACTTTCTAACATGGTTTACTTAGAGGTATTCCTTCCTTAGCCTGATTCAGTTAGAGTTATTCCTTTTTTAGCCTGGTTCAGTTAGAGTTACTACTTTCTTAGCCTTTTTAAGTTAGAGGTATTCCTTCCTTAGCCTGGTTCAGTTAGACTTATTACTTTCTTAGCCTCATTCAGTTTGAATTATTCCTTCCTTAGCCTGTTGATTTTAGAGTTATTCTTTCCTTATCCTATTTGAGTTAGAGTTATTCCTTCCTTAGGGTGATTCAGTTACAGTTATTACTTTCTTAGACTGATTCAGTTAGGGTTATTCCTTCCTTAGCCTGATTCAGTTAGAGTTATTACTTTCTTAACCTGATTCAATTAGAGTTATTCCTTCCTTAGCTTGATTCGATTAGAGTTATTCCTTCCTTAGCCTGATTCAGTTAGTGTTATTATTTTCTTAGCCTGGTTCAGTTAGAATTATTCCTTCCTTAGCCTGATTCAGTTAGAGTTATTACTCTCTTAGCCTGGTTCAGTTAGAGTTATTCTTTCCTTATCCTGATTCAGTTAGAGTTATTACTTTCTTAGCTTGATTAAGTTGGAGTTATTCCTTCCTTTGCCTGATTCAGTTAGAGTTATTACTTTCTTAGCCTGATCCAGTTAGAATTATTACTTTCTTAGCCTGGTTCAATTATAGTTATTCCTTCCTTATCCTGGTTCAGTTACAGTTATTCCTTCCTTAGCGTGATTCAGTTAGAGTTATTACTTTCTTAGCGTGGTTCAGTTAGAGTTATTCCTTTCTCAGTCTGATTCAGTTAGAGCTATTACTTTGTTAGCCTCCTTCAGTTAGAGTTATTCCTTCCTTATCCTGATTCAGTTAGAGTTATTACTTTCTTAGCCTGGTTCAGTCATAGTTATTCCTTTTGTAGCCTGATTCAGTTAGAGTTATTACTTTCTTAGCCTCGTTTAGTTAGAGTTATTACTTTAATCAAGTTAAGGAAGGAATAACCGTACTATTAGTTTCTTAGCCTGGTTCAATTAGAGTTATTCCTTCCTTAGCCTGACTCAATTAGAGTTATTACTTTAATGAAGCAAAGGAAGCAAAAATATTACTTTCTCAGTCTGGTTCAGTTAGAGTTCTTCATTCCTTAGCCTGATTCAGTTAGAGTTATTACTTTCTTAGCCTGGTTCAGTGAGAGTTATTCCTTCCTTAGCCTAATTCACTTATAGTTATTACATTCTAACATGGTTTACTTGAGTTATTCCTTCCTTAGCCTGATTCATTTAGAGTTATTCCTTTTTTAGCCTGGTTCAGTTAGAGTTATTCCTTCCTTAGCCTGATTCAATTAGAGTTATTACTTTCTTAGCCTGGTTCAGTTAGAGTTATTACTTTCTTAGCCTGGTTCAGTTACAGTTATTCCTTCCTTAGCCTGATTCAATTAGAGTTACTACTTTGTTAGCCTGGTTCAGTTAGACTTATTACTTTCTTAGCCTGGTTCAGTCAGAGTTATTCCTTTTGTAGCCTGATTCAGTTAGAGACATTACCTTCTTAGCCTGGTTCAGTTAGAGTTATTACTTTTGTAGCGTGATTCAGTTAGAGTTATTATTTTCTTACCATGGTTCAGTCAGAGTTATTCCTTCCTTAGCCTAATTCAGTTAGAGTTAAAACTTTCTTAGCCTGGTTCAGTTAGAGATATTCCTTCCTTAGCCTGATTCAGTTAGAGTTGTTACTTTCTTAGCCTGGTTCAGTTAGAGGTATTACTTTCTTAGCCTGATTCAGTTAGAGTTATTCCTTCCTTAGCTTGATTCAGTTAGAGTTATTACTTTCTTATCTTCGTTCAGTTAGAGTTATTCCTTCCTTAGCCTGATTCAGTAAGAGGTATTACTTTCTTAGCCTGGTTAAGTTGGAGTTTTCCTTCCTTAGCCTGATTCAGTTAGAGTTATTACTTTCTTAGCCTGATTCAGTGAGAGTTATTACTTTCTTAGCCTGGTTCAATCAGAGTTATTCCATCCTTAGCCTGATCAGTTAGAGATATTACTTTCTTATCCTGGTTCAGTTGGACTTATTACTTTCTTAGCCTGGTTCAGTCGGAGTTTTTCCTTTTGTAGCCTGATTCAGTTAGAGTTATTACTTTTGTAGCCTAATCAGTTAGAGTTATTACCTTCTTAGCCTGGTTCAGTTAGAGTTATTCCTTCCTTAGCCTGATTCATTTAAAGTTGTTACTTTCTTAGCCTGGTTCAGTTAGATTTATTATTTTCTTAGCCTGTTTCAGTTAGAGTTATTACTTTCTAACATGGTTTACTTAGAGTTATTCCTTCCTTAGCCTGATTCAGTTAGAGTTATTCCTTTCTTAGCCTGATTCATTTAGAGTTATTACTTTCTTAGCCTGATTCAGTTAGAGTTGTTATTTTATTAGTCTGGTTCAGTTAGAGTTATTACTTTCTTAGTCTGGTTCAGTTAGAGTTATTCCTTCCTTAGCCTGATTCAGTTAGAATTATTATTTTCTTAGCCTGATTCAGTTAGAGTTATTCCTTTCTTAGCCTGATTCATTTAGAGTTATTCCATCCTTAGTCTGATTCATTTAGAATTATTATTTTCTTAGTCTGGTTCAGTTAGATTTATTTCTTCTTTCGCCTGATTCAGTTAGAGTTATTCCTTCCTTAGCCTGATTCAGTTAGAGTTATTACTTTCTTAGCCTGATTCATTTAGAGTTATTCCTTCCTTAGTCTGATTCAGTTAGGTTTATTACTTTCGTAGCCTGGTTCAGTTAGAGTTATTCCTTTCTTAGCCTGATTCGGTTAGAGTTATTACTTTCTTAGCCTGGTTCAGTTAGAGTTATTACCTTCTTAGCCTGGTTCAGTTAGATTTATTCCTTCCTTAGCCTTATTCAGTTAGAGTTATTACTTTCTTAGCCTGATTCAGTTAGAGGTATTCCATCCTTAGCTTGATTTAGTTAGAGTTATTACTTTCTTAGCCTAGTTCAATTAGAGTTATTCCTTCCTTAGCCTGATTCAGGTTTGAGTTATTATTTTCTTAGTCTGGTTCAGTTACAATTATTCGTTCCTTAGCCTGATTCAGTTAGATTTATTACTTTCTTAGCCTGGTTCAGTTAGAGTTATTACTTTTGTAGCCAGATTCAGTTATAGTTATTACTTTCTTAGCCTGGTTCAGTTAGAGTTATTCCTTTCTTAGCCTGATTCGGTTAGAGTTATTACTTTCTTAGCCTGGTTCAGTTAGAGTTATTACCTTCTTAGCCTGGTTCAGTTAGAGTTATTCCTTCCTTAGCCTTATTCAGTTAGAGTTATTACTTTCTTAGCCTGATTCAGTTAGAGGTATTCCATCCTTAGCTTGATTTAGTTAGAGTTATTACTTTCTTAGCCTAGTTCAATTAGAGTTATTCCTTCCTTAGCCTGATTCAGGTTTGAGTTATTATTTTCTTAGTCTGGTTCAGTTACAATTATTGGTTCCTTAGCCTGATTCAGTTAGATTTATTACTTTCTTAGCCTGGTTCAGTTAGAGTTATTACTTTTGTAGCCAGATTCAGTTATAGTTATTACTTTCTTAGCCTGGTTCAGTTAGAGTTGTTATTTCCTTAGCCTGATACATTTAGAGTTATTACTTTCTTAGCCATGTTCAGTTAGACTTATTACCTTCTTAGCCTGGTTCAGTTAGAGTTATTACTTTTGTAGCCTGATTCAGTAATTGTTTTTACTTTCTTAGCGTGGTTCAGTTAGAGTTATTACTTTCTTAGCCTGGTTCAGTTAGAGTTATTCTTCTTAGTTTGATTCAGTTCGAATTATTACTTTCTTAGCCTGATTCAGTTAGAGTTATTCCTTCCTTAGCTTGATTCAGTTAGAGTTATTAGTTTCTTATCCTGGTTCAGTTAGAGTTATTCCTTCCTTAGCTTGATTAAATTAGAATTATTATTTTCTTAGCCTGGTGCAGTTAGAGTTATTCCTTCCTTAGCCTGATTCAGCTAGATTTATTACTTTCTTAGCCTGATTCAGTTAGGGTTATTGCTTCCTTAGCCTGATTCATTTAGAGTTATTACTTTCTTAGCCTGGTTAAGTTGGAGTTATTCCTTCCTTAGCCTGATTCAGTTAGAGTTATTACTTTCTTAGCCTGATTCACTTAGAGTTATTAATTTCTTAGCCTGGTTCAGTCAGAGTTATTCCTTCCTTATCCTGATTCAGTTAGAGATATTATTTTCCTAGCTTGGTTCAGTTAGACTTATTACTTTCTTAGCCTGGTTCACTCAGAGTTAATCCTTTTGTAAACTGATTCAGTTAGAGTTATTACTTTTGTAGCCTGATTCATTTAGAGTTATTACCTTCTTAGCCTGGTTCAGTTAGAGTTATTACTTTTGTAGCCTGATTCAGTTAGGGTTATTACTTTCTTAGCCTGGTTCAGTTAGAGTTATTCCTTCCTAAACAAATCCTGTTAGAGTTATTACTTTCTTAGCCTGGTTCAGTTAGAGTTATTCCTACCTTAGTCTGATTCTGTTGGAGTTTTTACTTTCTTAGCCTGGTTCACTTAGAGTTATTCCTTCCTTAGTCTGATTCAGTTAGAGTTATTTCTTCCTTAGTCTGATTCAGTTAGATTTATTACTTTCTTAGCCTGGTTCAGTTAGATTTATTCCTTCCTTATCCTGATTCGGTTAGAGTTATTACTTTCTAGCCTGGTTCAGTTAGAGTTATTCTTTCCTTATCCTGGTTCAGTTAGAGTTATTCCTTCCTTAGCGTGATTCAGTTAGAGTTATAACTTTCTTAGCCTGATCCACTCAGAGTTATTCCTTCCTTTGCCTAATTCAGTTAGAGTTGAAACTTTCTTAGCCTGGTTCAGTTAGAGATATTCCTTTCTTAGCCTGATTCAGTTAGAGTTGTTACTTTCTTAGCCTGGTTCAGTTAGAGTTATTACTTTCTTATCCTGGTTCAGTTAGAGTTATTCCTTCCTTAGCCTGTTTCAGTTAGAGTTATTATTTTCTTAGCCTGGTTCATTTAGAAATTTTCCTTAATTAGCCTGATTCAGTTAGAGTTATTACTTTCTTATCCTGGTTCAGTTAGAGTTATTCCTTCCTTAGCCTGATTCAGTTAGTGTTATTACTTTCTTAGGTTGGTTAAGTTGGAGTTATTCCTTCTTTAGCCTGATTCAGTTAGAGTTATTACTTTCTTAGCCTGATTCAATTAGAGTTATTCCTTCTTTATCCTAATTCAGTTAGAGTTATTACTTTCTTAGCCTGATTCAGTTAGATTTCTTCCTTCCTTAGTTGTGATTCATTTAGAGTTATTACTTTCTTAGCCTACTTCAATTAGAGTTATTCCTTCCTTAGCGTGATTCAGTTAGTGTTATTACTTTCTTAGCCTGGTTCAGTTAGAGTTATTCCTTCCTTATCCTGATTCAGTTAGAGTTATTACTTTCTTAGCCTGATTCAGTTAGAGTTATTACTTTCTTAGCCTGGATCAGTTAGAGTTATTCCTTCCTTAGCCTGATTGAGTTAGAGATATTACTTTCTTAGCCTGGTTCAGTTAGACTTATTACTTTCTTAGCCTCGTTCAGTCAGAGTTATTCCTTTTGTAGCCTGATTCACTTAGAGTTATTACTTTCTTAGCCTCGTTTAGTTAGAGTTATTACTTTAATCAAACTAAGGAAGGAATAACCGTACTATTAGTTTCTTAGCCTGGTTCAATTACAGTTATTCGTTCCTTAGCCTGACTCAGTTAGAGTTATTACTTTAATGAAGCAAAGGAAGGAATAACCGTAATATTACTTTCTTAGTCTGTTTCAGTTAGAGTTATTCCTTCCTTAGCCTGATTCAGTTAGAGTTATTACTTTCTTAGCCTGGTTCAGTTAGAGTTATTACTTTTGTAGCCTGATTTAGTTAGAGTTATTATTTTCTTAGCCTGGTTGAGTTAGAGTTATTACTTTCTTATCCTGATTCAGATAGAGTTATTCCTTCCTTAGCCTGATTCAGTTAGAGTTATTACTTTCTTAGCCTGGATCAGTTAGAATTATTCCTTCCTTAGTCTTATTCAGTTAGAGATATTACTTTCTTAGCCTGGTTCAGTTAGAATTATTACTTTCTTAGCCTGCTTCAGTCATAGTTATTCGTTTTGTAGCCTGATTCAGTTAGAGTTATTACTTTTTTAGCCTCGTTCAGTTAGAGTTATTATTTTAATCAAGCTAAGGAAGGAATAACCGTACTATTAGTTTCTTAGCCTGGTTCAATTAGAGTTATTCCTTCTTTAGCCTGTCTCAGTTAGAGTTATTACTTTAATGAAGCAAAGGAAGTAATAACCGTAATATTACTTTCTCAGTCTGGTTCAGTTAGAGTTATTCCTTCCTTAGCATGATTCAGTTAGACTTATTACTTTCTTAGCCTGGTTCAGTCAGAGTTATTCGTTTTGTAGCCTGATTCAGTTAGAGTTATTACTTTTTTAGCCTCGTTCAGTTAGAGTTATTACTTTAATCAAGCTAAGGAAGGAATAACCGTACTATTAGTTTCTTAGCCTGGTTCAATTAGAGTTATTCCTTCCTTAGCCTGACTCAGTTAGAGTTATTACTTTAATGAAGCAAAGGAAGCAAAAATATTACTTTCTCAGTCTGGTTCAGTTAGAGTTCTTCATTCCTTAGCCTGATTCAGTTAGAGTTATTACTTTCTTAGCCTGGTTCAGTGAGAGTTATTCCTTCCTTAGCCTAATTCACTTATAGTTATTACTTTCTAACATGGTTTACTTGAGTTATTCCTTCCTTAGCCTGATTCAGTTAGAGTTATTCCTTTTTTAGCCTGGTTCAGTTAGAGTTATTCCTTCCTTAGCCTGATTCAGTTAGAGTTATTACTTTCTTAGCCTGGTTCAGTTAGAGTTATTACTTTCTTAGCCTGGTTCAGTTACAGTTATTCCTTCCTTAGCCTGATTCAATTAGAGTTACTACTTTGTTAGCCTGGTTCAGTTAGACTTATTACTTTCTTAGCCTGGTTCAGTCAGAGTTATTCGTTTTGTAGCCTGATTCAGTTAGAGTCATTAACTTCTTAGCCTGGTTCAGTTAGAGTTATTACTTTTGCAGCGTGATTCAGTTAGAGTTATTATTTTCTTACCATGGTTCAGTCAGAGTTATTCCTTCCTTAGCCTGATTCAGTTAGAGTTATTACTTTCTTAGCCTGGATCAGTTAGAATTATTCCTTCCTTAGTCTTATTCAGTTAGAGATATTACTTTCTTAGCCTGGTTCAGTTAGAATTATTACTTTCTTAGCCTGCTTCAGTCATAGTTATTCGTTTTGTAGCCTGATTCAGTTAGAGTTATTACTTTTTTAGCCTCGTTCAGTTAGAGTTATTATTTTAATCAAGCTAAGGAAGGAATAACCGTACTATTAGTTTCTTAGCCTGGTTCAATTAGAGTTATTCCTTCTTTAGCCTGTCTCAGTTAGAGTTATTACTTTAATGAAGCAAAGGAAGGAATAACCGTAATATTACTTTCTCAGTCTGGTTCAGTTAGAGTTATTCCTTCCTTAGCATGATTCAGTTAGACTTATTACTTTCTTAGCCTGGTTCAGTCAGAGTTATTCGTTTTGTAGCCTGATTCAGTTAGAGTTATTACTTTTTTAGCCTCGTTCAGTTAGAGTTATTACTTTAATCAAGCTAAGGAAGGAATAACCGTACTATTAGTTTCTTAGCCTGGTTCAATTAGAGTTATTCCTTCCTTAGCCTGACTCAGTTAGAGTTATTACTTTAATGAAGCAAAGGAAGCAAAAATATTACTTTCTCAGTCTGGTTCAGTTAGAGTTCTTCATTCCTTAGCCTGATTCAGTTAGAGTTATTACTTTCTTAGCCTGGTTCAGTGAGAGTTATTCCTTCCTTAGCCTAATTCACTTATAGTTATTACTTTCTAACATGGTTTACTTGAGTTATTCCTTCCTTAGCCTGATTCAGTTAGAGTTATTCCTTTTTTAGCCTGGTTCAGTTAGAGTTATTCCTTCCTTAGCCTGATTCAGTTAGAGTTATTACTTTCTTAGCCTGGTTCAGTTAGAGTTATTACTTTCTTAGCCTGGTTCAGTTACAGTTATTCCTTCCTTAGCCTGATTCAATTAGAGTTACTACTTTGTTAGCCTGGTTCAGTTAGACTTATTACTTTCTTAGCCTGGTTCAGTCAGAGTTATTCGTTTTGTAGCCTGATTCAGTTAGAGTCATTAACTTCTTAGCCTGGTTCAGTTAGAGTTATTACTTTTGCAGAGTGATTCAGTTAGAGTTATTATTTTCTTACCATGGTTCAGTCAGAGTTATTCCTTCCTTAGCCTATTTCAGTTAGAGTTAAAACTTTCTTAGCCTGGTTCAGTTAGAGATATTCCTTCCTTAGCCTGATTCAGTTAGAGTTGTTACTTTCTTAGCCTGGTTCAATTAGAGGTATTACTTTCTTAGCCTGATTCAGTTAGAGTTATTCCTTCCTTAGCTTGATTCAGTTAGAGTTATTACTTTCTTATCTTGGTTCAGTTAGAGTTATTCCTTCCTTAGCCTGATTCAGTAAGAGGTATTACTTTCTTAGCCTGGTTAAGTTGGAGTTTTCCTTCCTTAGCCTGATTCAGTTAGAGTTATTACTTTCTTAGCCTGATTCAGTTAGAGTTATTACTTTCTTAGCCTGGTTCAGTCAGAGTTATTCCATCCTTAGCCTGATCAGTTAGAGATATTACTTTCTTATCCTGGTTCAGTTAGACTTATTACTTTCTTAGCCTGGTTCAGTCGGAGTTATTCCTTTTGTAGCCTGATTCAGTTAGAGTTATTACTTTTGTAGCATAATCAGTTAGAGTTATTACCTTCTTAGCCTGGTTCAGTTAGAGTTATTCCTTCCTTAGCCTGATTCAGTTAAAGTTGTTACTTTCTTAGCCTGGTTCAGTTAGATTTATTATTTTCTTAGCCTGGTTCAGTTAGATTTATTATTTTCTTAGCCTGGTTCAGTTAGAGTTATTACTTTCTAACCTGGTTTACTTAGAGTTATTCCTTCCTTAGCCTGATTCAGTTAGAGTTATTCCTTTCTTAGCCTGATTCATTTAGAGTTATTACTTTCTTAGTCTAGTTCAGTTAGAGTTATTCCTTCCTTAGCCTGATTCAGTTAGAATTATTATTTTCTTAGCCTGATTCAGTTAGAGTTATTCCTTTCTTAACCTGATTCAGTTAGATTTATTACTTTCTTAGCCTGATTTATTTAGAGTTATTCCTTCCTTAGTCTGATTCAGTTAGGTTTATTACTTTCGTAGCCTGGTTCAGTTAGAGTTATTCCTTTCTTAGCCTGATTCGGTTAGAGTTATTACTTTCTTAGCCTGGTTCAGTTAGAGTTATTACCTTCTTAGCCTGGTTCAGTTAGAGTTATTCCTTCCTTAGCCTTATTCAGTTACAGTTATTAATTTCTTAGCCTGATTCAGTTAGAGGTATTCCATCCTTAGCTTGATTTAGTTAGAGTTATTACTTTCTTAGCCTAGTTCAATTAGAGTTATTCCTTCCTTAGCCTGATTCAGGTTTGAGTTATTATTTTCTTAGCCTGGTTCAGTTACAATTATTCGTTCCTTAGCCTGATTCAGTTAGATTTATTACTTTCTTAGCCTGGTTCAGTTAGAGTTATTACTTTTGTAGCCAGATTCAGTTATAGTTATTACTTTCTTAGCCTGGTTCAGTTAGAGTTGTTATTTCCTTAGCCTGATACATTTAGAGTTATTACTTTCTTAGCCATGTTCAGTTAGACTTATTACTTTCTTAGCCTGGTTGAGTTAGAGTTATTCCTTTTGTAGCCTGATTCAATTAGAGTTATTACCTTCTTAGCCTGGTTCAGTTAGAGTTATTACTTTTGTAGCCTGATTCAGTTATTGTTTTTACTTTCTTAGCGTGGTTCAGTTAGAGTTATTACTTTCTTAGCCTGGTTCAGTTAGAGTTATTCTTCTTAGTTTGATTCAGTTAGAATTATTACTTTCTTAGCCTGATTCAGTTAGAGTTATTCCTTCCTTAGCTTGATTCAGTTAGAGTTATTAGTTTCTTATCCTGGTTCAGTTAGAGTTATTCCTTCCTTAGCTTGATTAAATTAGAATTATTATTTTCTTAGCCTGGTGCAGTTAGAGTTATTCCTTCCTTAGCCTGATTCAGCTAGATTTATTACTTTCTTAGCCTGATTCAGTTAGGGTTATTCCTTCCTTAGCCTGATTCATTTAGAGTTATTACTTTCTTAGCCTGGTTAAGTTGGAGTTATTCCTTCCTTAGCCTGATTCAGTTAGAGTTATTACTTTCTTAGCCTGATTCACTTAGAGTTATTAATTTCTTAGCCTGGTTCTATCAGAGTTATTCCTTCCTTATCCTGATTCAGTTAGAGATATTATTTTCCTAGCTTGGTTCAGTTAGACTTATTACTGTCTTAGCCTGGTTCAGTCAGAGTTAATACTTTTGTAAACTGATTCAGTTAGAGTTATTACTTTTGTAGCCTGATTCATTTAGAGTTATTACCTTCTTAGCCTGGTTCAGTTAGAGTTATTACTTTTGTAGCCTGATTCAGTTAGAGTTATTACTTTCTTAGCCTGGTTCAGTTAGAGTTATTCCTTCCTAACCAAATCCTGTTAGAGTTATTACTTTCTTAGCCTGGTTCAGTTAGAGTTATTCCTACCTTAGTCTGATTCTGTTAGAGTTTTTACTTTCTTAGCCTGGTTCACTTAGAGTTATTCCTTCCTTAGTCTGATTCAGTTAGAGTTATTTCTTCCTTAGTCTGATTCAGTTAGATTTATTACTTTCTTAGCCTGGTTCAGTTAGATTTATTCCTTCCTTATCCTGATTCGGTTAGAGTTATTACTTTCTAGCCTGGTTCAGTTAGAGTTATTCTTTCCTTATCCTGGTTCAGTTAGAGTTATTCCTTCCTTAGCGTGATTCAGTTAGAGTTATAACTTTCTTAGCCTGATCCACTCAGAGTTATTCCTTCCTTTGCCTCATTCAGTTAGAGTTATTACTTTCTTTGCCTGATTCATTTAGAGTTATTCCTTCCTTAGTTTGATTCAGTTAGAGTTATTACTTTCTTATCCTGGTTCAGTTAGAGTTATTCCTTCCTTAGCCTGTTTCAGTTAGAGTTATTATTTTCTTAGCCTGGTTCATTTAGAATTTTTCCTTAATTAGCCTGATTCAGTTAGAGTTATTACTTTCTTATCCTGGTTCAGTTAGAGTTATTCCTTCCTTAGCCTGATTCAGTTAGTGTTATTACTTTCTTAGGTTGGTTAAGTTGGAGTTATTCCTTCCTTAGCCTGATTCAGTTAGAGTTATTACTTTCTTAGCCTGATTCAGTTAGAGATATTAGTTTCTCAGCCTGGTTCAGTTAGACTTATTACTTTCTTAGCCTGGTTCAGTAAGAGTTATTCCTTTTGTATCCTGATTCAATTAGAGTTATTACTTTCTTAGCCTCGTTCAGTTAGAGTTTTTCCTTCCTTAGCCTGATCCAGTTAGAGTTATTACTTTCTTAGCCTGGTTCAGTTAGACTTATTACTTTCTTAGCCTGGTTCAGTCAGAGTTATTTCTTCTGTAGCCTGATTCAGTTACATTCATTACCTTCTTAGCCTGGTTCAGTTAGAGTTATTACTTCCTTAGCCTGATTCAGTTAGAGTTACTACTTTCTTAGCCTGGTTCAGTTAGACTTATTAATTTCTTAGCCTGGTTCAGTCAGAGTTATTCCTTTTGTAGCCTGATTCAGTTAGAGTTATTACTTTAATGAATTACTTCCTTTCTTAGCCTGACTCAGTTAGAGTTATTACTTTAATGAAGCAAAGGAAGCAAAAATATTAGTTTCTCAGTGTGGTTCAGTTAGAGTTCTTCATTCCTTAGCCTGATTCAGTTAGAGTTATTACTTTCCTAGCCTGGTTCAGTGAGAGTTATTACTTCCTTAGCCTAATTCACTTAGATTTATTACTTTCTAACATGGTTTACTTAGAGTTATTCCTTCCTTAGCCTGATTCAGTTAGAGTTATTCCTTTTTTAGCCTGGTTTAGTTAGAGTTATTCCTTTCTTAGCCTGATTCAGTTAGAGTTATTACTTTCTTAGACTGGTTCAGTTAGAGTTATTACTTTCTTAGCCTGGTTCAGTTACAGTTATTCCTTCCGTAGCCTGATTCAGTTAGACTTACTACTTTCTTAGCCTGGTTCAGTTAGACTTATTACTTTCTTAGCCTGGTTCAGTCAGAGTTATTCCTTTTGTAGCCTGATTCAGTTAGAGTTATTACCTTCTTAGCCTGGTTCAGTCGGAGTTATTCCTTTTGTAGCCTGCTTCAGTTAGAGTTATTACTTTTGTAGCCTTATCAGTTAGAGTTATTACTTTCTTAGCCTGATTCAGTTAGATTTATTCCTTCCTTAGTCTGATTCATTTACAGTTATTACTTTCTTAGCCTACTTCAATTAGAGTTATTCCTTCCTTAGCGTGATTCAGTTAGAGTTATTACTTTCTTAGCCTGATCCAGTTAGAATTATTACTTTCTTAGCCTGGTTCAATTAGAGATATTCCTTCCTTATCCTGGTTCAGTTACAGTTATTCCTTCCTTAGCGTGATTCAGTTAGAGTTATTACTTTCTTAGCGTGGTTCAGTTAGAGTTATTCCTTACTTAGTCTGATTCAGTTAGAGCTATTACTTTGTTAGCCTCCTTCAGTTAGAGTTATTCCTTCCTTATCCTGATTCAGTTAGAGTTATTACTTTCTTAGCCTGGTTCAGTCATAGTTATTCCTTTTGTAGCCTGATTCAGTTAGAGTTATTACTTTCTTAGCCTCGTTTAGTTAGAGTTATTACTTTAATCAAGCTAAGGAAGGAATAACCGTACTATTAGTTTCTTAGCCTGGTTCAATTAGAGTTATTCCTTCCTTAGCCTGACTCAGTTAGAGTTATTACTTTAAAGAAGCAAAGGAAGCAAAAATATTACTTTCTCAGTCTGGTTCAGTTAGAGTTCTTCATTCCTTAGCCTGATTCAGTTAGAGTTATTACTTTCTTAGCCTGGTTCAGTGAGAGTTATTACTTCCTTAGCCTAATTCACCTAGAGTTATTACTTTCTAACATGGTTTACTTAGAATTATTCCTTCCTTAGCCTGATTCAGTTAGAGTTATTACTTTCTTAGCCTGGTTCAGTTACAGTTATTCCTTCCTTAACCTGATTCAGTTAGAGATATTACTTTCTTAGCCTGGTTCAGTTAGACTTATTATTTTCTTAGCCTGATTCAGTTTGAATTATTCCTTCCTTAGCCTGGTTCAGTTAGAGTTATTACTTTCTTAGCTTGGTTAATTTGGAGTTATTCCTTCCTTTGCCTGATTCAGTTAGAGGTATTACTTTCTAGCCTGGATCAGTTAGAGTTATTCCTTCCTTAGCCTGATTCAGTTAGAGATATTACTTTCTTAGCCTGGTTCAGTTAGACTTATTACTTTCTTAGCCTGTTTCAGTCAGAGTTATTCCTTTTGTAGCCTGATTCAGATAGAGTTATTACTTTCTTAGCCTCGTTTAATTAGAGTTATTACTTTAATCAAGCTAAGGAAGGAATAACCGTACTATTAGTTTCTTAGCCTGGTTCAATTAGAGTTATTCCTTCCTTAGCCTGACTCAGTTAGAGTTATTACTTTAATGAAGCAAAGGAAGCAAAAATATTACTTTCTCAGTCTGGTTCAGTTAGAGTTTTTCATTCCTTAGCCTGATTCAATTAGAGTTATTACTTTCTTAGCCTGGTTCAGTGAGAGTTATTACTTCCTTAGCCTAATTCACTTAGAGTTATTACTTTCTAACATGGTTTACTTAGAGGTATTCCTTCCTTAGCCTGATTCAATTAGAGTTATTCCTTTTTTAGCCTGGTTCAGTTAGAGTTACTACTTTCTTAGCCTTTTTCAGTTAGAGGTATTCCTTCCTTAGCCTGATTCAGTTTGAATTATTCCTTCCTTAGCCTGGTGATGTTAGAGTTATCCTTTCCTTATCCTATTTGAGTTAGAGTTATTCCTTCCTTAGCGTGATTCAGTTACAGTTATTACTTTCTTAGACTGATTCAGTTAGGGTTATTCCTTCCTTAGCCTGATTCAGTTAGAGTTATTACTTTCTTAACCTGATTCAATTAGAGTTATTCCTTCCTTAGTTTGATTCAGTTAGAGATATTACTTTCTTATCCTGGTTCAGTTAGAGTTATTCCTTCCTTAGCCTGATTCAGTTAGTGTTATTATTATTTGTTAGCCTGGTTCAGTTAGAATTATTCCTTCCTTAATCTGATTCAGTTAGAGTTATTACTTTCTTAGCCTGGTTCAGTTAGAGTTATTCCTTCCTTATCCTGATTCAGTTAGAGTTATTACTTTCTTAGCTTGATTAAGTTGGAGTTATTCCTTCCTTAGCCTGATTCAATTAGAGTTATTACTTTCTTAACCTGATTCAATTAGAGTTATTCCTTCCTTAGTTTGATTCAGTTAGAGATATTACTTTCTTATCCTGGTTCAGTTAGAGTTATTCCTTCCTTAGCCTGATTCAGTTAGTGTTATTATTTTCTTAGCCTGGTTCAGTTAGAATTATTCCTTCCTTAGTCTGATTCAGTTAGAGCTATTACTTTGTTAGCCTCCTTCAGTTAGAGTTATTCCTTCCTTATCCTGATTCAGTTAGAGTTATTACTTTCTTAGCCTGGTTCAGTCATAGTTATTCCTTTTGTAGCCTGATTCAGTTATAGTTATTACTTTCTTAGCCTCGTTTAGTTAGAGTTATTACTTTAATCAAGTTGAGGAAGGAATAACCGTACTATTAGTTTCTTAGCCTGGTTCAATTAGAGTTATTCCTTCCTTAGCCTGACTCAATTAGAGTTATTACTTTAATGAAGCAAAGGAAGCAAAAATATTACTTTCTCAGTCTGGTTCAGTTAGAGTTCTTCATTCCTTAGCCTGATTCAGTTAGAGTTATTACTTTCTTAGCCTGGTTCAGTGAGAGTTATTCCTTCCTTAGCCTAATTCACTTATAGTTATTACTTTCTAACCTGGTTTACTTGAGTTATTCCTTCCTTAGCCTGATTCAGTTAGAGTTATTCCTTTTTTTTAGCCTGGTTCAGTTAGAGTTATTCCTTCCTTAGCCTGATTCAGTTAGAGTTATTACTTTCTTAGCCTGGTTCAGTTAGAGTTATTACTTTCTTAGTCTGGTTCAGTTACAGTTATTCCTTCCTTAGCCTGATTCAATTAGAGTTACTACTTTGTTAGCCTGGTTCAGTTAGACTTATTACTTTCTTAGCCTGGTTCAGTCAGAGTTATTCCTTTTGTAGCCTGATTCAGTTAGAGTCATTACCTTCTTAGCCTGGTTCAGTTAGAGTTATTACTTTTGTAGCGTGATTCAGTTAGAGTTATTATTTTCTTACCATGGTTCAGTCAGAGTTATTCCTTCCTTAGCCTAATTCAGTTAGAGTTAAAACTTTCTTAGCCTGGTTCAGTTAGAGATATTCCTTCCTTAGCCTGATTCAGTTAGAGTTGTTACTTTCTTAGCCTGGTTCAGCTAGAGGTATTACTTTCTTAGCCTGATTCAGTTAGAGTTATTCCTTCCTTAGCTTGATTCAGTTAGAGTTATTACTTTCTTATCTTGGTTCAGTTAGAGTTATTCCTTCCTTAGCCTGATTCAGTAAGAGGTATTACTTTCTTAGCCTGGTTAAGTTGGAGTTTTCCTTCCTTAGCCTGATTCAGTTAGAGTTATTACTTTCTTAGCCTGATTCAGTTAGAGTTATTACTTTCTTAGCCTGGTTCAGTCAGAGTTATTCCATCCTTAGCCTGATCAGTTAGAGATATTACTTTCTTATCCTGGTTCAGTTAGACTTATTACTTTCTTAGCCTGGTTCAGTCGGAGTTATTTCTTTTGTAGCCTGATTCAGTTAGAGTTATTACTTTTGTAGCCTAATTCATTTAAAGTTGTTACTTTCTTAGCCTGGTTCAGTTAGATTTATTATTTTCTTAGCCTGATTCAGTTAGAGTTATTACTTTCTAACATGGTTTACTTAGAGTTATTCCTTCCTTAGCCTGCCTCAGTTAGAGTTATTCCTTTCTTAGCCTGATTCATTTAGAGTTATTACTTTCTTAGCCTGATTCAGTTAGAGTTGTTATTTTATTAGTCTGGTTCAGTTAGAGTTATTATTTTCTTAGTCTGGTTCAGTTAGAGTTATTCCTTCCTTAGCCTGATTCAGTTAGAATTATTATTTTCTTAGCCTGATTCAGTTAGAGTTATTCCTTTCTTAGCCTGATTCATTTAGAGTTATTCCTTCCTTAGTCTGATTCAGTTAGAATTATTACTTTCTTAGCCTGGTTCAGTTAGATTTATTTCTTCTTTCGCCTGATTCAGTTAGAGTTACTCCTTCCTTAGCCTGATTCAGTTAGAGTTATTACTTTCTTAGCCTGATTCATTTAGAGTTATTCCTTCCTTAGTCTGATTCAGTTAGGTTTATTACTTTCGTAGCCTGGTTCAGTTAGAGTTATTCCTTCCTTAGCCTTATTCAGTTAGAGTTACTACTTTCTTATCCTGGTTCAGTTAGAGGTATTCCTTCCTTAGCCTGATTCAGTTAGAGATATTATTTTCTTAGAATGGTTCAGTTAGAATTATTCCTTCCTTAGCCTGATTCACTTAGAGTTATTACTTTCTTAGCCTAGTTCAATTAGAGTTATTCCTTCCTTAGCCTGATTCAGGTTTGAGTTATTATTTTCTTAGCCTGGTTCAGTTACAATTATTCGTTCCTTAGCCTGATTCAGTTAGATTTATTACTTTCTTAGCCTGGTTCAGTTAGAGTTATTACTTTTGTAGAAAGATTCAGTTATAGTTATTACTTTCTTAGCCTGGTTCAGTTAGAGTTGTTATTTCCTTAGCCTGATACATTTAGAGATATTACTTTCTTATCCTGGTTCAGTTAGACTTATTACTTTCTTAGCCTGGTTCAGTCGGAGTTATTCCTTTTGTAGCCTGATTCAGTTAGAGTTATTACTTTTGTAGCATAATCAGTTAAGAGTTATTACCTTCTTAGCCTGGTTCAGTTAGAGTTATTCCTTCCTTAGCCTGATTCAGTTAAAGTTGTTACTTTCTTAGCCTGGTTCAGTTAGATTTATTATTTTCTTAGCCTGGTTCAGTTAGATTTATTATTTTCTTAGCCTGGTTCAGTTAGAGTTATTACTTTCTAACATGGTTTACTTAGAGTTATTCCTTCCTTAGCCTGATTCAGTTAGAGTTATTCCTTTCTTAGCCTGATTCATTTAGAGTTATTACTTTCTTAGCCTGATTAAGTTAGAGTTGTTATTTTCTTAGTCTGGTTCAGTTAGAGTTATTACTTTCTTAGCCTGATTCATTTAGAGTTATTCCTTCCTTAGCCTGATTCAGTTAGAATTATTATTTTCTTAGCCTGATTCAGTTAGAGTTATTCCTTTCTTAACCTGATTCAGTTAGAGTTATTACTTTCTTAGCCTGATTCATTTAGAGTTATTCCTTCCTTAGTCTGATTCAGTTAGGTTTATTACTTTCGTAGCCTGGTTCAGTTAGAGTTATTCCTTTCTTAGCCTGATTCGGTTAGAGTTATTACTTTCTTAGCCTGGTTCAGTTAGAGTTATTACCTTCTTAGCCTGGTTCAGTTAGAGTTATTCCTTCCTTAGCCTTATTCAGTTAGAGTTATTAATTTCTTAGCCTGATTCAGTTAGAGGTATTCCATCCTTAGCTTGATTTAGTTAGAGTTATTACTTTCTTAGCCTAGTTCAATTAGAGTTATTCCTTCCTTAGCCTGATTCAGGTTTGAGTTATTATTTTCTTAGCCTGGTTCAGTTACAATTATTCGTTCCTTAGCCTGATTCAGTTAGGTTTATTACTTTCTTAGCCTGGTTCAGTTAGAGTTATTACTTTTGTAGCCAGATTCAGTTGTAGTTATTACTTTCTTAGCCTGGTTCAGTTAGAGTTGTTATTTCCTTAGCCTGATACATTTAGAGTTATTACTTTCTTAGCCATGTTCAGTTAGCCTTATTACTTTCTTAGCCTGGTTGAGTTAGAGTTATTCCTTTTGTAGCCTGATTCAATTAGAGTTATTACCTTCTTAGCCTGGTTCAGTTAGAGTTATTACTTTTGTAGCCTGATTCAGTTATTGTTTTTACTTTCTTAGCGTGGTTCAGTTAGAGTTATTACTTTCTTAGCCTGGTTCAGTTAGAGTTATTCTTCTTAGTTTGATTCAGTTAGAATTAGTACTTTCTTAGCCTGATTCAGTTAGAGTTATTCCTTGCTTAGCTTGATTCAGTTAGAGTTATTACTTTCTTATCCTGGTTCAGTTAGAGTTATTCCTTCCTTAGCTTGATTAAGTTAGAATTATTATTTTCTTAGCCTTTTGCAGTTAGAATTATTCGTTAATTAGCCTGATTCAGTTACAGTTATTACTTTCTTACCCTGGTTCAGTTAGAGTTATTCCTTCCTTAGCCTGATTCAGTTAGTGTTATTACTTTCTTAGCCTGGTTCAGTTAGAGTTATTCCTTCCTTAGCCTAATTCAGTTAGAGTTATTACTTTCTTAGCCTGGTTCAGTTAGAGTTATTCCTTCCTTAGCCTGATTCAGTTAGAGTTGTTACTTTATTAGCCTGGTTCAGTTAGAGTTATTACTTTCTTAGGCTGGTTCATTTAGATTTATTCCTTCCTTAGCCTAATTCGGTTAGAGTTATTCCTTCCTTAGCCTGGTTCAGTTAGAGTTATTCTTTCCTTATCCTGGTTCAATTAGAGTTATTCTTTCCTTAGCGTGATTCAGTTACAGTTATTACTTTCTTACCCTGAATCTGTTAGAGTTATTCCTTCCTTTGCCTGATTCAGTTAGAGTTATTCCTTCCTTAGCTTGATTCAGTTAGAGTTATTACTTTCTTATCCTTTTTCAGTTAGAGTCATTCCTTCCTTACCCTGATTCAGTTAGGTTTATTATTTTCTTAGCCTGGTTCAGTTAGAATTATTCCTTCCTTAGCCTGATTCAGTTAGAGTTATTACTTTCTTAGCTTGGTTAAGTTGGAGTTTTCCTTCCTTAGCCTGATTCAGTTAGAGATATTACTTTCTTAGCCTGGTTCAGTTAGACTTATTACTTTCTTAGCCTGGTTGAGTCAGAGATATTCCTTTTGTAGCCTGATTCAGTCAGAGTTATTACTTTCTTAGCCTCGTTCAGTTAGATTCATTACTTTAATCAAGCTAAGGAAGGAATAACCGTACTATTAGTTTCTTAGCCTGGTTCAATTAGAGTTATTCCTTCCTTAGCCTGTCTCAGTTAGAGTTATTACTTTAATGAAGCAAAGGAAGGAATAACCGTACTATTACTTTCTTACTCTGGTTCAGTTAGAGTTATTCCTTCCTTAGCCTGATTCCGTTAGAGTTATTACTTTCTTAGCCTGGTTCAGTTAGAGTTATTCCTTCCTTAGCCTAATTCATTTAGAGTTATTCTTTTCTTAGCATGGTTCAGTTAGAGTTATTCCTTCTTTAGCGTAATTCAGTTAGAGTTATTACTTCCTTAGACTGATTCAGTTAGAGTTCTTCCTTCCTTAGTCTGATTCAGTTAGAGTAATTACTTTCTTAGCCTGGTTCAATTAGAGTTATTCCTTCCTTAGCATAATTCAGTTAGAGTTATTACTTTCTTAGCCTGATACAATTAGAGTTATTACTTTCTTAGCCTGATTCATTAGAGTTATTCCTTCCTTAGCTTGATTCAGTTGGAGTTATTCCTTCCTTAGCCTGATTCAGTTAGAGTTACTACTTTATTAGCCTGGTTCAGTTAGAGTTATTCCTTCCTTAGCCTGATTCAGTTAGAGATATTACTTTCTAAGCCTGGTTCAGTTAGACTAATTACTTTCTTAGCCTGGTTCAGTCAGAGTTATTCCTTTTGTAGCCTGATTCAATTAGAGTTATTACTTTCTTAGCCTCGTTCAGTTAGAGTTATTACTTTAATCAAGCTAAGGAAGGAATAACCGTACTACTAGTTTCTTAGCATGGTTCAATTAGAGTTGTTCCTTCCTTAGCCTGACTCAGTTAGAGTTATTACTTTAATGAAGCAAAGGAAGGAATAACCGTACTATTACTTTCTTATTCTGGTTCAGTTAGAGTTATTCCTTCCTTAGCCTGATTCCGTTAGAGTTATTACTTTCTTAGCCTGGTTCAGTTAGAGTTATTCCTTCCTTAGCCTAATTCAGTTAGAGTTATTACTTTCTTAGCATGGTTCACTTAGAGTTATTCCTTCCTTAGCCTGATTCAGTTAGAGTTATTACTTTCTTAGCCTGGTTCAGTTTGAGTTATTACTTTTGTAGCCTGATTTAGTTAGAGTTATTACTTTCTTAGCCTGGTCCAGTTTCAGTTATTCCTTCCTTAGTCTGATTCAGTTACAGTTATTACTTTCTTAGCCTGGTTCAGTTAGACTTATTACTTCCTTAGCCTAATTCACTTAGAGTTATTACTTTCTAACATGGTTTACTTAGAGTTATTCCTTCCTTAGCCTGGTTCAGTTAGAGTTTTTCCTTCCTTAGCCTGATTCAGTTAGAGTTGTTACTTTCTTAGCCTGCTTCAGTTAGAGTTATTACTTCCTTAGCCTGATTCAGTTAGAGTTCTTCCTTCCTTAGTCTGATTCATTTAGTGTTATTACTTTCTTAGCCTGGTTCAATTAGAATTATTCCTTCCTTAGCATAATTCAGTTAGAGTTATTTCTTTCTTAGCCTGATACAATTAGAGTTATTACTTTCTAACCTGATTCAATTAGAGATATTCCTTCCTTAGCCTGATTCATTTAGAGTTATTACTTTCTTAGCCTGATTCAGTTAGAGTTATTCCTTCCTTAGACTGATTCGGTTAGAGTTATTACTTTCTTAGCCTGGTTCAGTTAGAGTTATTCCTTTTGTAGCCTGATTCACTAAGAGTTATTACTTTCTTAGCCTGGTTCAGTTAGAGTTATTCCTTCCTTAGCCTAATTCAATTAGAGTTATTACTTTCTTAGCTTGGTTAATTTGGAGTTATTCCTTGCTTAGCCTGATTCAGTTAGAGTTATTACTTTCTAAGCCTGATTCAGTTAGAGTTAGTCCTTCCTTAGCCTGATTCAGTTAGCGTTATTACTTTCTTAGCCTGATTCATTAGAGTTTTTCCTTCCTTAGCCTGATTCAGTTAGAGTTATTACTTTCTTAGCCTGGTTCAGTTAGAGTTATTACTTTCTTAGCCTGGTTCAGTTACAGTTATTCCTTCCTTAGCCTGATTCAGTTAGAGTTACTACTTTCTTAGCCTGGTTCAGTTAGACTTATTACTTTCTTAGCCTGGTTCAGTCAGAGTTATTCCTTTTCTAGCCTGATTCAGTTAGAGTCATTACCTTCTTAGCCTGGTTCTGTTAGAGTTATTACTTTTGTAGCGTGATTCAGTTAGAGTTATTATTTTCTTACCCTGGTTCAGTTAGAGTTTTTTCTTCCTTAGCCTAATTCAGTCAGAGTTAAAACTTTCTTAGCCTGGTTCAGTTAGAGATATTCCTTCCTTAGACTGATTCAGTTAGAGTTGTTACTTTCTTAGCCTGGATCAGTTAGAGTTATTATTTTCTTAGCCTGGTTCTGTTAGTGTTATTCCTTCTTTATCCCAATTCAGTTAGAGTTATTACTTTCTTAGCCTGATTCAGTTAGATTTCTTCCTTCCTTAGTCTGATTCATTTAGAGTTATTACTTTCTTAGCCTGGTTCAGTTAGAGTTATTCCTTCCTTATCCTGATTCAGTTAGAGTTATTACTTTCTTATCCTGGTTCAGTTAGAGTTATTCCTTCCTTAGCCTGATTCAGGTAGTTATTACTTTCTTAGCCTTGTTCAGTTAGAGGTATTCCTTCCTTAGCCTGATTCAATTAGAGTTATTTCTTCCTTAGTCTGATTCAGTTAGAGTTATTACTTTCTTCGTCTATTTCAGTTAGAGTTTCTTAGATTCTTCCTTAGCCTGATTCGGTTAGAGTTATTACTTTCTTAACCTGGTTCTGTTAGAGTTATTCTTTCCTTATCCTGGTTGAGTTAGAGTTATTCATTCCTTAGATTGATTCAGTTACAGTTATTACTTTCTTAGACTGATACAGTTAGGGTTATTCCTTCCTTATCCTGATTCAGTTAGAGTTATTACTTTCTTATCCTGGATCAGTTAGAGTTATTATTTTCTTAGCCTGGTTCTGTTAGAGTTATTCCTTCTTTATCCTAATTCAGTTAGAGTTATTACTTTCTTAGCCTGATTTAGTTAGATTTCTCCCTTCCTTAGTCTGATTCATTTAGAGTTATTACTTTCTTAGCCTGGTTCAGTTAGAGTTATTCCTTCCTTATCCTGATTCAGTTAGAGTTATTATTTTCTTAGCTTGGTTAAGTTGGAGTTATTCCTTCCTTAGCCTGATTCAGTTAGTTATTACTTTCTTAGCCTGGTTAAGTTAGAGGTATTCCTTCCTTAGCCTGATTCAATTAGAGTTATTCCTTCCTTAGCCTGATTCTGTTAGAGTTATTACTTTCTTAACCTGGTTTAGTTAGAGTTATTCTTTCCTTATCCTGGTTGAGTTAGAGTTATTCATTTCTTAGCGTGATTCAGTTACAGTTATTACTTTCTTAGACTGATTCAGTTAGGGTTATTCCTTCCTTATCCTGATTCAGTTAGAGTAATTATTTTCTTAGCCTGATTCAATTAGAGTTATTCCTTCCTTAGCCTGATTCAGTTAGAGTTATTATTTTCTTAGCCTGGTTCAGTTAGAATTATTCCTTCCTTAGCCTGATTCAGTTAGAGTTATTAATTTCTTAGCCTGGTTCAGTTAGAGTTATTAATTCCTTAGCCTGATTCAGTTAGAGTTATTACTTTCTTAGCCTGGTTAAGTTGGAGTTTTCCTTCCTTAGCCTGATTCAGTTGGAGTTATTACTTTCTTAGCCTGGTTCAGTCAGAGTTATTCCATCCTTAGCCTGATCTGTTAGAGATATTACTTTCTTATCCTGGTTCAGTTAGACTTATTACTTTCTTAGCCTGGTTCAGTCGGAGTTATTCCTTTTGTAGCCTGATTCAGTTAGAGTTATTACTTTTGTAGCCTAATCAGTTAGAGTTATTACCTTCTTAGCCTGGTTCAGTTAGAGTTATTCCTTCCTTAGCCTGATTCAGTTAAAGTTGTTACTTTCTTAGCCTGGTTCAGTTAGAGTTATTATTTTCTTAGCCTGGATCAGTTAGAGTTATTCCGTTTTTATCCTAATTCAGGTAGAGTTATTACTTTCTTAGCCTGGTTCAGAAAGAGTTATTCTTTTTGTAGCCTGATTCAGTTAGAGTTATTACTTTCTTAGCCTCGTTTAGTTAGAGTTATTACTTTAATCAAGCTAAGGAAGGAATAACCGTACTATTAGTTTCTTAGCCTGGTTCAATTAGAGTTATTCCTTCCTTAGCCTGACTCAGTTAGAGTTATTACTTTAATGAAGCAAAGGAAGCAAAAATATTACTTTCTCAGTCTGGTTCAGTTAGAGTTCTTCATTCCTTAGCCTGATTCAGTTAGAGTTATTACTTTCTTAGCCTGGTTCAGTGAGAGTTATTATTTCCTTAGCCTAATTCACTTAGAGTTATTACTTTCTAACATGGTTTACTTAGAGTTATTCCTTCCTTAACCTGATTCAATTAGAGGTATTCCTTTTTTAGCCTGGTTCAGTTAGAGTTATTCCTTCCTTAGCCTGATTCAGTTAGATTTATTACTTTCTTAGACTATTTCAGTTAGAGTTATTACTTTCTTAGACTTGTTCAGTTACAGTTATTCCTTCCTTAGCCTGATTCAGTTAGAGTTACTACTTTCTTAGCCTGGTTCTGTTAGACTTATTACTTTCTTAGCCTGATTCAGTCAGAGTTTTTCCTTTTGTAGCCTGATTCAGTTAGAGTTATTACCTTCTTAGCCTGGTTCAGTCGGAGTTATTCCTTTTGTAGCCTGATTCAGTTAGAGTTATTACTTTTGTAGCCTAATCAGTTAGAGTTATTACCTTCTTAGCCTGGTTCAGTTAGAGTTATTCCTTCCTTAGCCTGATTCAGTTACAGTTGTTACTTTCTTAGCCTGGTTCAGTTAGAGTTATTATTTTCTTAGCCTGGTTCAGTTAGAGTTATTCCTTCTTTATCCTAATTCAGTTAGAGTTATTACTTTCTTAGCCTGATTCAGTTAGATTTCTTCCTTCCTTAGTCTGATTCATTTAGAGTTATTACTTTCTTAGCCTGGTTCAGTTAGAGTTATTACTTTCTTAGCCTGGTTCAGTTACATTTATTCCTTCCTTAGCGTGATTCAGTTAGAGTTACTACTTTCTTAGCCTGGTTCAGTTAGACTTATTACTTTCTTAGCCTGGTTCACTCAGTGTTATTCCTTTTGTAGCCTGATTCAGTTAGAGTTATTACCTTCTTAGCCTGGTTCAGTTAGAGTTATTACTTTTGTAGCGTGATTCAGTTAGAGTTATTATTTTCTTACCCTGGTTCAGTTAGAGTTATTCCTTCCTTAGCCTAATTCAGTTAGAGTTAAAACTTTCTTAGCCTGGTTCAGTTAAAGTTATTACTTTTGTAGCCTGATTCAGTTAGAGTTATTATTTTCTTAGCCTACTTCAAATAGAGTTATTCCTTCCTTAGCGTGATTCAGTTAGTGTTATTACTTTCTTAGCCTGATTCAGTTAGAGTTATTCCTTCCTTAGCCTGATTCAATTAGAGTTATTACTTTCGTATCCTGATTCAGTTAGAGTAATTACTTCCTTAGCGTGATTCAGTTAGTGTTATTTCTTTCTTATCCTGGTTCAGTTAGAATTATTCCTTCCTTAGCCTGATTCAGTTAGAGTTATTATTTTCTTAGATTGGTTCAGTTAGAGTTTTCCTTCCTTAGCCTGATTCAGTTAGAGTTATTACTTTCTTAGCCTGGTTCAGTTAGAGTTACTCCTTCGTTATCCTGATTCAGTTAGAGTTATTACCTTCTTAGCTTGGTTAATTTGTAGTTATTCCTTCCTTAGCCTGATTCAATTAAAGTTATTACTTTCTTAGCCTGATTCAGTTAGAGTTACTACTTTCTTAGCCTGGTTCAGTTAGAGATATTCCTTCCTTAGCCTGATTGAATTAGAGTTGATACTTTCTTAGCCTGGTTCAGTTTGAATTATTCCTTCCTTAGCCTGGTTCAGTTAGAGTTATTCTTTCCTTATCCTGGTTGAGTTAGAATTATTCCTTCCTTAGCGTGATTCAGTTACAGTTATTACTTTCTTAGACTGATTCAGTTAGGGTTATTCCTTCCTTAGCCTGATTCAGTTAGAGTTATTACTTTCTTAGCCTGATTCAATTAGAGTTATTCCTTCCTTAGCTTGATTCAGTTAGAGTTATTACTTTCTTATCCTGGTTCAGTTAGAGTTATTTCTTCCTTAGCCTGATTCAGTTAGAGTTATTCCTTCCTTAGCCTGATTCAGTTAGAGTTATTACTTTCGTAGCCTGATTCAGTTAGAGAAATTACTTCCTTAGCTTGATTCAGTTAGAGTTATTTCTTTCTTATCCTGGTTCAGTTAGAATTATTCCTTCTTTAGCCTGATTCAGTTAGAGATATTATTTTCTTAGATTGGTTCAGTTAGAGTTTTCCTTCCTTAGCCTGATTCAGTTAGAGTTATTACTTTCTTAGCCTGGTTCAGTTAGAGTTATTCCTTCCTTATCCTGATTCAGTTAGAGTTATTACTTTCTTAGCTTGGTTAAGTTGGAGTTATTCCTTCCTTTGCCTGATTCAGTTAGAGTTATTACTTTCTTAGCCTGATTCAGTTAGAGTTATTACTTTCTTAGCCTCGTTTAGTTAGAGTTATTACTTTAATCAAGCTAACGAAGGAATAACCGTATTATCAGTTTCTTAGCCTGGTTCAATTAGAGTTATTCCTTCCTTAGCCTGACTCAGTTAGAGTTATTACTTTAATGAATCAAAGGAAGCAAAAATATTACTTTCTCAGTCTGGTTCAGTTAGAGGTCTTCATTCCTTAGCCTGATTCAGTTAGAGTTATAACTCTCTTAGCCTGGTTCAGTGAGAGTTATTCCTTCCTTAGCGTGATTCAGTTAGTGTTATTACTTTCTTAGCATGGTTCAGTTAGAGTTATTCCTTCCTTATCCTGATTCAGTTAGAGTTATTACTTTCTTAGCTTGGTTAAGTTGGAGTTATTCCTTCCTTTGCCTGATTCAGAATTATTACTTTCTTAGCCTGATCCAGTTAGAGTTATTACTTTCTTAGCCTCGATCAGTTAGAGTTATACCTTCCTTAGCCTGATTCAGTTAGAGTTATTACTTTCTTAGCCTGGTTCAGTTAGAGTTATTACTTTCTTAGCCTGGTTCAGTCAGAGTTATTCCTTTTGTAACCTGATTCGGTTAGAGTCATTACCTTCTTAGCCTCTTTCAGTTAGAGTTATTACTTTTGTAGCGTGATTCACTAGGAGTTGTTACTTTCTTAGCCTGGTTCAGTTATAGTTATTCCTTCCTGAGCTTGATTCAGTTAGAGTTATTACTTTCTTATCTTGGTTAAGTTAGAGTTATTCCTTCCTTAGCCTGATTCAGTAAGAGTTATTACTTTCTTAGCCTGGTTCAGTTAGATTTATTCCTTCCTTAGCTTGATTCATTTAGAGTTATTACTTTCTTATCTTGGTTCAGTTAGAGTTATTCCTTCCTTAGCCTGATTCAGTAAGAGTTATTACTTTCTTAGCCTGTTTGAGTTAGAGTTATTACTTTCTTAGCCTGGTTCAGTTACAGTTATTCCTTCCTTAGCCTGATTCAGTTAGAGTTACTACTTTCTTATCCAGGTTCAGTTAGACTTATTACTTTCTTAGCCTGGTTCAGTTAGAGTTATTCCTTCCTTAGCCTGATTCAGTTACAGTTGTTACTTTCTTAACCTGGTTCAGTTAGAGTTATTATTTTCTTAGCCTGGTTCAGTTAGATTTCTTCCTTCCTTAGTCTGATTCATTTAGAGTTATTACTTTCTTAGCCTACTTCAATTAGAGTTATTCCTTCCTTAGCGTGATTCAGTTAGTGTTATTACTTTCTTAGCCTGATTCAGTTAGAGTTATTCCTTCCTTAGCCTGATTGAGTTAGAGTTATTATTTTCTTAGATTGGTTCAGTTAGAGTTATTCCTTCCTTAGCCTGATTCAGTTAGAGTTATTACTTTCTTAGCCTGGTTCAGTTAGAGTTATTCCTTCCTTAGCCTGATTCAGTTAGAGTTATTCCTTTTTAGCCTGGTTCAGTTAGAGTTATTCCTTCCTTAGCCTGATTCAGTTAGAGTTATTATTTTCTTAGCCTGGTTCAGTTAGAGTTATTACTTTCTTAGCCTGGTTCAGTTACAGTTATTCCTTCCTTAGCCTGATTCAATTAGAGTTACTACTTTCTTAGCCTGGTTCAGTTAGACTTATTACTTTCTTAGCCTGGTTCAGTCAGAGTTACTCCTTTTGTAGCCTGATCCAGTTAGAGTCATTTGCTCCTTAGCCTGGTTCAGTTAGAGTTATTACTTTTGTAGCGTGATTCAGTTAGAGTTATTGTTTTCTTACCCTGGTTCAGTTAGAGTTATTCCTTCCTTACCCTGATTCAGTTAGAGTTACTACTTTCTTATCCAGGTTCAGTTAGACTTATTACTTTCTTAGCCTGGTTCAGTTAGAGTTATTCCTTTTTAGCCTGGTTCAGTTAGAGTTATTCCTTCCTTAGCCTGATTCAGTTAGAGTTATTATTTTCTTAGCCTGGTTCAGTTAGAGTTATTACTTTCTTAGCCTGGTTCAGTTAGAGATATTCCTTCCTTAGCCTGATTCAGTTAGAGTTGTTACTTTCTTAGCCTGGTTCAGTTAGAGTTATTACTTTCTTAGCCTGATTCAGTTAGAGTTATTACTTTCTTAGCCTGGTTCAGTCAGAGTTATCCTATCCTTAGCCTGATCAGTTAGAGATATTACTTTCTTATCCTGGTTCAGTCAGAGTTATTCTATCCTTAGCCTGATCAGTTAGAGATATTAATTTCTTATCCTGGTTCAGTTAGACTTATTACTTTCTTAGCCTGGTTCAGTCGGAGTTATTCCTTTTGTAGCCTGATTCAGTTAGAGTTATTCCTTCCTTAGCCTGATTCAGTTACAGTTGTTACTTTCTTAGCCAGGTTCAGTTAGAGTTGTTCCTTCTTTATCCTAATTCAGTTAGATTTATTACTTTCTTAGCCTGATTCAGTTAGATTTCTTCGTTCCTTAATCTGATTCATTTAGAGTTATTACTTTCTTAGCCTACTTCAATTAGAGTTATTCCTTCCTTAGCCTGATTCAGTTAGAGTTATTACTTTCTTAGATTCGTTCAGTTAGAGTTATTCCTTCCTTAGCCTGATTCAGTTAGAGTTATTACTTTCTTAGCCTGGTTCAGTTAGATTTACTCCTTGCTTAGCCTGATTCAGTTAGAGTTATTACCTTCTTAGCTTGGTTAAGTTGGAGTTATTCCTTAACCTCCTCCTGTTATTTTATTAGCCTGGTTCAGTTAGGGTTATTACTTTCTTAGGCTGGTTCATTTAGAGTTATTCCTTCCTTAGCCTAATTCAGTTAGAGTTATTACTTTCTTGGTCTGATTCAATTAGAGTTATTCCTTCCTTAGCCTGAGTCAGTTACAGTTATTACTTTCTTAGCCTGGTTCAGTTAGACTTATTCCTTCCTTAGCATAATTCAGTTAGATTTATTACTTTCTTGGCCTGATTCAATTAGAGTTATTCGTTCCTTAGCCTGATTCAGTTACAGTTGTTACTTTCTTAGCCTGGATCAGTTAGAGTTATTATTTTCTTAGCCTGGTTCAGTTAGAGTTATTCCTTCTTTATCCTAATTCAGTTAGAGTTATTTCTTTCTTATCCTGGTTCTGTTAGAGTTATTGCTACCTTAGCCTGATTCAGTTAGAGTTATTACTTTCTTAGCCTGGTTCAGTTAGAGTTACTCCTTCCTTAGCCTGATTCAGTTAGAGTTATTACCTTCTTAGCTTGGTAAAGTTGGAGTTATTCCTTCCTTAGCCTGATTCAATTAAAGTTATTACTTTCTTAGCCTGAATCAGTTAGAGTTACTACTTTCTTAGCCTGGTCCAGTTAGAGGTATTCCTTCCTTAGCCTAATTCAGTTACAGATATTACTTTCTTAGCCTTGTTCAGTTAGAGTTATTCCTTCCTTAGCATAATTCAGTTAGATTTATTACTTTCTTGGCCTGATTCAATTAGTGTTATTCCTTCCTTAGTCTGATTTAGTTAGGGTTATTACTTTCTTAGCCTTATTCAGTTAGAGTTATTCCTTCCTTTGCCTGATTCAGTTAGAATTATTACTTTCTTAGCCTGATTCAGTTAGAGTTGTTATTTTCTTAGTCTGGTTCAGTTAGAGTTATTACTTTCTTAGCCTGATTCAGTTAGAGTTGTTATTTTCTTAGTCTGGTTCAGTTAGAGTTATTACTTTCTTAGCCTGATTCAGTTAGAGTTATTCCTTCCTTAGTCTGATTCAGTTAGAGTTAATACTTTCTTAGTCTTGTTCACTTAGAGTTATTCTTTCCTTAGACTGATTCAGTTAGAATTATTTCTTCCTTAGTCTGATTTAGTTAGAGTTATTACTTTCTTAGCCTGGTTCAGTTATAGTTATTCCTTCCTTAGCCTGATTCGGTTGGAGTTATTACTTTCTTAGCCTGATTCAGTTTGAATTATTCCTTCCTTAGTCTGATTCAGTTAGAGTTATTATTTTCTTAGCGTGGTTTATTTAGAGTTATTCCTTCCTTAGCATAATTCAGTTAGATTTATTACTTTCTTGGCCTGATTCAATTAGTGTTATTCCTTCCTTAGTCTGATTCAGTTAGGGTTATTACTTTCTTAGCCTTATTCAGTTAGAGTTATTCCTTCCTTTGCCTGATTCAGTTAGAATTATTACTTTCGTAGCCTGATTCAGTTAGAGTTATTCCTTCCTTAGTCAGATTCAGTTAGAGTTGTTATTTTCTTAGTCTGGTTCAGTTAGAGTTATTACTTTCTTAGCCTGATTCAGTTAGAGTTGTTATTTTCTTAGTCTGGTTCGGTTAGAGATATTACTTTCTTAGCTTGGTTCAGTTAGAGTTATTCCTTCCTTAGCCTAATTCAGTTACAGTTATTACTTTCTTAGCCTGATTCAGTTAGAGTTATTCCTTCCTTAGTCTGATTCAGTTAGAGTTAATACTTTCTTAGCCTTGTTCACTTAGAGTTATTCTTTCCTTAGACTGATTCAGTTAGAATTATTCCTTCCTTAGCCTGATTCAGTTAGAATTATTAGTTTCTTAGCCTGATTCAGTTAGAGTTATTCCTTCCTTAGTCTGATTCAGTTAGAGTTATTACTTTCTTAGCATGGTTCAGTTAGATTTATTTCTTCCTTCGATTGATTCAGTTAGAGTTACTCCTTCCTTAGCCTGATTCAGCTAGAGTTATTACTTTCTTAGCCTGAATCATTTAGAGTTATTCCTTCCTTAGTCTGATTCAGTTAGGTTTATTACTCTCGTAGCCTGGTTCAGTTAGGTTTATTACTCTCGTAGCCTGGTTCAGTTAGAGTTATTCCTTCCTTACCCTGATTCAGTTAGAGTTATTACTTTCTTAGCCTAGTTCAATTAGAGTTATTCCTTCCTTAGCCTGATTCAGGTTTGAGTTATTATTTTCTTAGCCTGGTTCAGTTACAATTATTCGTTCCTTAGCCTGATTCAGTTAGATTTATTACTTTCTTAGCCTGGTTCAGTTAGAGTTATTACTTTTGTAGCCAGATTCAGTTAGAGTTATTACTTTCTTAGCCTGGTTCAGTTAGGGTTGATATTTCCTTAGCCTGATTCATTTAGAGTTATTACTTTCTTAGCCATGTTCAGTTAGACTTATTACTTTCTTAGCCTGGTTGAGTTAGAGTTATTCCTTTTGTAGCCTGATTCAGTTAGAGATATTACCTGCTTAGCCTGGTTCAGTTAGAGTTATTATTTTTGTAGCCTGATTCAGTTATAATTTTTACTTTCTTAGAGTAGTTCAGTTAGAGTTATTACTTTCTTAGCCTGGTTCAGTTAGAGTTATTCTTCTTAGTTTGATTCAGTTAGAATTATTACTTTCTTAGCCTGATTCAGTTAGAGTTATTCCTTCTTTAGCTTGATTCAGTTAGAGTAATTACTTTCTTATCCTGGTTCAGTTAGAGTTATTCCTTCCTTAGCCTGATTAAGTTAGAGTTATTATTTTCTTAGCCTGGTGCAGTTAGAGTTATTTCTTCCTTAGTCTGATTCAGTTAGAGTTATAACTTTCTTAGCCTGATCCACTCAGAGTTATTCCTTCCTTTGCCTCATTCAGTTAGAGTTATTACTTTCTTTGCCTGATTCAGTTAGAGTTATTATTTTCTAGCCTGGTTCATTTAGAATTATTCCTTAATTAGCCTGATTCAGTTAGAGTTATTACTTTCTTACCCTGGTTCAGTTAGAGTTATTCCTTCCTTAGTCTGATTCAGTTAGAGTTATTACTTTCTTAGCCTGATTCAGTTAGAGTTATTACTTTCTTAGCCTGGATCAGTTAGAGTTATTCCTTCATTAGCCTGATTCAGTTAGAGATATTAGTTTCTTAGCCTGGTTCAGTTAGACTTATTACTTTCTTAGCCTGGTTCAGTAAGAGTTATTCCTTTTGTAGCCTGATTAAGTTAGAGTTATTACTTTCTTAGCCTCGTTCAGTTAGAGTTATTACTTTAATCAAGCTAAGGAAGGAATAACCGTACTATTAGTTTCTTAGCCTGATTCTAGAGTTATTCCTTCCTTAGCCTGACTCAGTTAGAGTTATTACTTTAATGAAGCAAAGGAAGGAATAACCGTAATATTACTTTCTTAGTCTGGTTCAGTTAGAGTTATTCCTTCCTTAGCCTGGTTCAGTTAGAGTTTTTCCTTCCTTTGCCTGATCCAGTTAGAGTTATTATTTTCTTAGCCTGGTGCAGTTAGAGTTATTTCTTCCTTAGTCTGATTCAGTTAGAGTTATTACTTTCTTAGCATGGTTCAGTTAGATTTATTCCTTCCTTAGCCTGATTCGGTTAGAGTTATTACTTTCTAGCCTGGTTCAGTTAGAGTTATTCTTTCCTTATCCTGGTTCAGTTAGAGTTATTCCTTCGTTAGCGTGATTCAGTTAGAGTTATAACTTTCTTAGCCTGATCCACTCAGAGTTATTCCTTCCTTTGCCTCATTTAGTTAGAGTTAATACTTTCTTTGCCTGATTCATTTAGAGTTATTCCTTCCTTAGCTTGATTCAGTTAGAGTTATTACTTTCTTATCCTGGTTCAGTTAGAGTTATTCCTTCCTTAGCCTGATTCAGTTAGAGTTATTATTTTCTTAGCCTGGTTCATTTAGAATTATTCCTTAATTAGCCTGATTCAGTTAGAGTTATTACTTTCTTACCCTGGTTCAGTTAGAGTTATTCCTTCCTTAGTCTGATTCAGTTAGAGTTATTACTTTCTTAGCCTGATTCAGTTAGACTTATTACTTTCTTAGCCTGGTTCAGTAAGAGTTATTCCTTTTGTAGCCTGATTAAGTTAGAGTTATTACTTTCTTAGCCTCGTTCAGTTAGAGTTATTACTTTAATCAAGCTAAGGAAGGAATAACCGTACTATTAGTTTCTTAGCCTGATTCTAGAGTTATTCCTTCCTTAGCCTGACTCAGTTAGAGTTATTACTTTAATGAAGCAAAGGAAGGAATAACCGTAATATTATTTTCTTAGCCTGGTTCAGTTAGAGTTATTCCTTCCTTAGCCTGATTCAGTTAGAGTTATTAGTTTCTTAGCCTGGTTCAGTTAGAGTTATTACTTTTGTAGCCTGATTCAGTTAGAATTATTACTTTCTTAGTCTGGTTCAGTTAGAGTTATTACTTTCTTATCCTGATTCAGATAGATTTATTCCTTCCTTAGCCTGATTCAGTTAGAGTTATAACTTTCTTAGCCTGATTCAGTTAGAGTTATTACTTTCTTAGCCTGGATCAGTTAGAGTTATTCCTTCCTTAGTCTTATTCAGTTAGAGATATTAGTTTCTTAGCCTGGTTCAGTTAGAATTATTATTTTCTTAGCCTGCTTCAGTCAGAGTTATTCGTTTTGTAGCCTGATTCAGTTAGAGTTATTACTTTTTTAGCCTCGTTCAGTTAGAGTAATTATTTTAATCAAGCTAAGGAAAGAATAACCGTACTATTAGTTTCTTAGCCTGGTTTAATTAGAGTTATTCCTTCTTTAGCCTGACTCAGTTAGAGTTATTACTTTAATGAAGCAAAGGAAGGAATCACCGAAATATTACTTTCTCAGTCTGGTTCAGTTAGAGTTATTCCTTCCTTAGCATGATTCAGTTAGACTTATTAATTTCTTAGCCTAGTTCAGTCAGAGTTATTCCTTTTGTTGCCTGATTCAGTTAGAGTTATTACTTTCTTAGCCTCGTTCAGTTAGAGTTATTACTTTAATCATGCTAAGGAAGGAATAACCGTACTTTTAGTTTCTTAGCCCGGTTCAATTAGAGTTATTCCTTCCTTAGCCTGACTCAGTTAGAGTTATTACTTTCTTAGCCTGATTCAGTTAGTGTTATTACTTTCTTAGCCTGGTTCAGTTAGAGTTATTCCTTCCTTATCCTGATTCAGTTAGAGTTATTACTTTCTTAGCTTGGTTAAGTTAGATTTATTCCTTCCTTTGCCTGATTCAGTTAAGAGTTATTACTTTCTTAGCCTGATCCAGTTAGAGTTATTACTTTCTTAGCCTGGATCAGTTAGAGGTATTCCTTTCTTAGCCTGATTCAGTTAGAGATATTACTTTCTTAGCCTGGTTCAGTTAGACTTATTACTTTCTTAGCCTGGTTCAGTCAGAGTTATTCCTTTTGTAGCCTGATTCAGTTAGAGTTATTACTTTCTTATCCTCGTTTAGTTAGAGTTATTACTTTAATCAAGCTAAGGAAGGAATAACCGTACTATTAGTTTCTTAGCCTGGTTCAATTAGAGTTATTTGTTCCTTAGCCTGACTCAGTTAGAGTTATTACTTTAATGAAGCAAAGGAAGCAAAAATATTACTTTCTCAGTCTGGTTCAGTTAGAGTTCTTCATTCCTTAGCCTGAATCAGTTAGAGTTATTACTTTCTTAGCCTGGTTCAGTGAAAGTTATTACTTCCTTAGCCTAATTCACTTAGAGTTATTTCTTTCTAACATGGTTTACTTAGAGTTATTCCTTCCTTAGCCTGATTCAGTTAGAGTTATTTCTTTTTTAGCCTGGTTCAGTTAGAGTTATTCCTTCCTTATCCTGATTCAGTTAGAGTTATTACTTTCTTAGCTTGGTTAAGTTGGAGTTATTCCTTCCTTTGCCTGATTCAGTTAGAGTTATTACTTTCTTAGCCTGATCCAGTTAGAGATATTACTTTCTTAGCCTGGTTCAGTTAGACTTATCACTTTCTTAGCCTGGTTCAGTCAGAGTTATTCCTTCCTTAGCTTGATTCAGTTAGAGATATTACTTTCTTATCTTGGTTCTGTTAGAGTTATTCCTTCCTTAGCCTGATTCAGTAAGAGTTATTACTTTCTTAGCCTGGTTCAGTTAGAGTTATTCCTTCCTTAGCCAAATTCAGTTAGAGTTATTACTTTCTTAGCCTGGTTAAGTTGGAATTTTCCTTCCTTAGAATAATTCATTTAGAGTTATTACTTTCTTAGCCTGATTCAGTTAGAGTTATTACTTTCTTAGCCTGGTTCAGTCAGAGTTATTCCATCCGTAGCCTGATCAGTTAGAGATATTACTTTCTTATCCTGGTTCAGTTAGAGTTACTCCTTCCTTAGCCTGATTCATTTACAGTTGTTACTTTCGTAGCCTGGTTCAGTTAGAGTTATTATTTTCTTAGCCTGGTTCAGTTAGAGTATTTCCTTCTTTCTCCTATTTCAGTTAGAGTTATTACTTTCTTAGCCTGATTCAGTTAGATTTTTTCCTTCCTTAGTCTGATTCATTTAGAGTTGTTACTTTCTTAGCCTACTTCAACTAGAGTTATTCCTTCCTTAGCATGATTCAGTTAGTGTTATTACTTTCTTAGCCTGATTCAGTTAGAGTTGTTATTTCCTTAGCCTGGTTCAGTTAGACTTATTACTTTCTTAGCCTGGTTCAGTCAGAGTTATTCCTTTTGTACCCTGATTCAGTTAGAGTTATTACTTTCTTAGCCTGGTTCAGTTAGAGTTATTCTTTCCTTATCCTTGTTGAGTTAGAGTTATTCCTTCCTTAGCGTGATTCAGTTACAGTTATTACTTTCTTAGACTGATTCAGTTAGAGTTATTCCTTCCCTAGCCTGATTCAGTTAGAATTATTACTTTCTTAGCCTGATTTAATTAGAGTTATTCCTTCCTTAGCTTGATTCAGTTAGAGTTATTACTTTCTTAGCGTGGTACAGTTAGAGTTATTCCTTCCTTAGCCTGATTCATTTAGAGTTATTATTTTCTAACCTGGTTCAGTTAGAATTATTCCTTCCTTAGCCTGATTCAGTTAGAGTTATTACTTTCTTAGCCTGGTTCAGTTAGAGTTATTCGTTCCTTATCCTGATTCAGTTAGAGTTATTACTTTCTTAGCCTGGATCAGTTAGAGTTATTCCTTCCTTAGCCTGATTCAGTTAGAGATATTACTTTCTTAGCCTGGTTCAGTTAGACTTATTACTTTCTTAGCCTGGTTCAGTTAGACTTATTACTTTCTTAGCCTGGTTCAGTCAGAGTTATTCCTTCCTTAGCTTGATTCAGTTAGAGTTATTCCTTCCTTAGCCTGATTCAGTAAGAGTTATTATTTTCTTAGCCTGATTCAGTAAGAGTTATTATTTTCTTAGCCTGGTTCAGTTAGAGTTATTCCTTCCTCAGCCTGATTCAGTTAGAGTTATTACTTTCTTAGCCCTATTAAGTTGGAATTTTCCTTCCTTAGAATAATTCAGTTAGAGTTATTACTTTCTTAGCCTGATTCAGTTAGAGTTATTACTTTCTTAGCCTGGTTCAGTCAGAGTTATTCCATCCTTAGCCTGATCAGTTAGAGATATTGCTTTCTTATCCTGGTTCAGTTAGACTTATTACTTTCTTAGCCTGGTTCAGTCGGAGTTATTCCTTTTGTAGCCTAATTTAATTAGAGTTATTACTTTTGTAGCCTAATCGGTTAGAGTTATTACCTTCTTAGCCTGGTTCAGTTAGAGTTATTCCTTCCTTAGCCTGATTCATTTACAGTTGTTACTTTCTTAGCCTGGTTCAGTTAGAATTATTATTTTCTTAGCCTGGTTCAGTTAGAGTTTTTCCTTCTTTATCCTATTTCAGTTAGAGTTATTACTTTCTTAGCCTGATTCAGTTAGATTTCTTCCTTCCTTAGTCCGATTCAGTTAGAGGTATTACTTTCTAATCCTGGTTCAGTTAGATTTCTTCCTTCCTTAGTCTCATTCATTTAGAGTTACTTTCTTAGCCTACTTCAACTAGAGTTATTCCTTCCTTAGCGTGATTCAGTTAGTGTTATTACTTTCTTAGCCTGATTCAGTTAGAGTTATTCCTTTCTTAGCCTGATTCAGTTAGAATTATTACTATCTTATCCTGATTCAGTTAGAGTTATTACTTCCTTAGCTTGATTCAGTTAGAATTATTACTTTCTTATTCTGGTTCAGTTAGATTTCTTCCCTCCTTAGTCTGATTCATTTAGAGTTACTTTCTTAGCCTACTTCAACTAGAGTTATTCCTTCCTTAGCGTGATTCAGTTAGTGTTATTACTTTCTTAGCCTGATTCAGTTAGAGTTATTCCTTTCTTAGCCTGATTCAGTTGGAATTATTACTATCTTATCCTGATTCAGTTAGAGTTATTCCTTCCTTAGCTTGATTCAGTTAGAGTTATTACTTTCTTATCCTGGTTCAGTTAGAGTTATTCCTTCCTTAGCCTGATTCAGTTAGAGTTATTACTTTCTTAGCCTGATTCAGTTAGAGTTATCACTTTCTTATCCTACTTCAGTTAGAGTTATTCCTTCCTTAGCCTGATTCAGTTTGTGTTATTTTTTTCTTAGCATATTTCAGTTCGAATTATTCCTTCCTTAGCCTGATTCAGTTAGAGTTATTACTTTCTTAGCCTGGTTCAGTTAGAGTTATTCCTTCCTTAGCCTGATTCAATTAAATTTATTACTTTCTTAGCCTCATTCAGTTAGAGTTACTACTTTCTTATCCTGGTTCAGTTAGAGGTATTCCTTCCTTAGCCTGATTCAGTTAGAGTTATTATTTTCTTAGCCTGGTTAAGTTAGAATTATTCCTTCCTTAGCCTGATTCACTTAGAGTTATTACTTTCTTAGCCTGGTTCAGTTAGTGTTATTCCTTCCTTATCCTGATTCAGTTAGAGTTATTACTTTCTTAGCTTGGTTAAGTTGGAGTTATTCCTTCCTTTGCCTGATTCATTTAGAGTTATTACTTTCTTAGCCTGATCCAGTTAGACTTATTACTTTCTTAGTCTGGATCAATTAGACTTATTACTTTCTTAGCTTGGTTCAGTCAGAGTTATTCCTTCCTTAGCTTGATTCAGTTAGAGTTATTCCTTCCTGATCCTGATTCAGTTAGAGTTATTACTTTCTTAGCCTGGTTCAGTCAGAGTTATTCCTTCCTTAGCTTGATTCAGTTAGAGTTATTCCTTCCTTAGCCTGATTCAGTAAGAGTTATTATTTTCTTAGCCTGATTCAGTAAGAGTTATTATTTTCTTAGCCTGGTTCAGTTAGAGTTCTTCCTTCCTTAGCCTGATTCAGTTAGAGTTATTACTTTCTTAGCCTGGTTAAGTTGGAATTTTCCTTCCTTAGAATGATTCAGTTAGAGTTATTACTTTCTTAGCCTGATTCAGTTAGAGTTATTACTTTCTTAGCCTGGTTCAGTCAGAGTTATTCCATCCTTAGCCTGATCAGTTAGAGATATTACTTTCTTATCCTGGTTCAGTTAGACTTATTATTTTCTTAGCCTGGTTCAGTCGGAGTTATTCCTTTTGTAGCCTAATTCAGTTAGAGTTATTACTTTTGTAGATTAATCAGTTAGAGTTAATACCTTCTTAGCCTGGTTCAGTTAGAGTTATTCCTTCCTTAGCCTCATTCAGTTAGAGTTATTATTTTCTTAGATTGGTTCAGTTAGAGTTATTCCTTCCTTAGCCTGATTCAGTTAGAGTTATTACTTCTTAGCCTGGTTCAGTTAGTGTTATGCCTTCCTTAGCCTGATTCAATTAAAGTTATTACTTTCTTAGCCTGATTCAGTTAGAGTTACTACTTTCTTAGCCTGGATCAGTTAGAGGTATTCCTTCCTTAGCCTGGTTCAGTTAGACTTATTACTTTCTTAGCCTGGTTCAGTTAGAGTTATTCCTTCCTTAGCCTGATTCAGTTAGAGTTATTACTTTCTTAGCCTGGTTTAGTTAGAATTATTCCTTCCTTATCCTGATTCAGTTAGAGTTATTCCTTCCTTAGCCTGATTCAGTTAGAGTTATTACTTTCTTAGCCTGATTCAATTAGAGTTATTTATTCCTTAGCTTGATTCAGTTAGAGTTATTACTTTCTTATCCTACTTCAGTTAGAGTTATTCCTTCCTTAGCCTGATTCAGTTAGTGTTATTATTTTCTTAGCCTAGTTCAGTTCGAATTATTCCTTCCTTAGCCTGATTCAGTTAGAGTTATTACTTTCTTAGCCTGGTTCAGTTAGAGTTATTCCTTCCTTATCCTGATTGAGTTAGAGTTATTACTTTCTTAGCTTGGTTAAGTTGGAGTTATTCCTTCCTTTGCCTGATTCAGTTAGACTTATTACTTTCTTAGCCTGATTCAGTTTGAATTATTCCTTCCTTAGCCTGGTTCAGTTAGAATTATTCTTTCCTTATCCTATTTGAGTTAGAGTTATTCCTTCCTTAGCGTGATTCAGTTACAGTTATTACTTTCTTACCCTGATTCTGTTAGAGTTATTCCTTCCTTTGCCTGATTCAGTTAGAGTTATTACTTTCTTAGCCTGATTCAATTAGAGTTATTCCTTCCTTAGCTTGATTCAGTTAGAGTTATTACTTTAATCAAGCTAAGGAAGGAATAACCGTACTATTAGTTTCTTAGCGTGGTTCAATTAGATTTATTCCTTCCTTAGCCTGTCTCAGTTAGAGTTATTACTTTAATGAAGCAAAGGAAGGAATAACCGTACTATTACTTTCTTAGTCTGGTTCAGTTAGAGTTATTCCTTCCTTAGCCTGATTCCGTTAGAGTTATTACTTTCTTTGCCTGGTTCAGTTAGAGTTATTCCTTCCTTAGCCTAATTCAGCTAGAGTTGTTCTTTTCTTAGCATGGTTCAGTTAGAGTTATTCCTTCTTTAGCGTAATTCAGTTAGAGTTATTACTTCCTTAGCCTGATTCAGTTAGAGTTCTTCCTTCCTTAGTCTGATTCAGTTAGAGTTATTACTTTCTTAGCCTGGTTCAATTAGAGTTATTCCTTCCTTATCATAATTCAGTTAGAGTTATTACTTTCTTAGCCTGATACAATTAGAGATATTACTTTCTTAGCCTGATTCAATTAGAGATGTTCCTTCCTTAACCTGATTTAGTTAGAGTTATTACTTTCTTAGCCTGATTCAGTTAGAGTTATTCCTTCCTTAGACTGATTCGGTTAGAGTTATTACTTTCTTAGCCTGGTTCAGTTAGAGTTATTCCTTTTGTAGCCTGATTCACTTAGAGTTATTACTTTCTTAGCCTGGTTCAGTTAGAGTTATTCCTTCCTTAGCCTAATTCAATTAGAGTTATTACTTTCTTAGCTTGGTTAATTTGGAGTTATTCCTTGCTTAGCCTGATTCAGTTAGAGTTATTACTTTCTAAGCCTGATTCAGTTAGAGTTAGTCCTTCCTTAGCCTGATTCAGTTAGAGTTATTACTTTCTTAGCCTGATTCATTAGAGTTATTCCTTCCTTAGCTTGATTCAGTTGGAGTTATTCCTTCCTTAGCCTGATTCAGTTAGAGTTACTACTTTCTTAGCCTGGTTCAGTTAGAGTTATTTCTTCCTTAGCCTGATTCAGTTAGAGATATTACTTTCTAAGCCTTGTTCAGTTAGACTAATTACTTTCTTAGCCTGGTTCAGTCAGAGTTATTCCTTTTGTAGCCTGATTCAATTAGATTTATTATTTTCTTAGCCTCGTTCAGTTAGAGTTATTACTTTAATCAAGCTAACGAAGGAATAACCGTACTATTAGTTTCTTAGCATGGTTCAATAAGAGTTATTCCTTCCTTAGCCTGACTCAGTTATAGTTATTTCTTTAATGAAGCAAAGGAAGGAATAACCGTACTATTACTTTCTTAGTCTGGTTCAGTTAGAGTTATTCCTTCCTTAGCCTGATTCCGTTAGAGTTATTACTTTCTTAGCCTGGTTCAGTTAGAGTTATTCCTTCCTTAGCCTAATTCAGTTAGAGTTATTACTTTCTTAACATGGTTCACTTAGAGTTATTCCTTCCTTAGCCTCATTCAGTTAGAGTTATTACTTTCTTAGCCTGGTCCAGTTTGAGTTATTCCTTCCTTAGTCTGATTCAGTTAGAGTTATTACTTTCTTAGCCTGGTTCAGTTAGACTTATTACTTTCTTAGCCTGTTTAAGTCAGAGTTATTCCTTTTGTAGCCTGATTCATTTAGAGTCATTACCTTCTTAGCCTGGTTCAGTTAGAGATATTACTTTTGTAGCTTGATTCAGTTAGATTTATTACTTTCTTAGCCTGGTTCAGTTAGAGTTATTCCTTCCTTAGCCTAATTCAGTTAGAGTTATTACTTTCTTAGCCTGGTTCAGTTAGAGTTATTCTTTCCTTATCCTGGTTCAGTTAGAGTTATTCCTTCCTTAGCGTTATTCAGTTACAGTTATTACTTTCTTACCCTGATCCTGTTAGAGTTATTCCTTCCTTTGCCTATTTCAGTTAGAGTTATTACTTTCTTAGCCTGGTTGAGTTATAGTTATTACTTCCTTAGCCTGATTCAGTTAGAGTTATTACTTTCTTAGCCTCGTTCAGTTAGAGATATTACTTTAATCAAGCTACGGAAGGAATAACCGTACTATTAGTTTCTTAGCCTGGTTCAATTACAGTTATTCGTTCCTTAGCCTGACTCAGTTAGAGTTATTACTTTAATGAAGCAAAGGAAGGAATAACCGTAATATTACTTTCTTAGTCTGTTTCAGTTAGAGTTATTCCTTCCTTAGCCTGATTCAGTTAGAGTTATTACTTTCTTAGCCTGGTTCAGTTAGAGTTATTACTTTTGTAGCCTGATTCACTTAGAGTTATTACTTTCTTAGCCTGGTTCAGTTAGAGTTTTTCCTTCCTTTGCCTGATCCAGTTAGAGTTATTACTTTCTTAGCCTGGTTCAGTTAGACTTATTATTTTCTTAGCCTGGTTCATTCAGAGTTATTCCTTTTGTAGCCTGATTCAGTTAGGGTTATTCCCTCCTTAGCGTGATTCAATTAGAGTTATTACTTTCTTCGCCTGGTTCAGTTTGAGTTATTCCTTCCTTAGCCTAATTCAGTTAGAATTATTCCTTCCTTAGCGTGATTCAGTTAGAGTTATTACTTTCTTAGCCTGATTCAATTAGAGTTATTCCTTCCTTAGCTTGATTCAGTTAGAGTTATTACTTTCTTATCCTGGTTCAGTTAGAGATATTCCTTCCTTAGCGTGATTCAGTTAGAGTTATTACTTTCTTAGCCTGATTCAATTAGAGTTATTCCTTCCTTAGCCTGATTCAGTTACAGTTTTTACTTTCTTAGCCTGGTTCAGTTAGAGTTATTCCTTCCTTAGAATAATCCAGTTAGAGTTATTACTTTCTTGGCCTGATTCATTTAGAGTTATTCCTTCCTTAGCCTGATTCAGTTACAGTTAATACTTTCTTAGTCTGATTCAGTTAGAGTTATTCCCTCCTTAGCCTGATTCAAATAGAGTTATTACTTTCTTAGCCTGGTCCAGTTATAGTTATTCCTTCCTTAGCCTGATTCAGTTAGAGTTATTACTTTCTTAGCCTGGTTCAGTTAGAGTTATTACTTCCTTAGCCTAATTCAGTTAGAGTTATTAGTTTCTTAGCATGGTTCACTTAGAGTTATTCCTTCCTTAGGATGATTCAGTTAGAGTTATTCTTTTCTTAGCATGGTTCAATAAGAGTTATTCCTTCCTTAGCCTGACTCAGTTAGAGTTATTACTTTAATGAAGCAAAGGAAGGAATAACCGTACTATTACTTTCTTAGTCTGCTTCAGTTAGAGTTATTCCTTCCTTAGCCTGATTCAGTTAGAGTTATCACTTTCTTAGCCTGGTTCAGTTTGAGTTATTACTTTTGTAGCCTGATTTAGTTAGAGTTATTACTTTCTTAGCCTGGTCCAGTTTGAATTATTCCTTCCTTAGTCTGATTCAGTTAGAGTTATTACTTTCTTAGCCTGGATCAGTTAGACTTATTACTTTCTTAGCCTGGTTAAGTCAGAGTTATTCCTTTTGTAGCCTGATTCATTTTGAGTCATTACCTTCTTAGCCTGGTTCAGTTAGAGATATTACTTTTGTAGCCTGATTCAGTTAGAGTTATTACTTTCTTAGCCTGGTTCAGTTAGAGTTATTCCTTCCTTAACCTAATTCAGTTAGAGTTATTACTTTCCTAGCCTGGTTCAGTTAGAGTTATTCCTTCCTTAGCCTGATTCAGTTAGAGTTGTTACTTTATTAGCCTGGTTCTGTTAGAGTTATTACTTTCTTAGGCTGGTTCATTTAGAGTTATTCCTTCCTTATCATAATTCAGTTAGAGTTATTACTTTCTTAGCCTGATACAATTAGAGATATTACTTTCTTAGCCTGATTCAATTAGATATATTCCTTCCTTATCCTGATTTAGTTAGAGTTATTACTTTCTTAGCCTGATTCAGTTAGAGTTATTCCTTCCTTAGACTGATTCGGTTAGAGTTATTACTTTCTTAGCCTGGTTCAGTTAGAGTTATTCCTTTTGTAGCCTGATTCACTTAGAGTTATTATTTTCTTAGCCTGGTTCAGTTAGAGTTATTCCTTCCTTAGCCTAATTCAATTAGAGTTATTACTTTCTTAGCTTGGTTAATTTGGAGTTATTCCTTGCTTAGCCTGATTCAGTTAGAGTTATTACTTTCTAAGCCTGATTCAGTTAGAGTTAGTCCTTCCTTAGCCTGATTCAGTTAGAGTTATTACTTTCTTAGCCTGATTCATTAGAGTTATTCCTTCCTTAGCTTGATTCAGTTGGAGTTATTCCTTCCTTAGCCTGATTCAGTTAGAGTTACTACTTTCTTAGCCTGGTTCAGTTAGAGTTATTTCTTCCTTAGCCTGATTCAGTTAGAGATATTACTTTCTAAGCCTTGTTCAGTTAGACTAATTACTTTCTTAGCCTGGTTCAGTCAGAGTTATTCCTTTTGTACCCTGATTCAATTAGATTTATTATTTTCTTAGCCTCGTTCAGTTAGAGTTATTACTTTAATCAAGCTAACGAAGGAATAACCGTACTATTAGTTTCTTAGCATGGTTCAATAAGAGTTATTCCTTCCTTAGCCTGACTCAGTTATAGTTATTTCTTTAATGAAGCAAAGGAAGGAATAACCGTACTATTACTTTCTTAGTCTGGTTCAGTTAGAGTTATTCCTTCCTTAGCCTGATTCCGTTAGAGTTATTACTTTCTTAGCCTGGTTCAGTTAGAGTTATTCCTTCCTTAGCCTAATTCAGTTAGAGTTATTACTTTCTTAACATGGTTCACTTAGAGTTATTCCTTCCTTAGCCTCATTTAGTTAGAGTTATTACTTTCTTAGCCTGGTCCAGTTTGAGTTATTCCTTCCTTAGTCTGATTCAGTTAGAGTTATTACTTTCTTAGCCTGGTTCAGTTAGACTTATTACTTTCTTAGCCTGTTTAAGTCAGAGTTATTCCTTTTGTAGCCTGATTCATTTAGAGTCATTACCTTCTTAGCCTGGTTCAGTTAGAGATATTACTTTTGTAGCTTGATTCAGTTAGATTTATTACTTTCTTAGCCTGGTTCAGTTAGAGTTATTCCTTCCTTAGCCTAATTCAGTTAGAGTTATTACTTTCTTAGCCTGGTTCAGTTAGAGTTATTCTTTCCTTATCCTGGTTCAGTTAGAGTTATTCCTTCCTTAGCGTTATTCAGTTACAGTTATTACTTTCTTACCCTGATCCTGTTAGAGTTATTCCTTCCTTTGCCTATTTCAGTTAGAGTTATTACTTTCTTAGCCTGGTTGAGTTATAGTTATTACTTCCTTAGCCTGATTCAGTTAGAGTTATTACTTTCTTAGCCTCGTTCAGTTAGAGATATTACTTTAATCAAGCTACGGAAGGAATAACCGTACTATTAGTTTCTTAGCCTGGTTCAATTACAGTTATTCGTTCCTTAGCCTGACTCAGTTAGAGTTATTACTTTAATGAAGCAAAGGAAGGAATAACCGTAATATTACTTTCTTAGTCTGTTTCAGTTAGAGTTATTCCTTCCTTAGCCTGATTCAGTTAGAGTTATTACTTTCTTAGCCTGGTTCAGTTAGAGTTATTACTTTTGTAGCCTGATTCACTTAGAGTTATTACTTTCTTAGCCTGGTTCAGTTAGAGTTTTTCCTTCCTTTGCCTGATCCAGTTAGAGTTATTACTTTCTTAGCCTGGTTCAGTTAGACTTATTATTTTCTTAGCCTGGTTCATTCAGAGTTATTCCTTTTGTAGCCTGATTCAGTTAGGGTTATTCCCTCCTTAGCGTGATTCAATTAGAGTTATTACTTTCTTCGCCTGGTTCAGTTTGAGTTATTCCTTCCTTAGCCTAATTCAGTTAGAATTATTCCTTCCTTAGCTTGATTCAGTTAGAGTTATTACTTTCTTATCCTGGTTCAGTTAGAGTTATTCCTTCCTTAGCTTGATTCAGTTAGAGTTATTACTGTCTTATCCTGGTTCAGTTAGAGTTATTCCTTCCTTAGCGTGATTCAGTTAGAGTTATTACTTTCTTAGCCTGATTCAATTAGAGTTATTCCTTCCTTAGCCTGATTCAGTTACAGTTTTTACTTTCTTAGCCTGGTTCAGTTAGAGTTATTCCTTCCTTAGAATAATCCAGTTAGAGTTATTACTTTCTTGGCCTGATTCATTTAGAGTTATTCCTTCCTTAGCCTGATTCAGTTACAGTTAATACTTTCTTAGTCTGATTCAGTTAGAGTTATTCCCTCCTTAGCCTGATTCAAATAGAATTATTACTTTCTTAGCCTGGTCCAGTTATAGTTATTCCTTCCTTAGCCTGATTCAGTTAGAGTTATTACTTTCTTAGCCTGGTTCAGTTAGAGTTATTACTTCCTTAGACTAATTCAGTTAGAGTTATTAGTTTCTTAGCATGGTTCACTTACAGTTATTCCTTCCTTAGCCTGATTCAGTTAGAGTTATTCTTTTCTTAGCATGGTTCAATAAGAGTTATTCCTTTTTTAGCCTGACTCAGTTAGAGTTATTACTTTAATGAAGCAAAGGAAGGAATAACCGTACTATTACTTTCTTAGTCTGCTTCAGTTAGAGTTATTCCTTCCTTAGCCTGATTCAGTTAGAGTTATCACTTTCTTAGCCTGGTTCAGTTTGAGTTATTACTTTTGTAGCCTGATTTAGTTAGAGATATTACTTTCTTAGCCTGGTCCAGTTTGAATTATTCCTTCCTTAGTCTGATTCAGTTAGAGTTATTACTTTCTTAGCCTGGTTCAGTTAGACTTATTACTTTCTTAGCCTGGTTAAGTCAGAGTTATTCCTTTTGTAGCCTGATTCATTTTGAGTCATTACCTTCTTAGCCTGGTTCAGTTAGAGATATTACTTTTGTAGCCTGATTCAGTTAGAGTTATTACTTTCTTAGCCTGGTTCAGTTAGAGTTATTCCTTCCTTAGCCTGATTCAGTTAGAGTTATTACTTTCTTTGCCTGGTTCAGTTAGAATTATTAATTTTGTAGCCTGATTCTGTTAGAGTTATTACTTTCTTAGCCTGGTTCAGTTAGAGTTTTTCGTTCCTTAACCTGATCCAGTTAGAGTTACTACTTTCTTAGCATGGTTCAGTTAGACTTATTGCTTTCTTAGCCTGGTTCAGTCAGAGTTATTCCTTTTGTAGCCTGATTCAGTTAGAGTCATTACCATCTTAGCCTGTTTCAGTTAGAGTTATTACTTTTGTAGCCTGATTTAGTTAGAGTTATTATTTCCTTATCCTGGTTCAGTTAGAGTTATACCTTCCTTAGCCTGATTCAGTTAGAGTTATTACTTTCTTAGCCTGGTTCAGTTAGAGTAATTCCTTCCTTAGCTTGATTCAGTTAGAATTGTCACTTTCTTAGCCTGGTTCAGTTAGAGTTACTATTTTCTTAGCCTGGTTCAGTTAGAGTTATTCCGTCTTTAGCGTAATTCAGTTAGAGTTATTACTTCCTTAGCCTGATTCATTTAGAGTTCTTCCTTCCTTAGTCTGATTCAGTTAGAGTTATTACTTTCTTAGCCTGGTTCAATTAGAGTTATTCCTTCCTTAGCATAATTCAGTTAGAGTTATTACTTTTTTAGCCTGATACAATTAGAGTTCTTACTTTCTTAGCCTGATTCAATTAGAGATATTCCTTCTTTAGCCTGATTCAGTTAGAGTTATTACTTTCTTAGCCTGATTCAGTTAGAGTTATTCCTTCCTTAGCCTAATTCAATTAGAGTTATTACTTTCTTAGCTTGGTTAATTTGGAGTTATTCCTTCCTTAGACTGATTCGGTTAGAATTATTTCTTTCTTAGCCTGTTATTCCTTTTGTATCCTGATTCACTCAGAGTTATTACTTTCTTAGCCTGGTTCAGTCAGAGTTATTCCTTTTGTAGCCTTATTCAATTAGAGGTATTACTTTCTTAGCCTCGTTCAGTTAGAGTTATTACTTTAATCAAGCTAAGGAAGGAATAACCGTACTATTAGTTTCTTAGCATGGTTCAATAAGAGTTATTCCTTCCTTAGCCTGACTCAGTTAGAGTTATTACTTTAATGAAGCAAAGGAAGGAATAACCGTACTATTACTTTCTTAGTCTGGTTCAGTTAGAGTTATTCCTTCCTTAGCCTGATTCAGTTATAGTTATCACTTTTTTATCCTGGTTCAGTTTGAGTTATTTCTTTTGTAGCCTGATTCAGTTAGAGTTATTACTTTCTTAGCCTGGGTCAGTTAGAGTTATTCCTTCCTTAGCCTAATTCAGTTAGAGTTATTACTTTCTTAGCCTGGTGCAGTTAGAGTTATTCCTTCCTTAGCCTGATTCAGTTGGAGTTGTTACTTTATTAGCCTGGTTCAGTTAGAGTTATTACTTTCTTAGGCTGGTTCATTTAGAGTTATTCCTTCCTTAGCCTAATTCAGTTAGAGTTATTCCTTCCTTAGTCTGATTCAATTAGAGTTATTACTTTCTTAGCCTGGTTCAGTTAGAGTTATTCTTTCCTTATCCTGTTTCAGTTAGAGTTATTACTTTCTTAGCCTGATTCAATTAGAGTTATTCCTTCCTTAGCTTGATTCAGTTAGAGTTATTACTTTCTTATCCTGGTTCAGTTAGAGTCATTCCTTCCTTAGCCTGATTCAGTTAGGTTTATTATTTTCTTAGCCTCGATCAGGTAGATTCATTACTTTAATCAAGCTAAGGAAGGAATAACCGTACTATTACTTTCTTAGTCTGGTTCAGTTAGATTTATTCCTTCCTTAGCCTGATTCCTTTAGAGTTATTACTTTCTTAGCCTGGTTCAGTTAGAGTTATTCCTTCCTTAGCCTAATTCAGTTAGAGTTATTCTTTTCTTAGCATGGTTCAGTTAGAGTTATTCCTTCTTTAGCGTAATTCAGTTAGAGTTCTTACTTCCTTAGCCTGATTCAGTTAGAGTTCTTCCTTCCTTAGTCAGATTCAGTTAGAGTTATTACTTTCTTAGCCTGGTTCAATTAGAGTTATTCCTTCCTTAGCATAATTCAGTTAGAGTTATTACTTTCTTAGCCTGATACAATTAGAGATATTACTTTCTTAGCCTGATTCAATTAGAGATATTCCTTCCTTAGCCTGATTCAGTTAGAGTTATTACTTTTTTAGCCTGATTCAGTTAGAGTTATTCCTTCCTTAGACTGATTCGATTAGAGTTATTACTTTCTTAGCCTGGTTCAGTTAGAGTTATTCCTTTTGTAGCCTGATTCACTTAGAGTTATTACTTTCTTAGCCTGGTTCAGTTAGAGTTATTCCTTCCTTAGCCTAATTCAATTAGAGTTATTACTTTCTTAGCTTGGTTAATTTGGAGTTATTCCTTGCTTAGCCTGATTCAGTTAGTGTTATTACTTTCTAAGCCTGATTCAGTTAGAGTTAGTCCTTCCTTAGCCTGATTCAGATAGAGTTATTACTTTCTTAGCCTGATTCATTAGAGTTATTCCTTCCTTAGCTTGATTCAGTTGGAGTTATTCCTTCCTTAGCCTGATTCAGTTAGAGTTACTACTTTCTTAGCCTGGTTCAGTTAGAGTTATTTCTTCCTTAGCCTGATTCAGTTAGAGATATTACTTTCTAACCCTAGTTTAGTTAGACTAATTACTTTCTTAGCCTGGTTCAGTCAGAGTTATATTTTTTGTAGCCTGATTCAATTAGATCTATTACTTTCTTAGCCTCGTTCAGTTAGAGTTATTACTTTAATCAAGCTAAGGAAGGAATAACCGTACTATTAGTTTCTTAGCATGGTTCAATAAGAGTTATTCCTTCCTTAGCCTGACTCAGTTAGAGTTATTACTTTAATGAAGCAAAGGAAGGAATAACCGTACTATTACTTTCTTAGTCTGGTTCAGTTAGAGTTATTCCTTCCTTAGCCTAATTCTGTTAGAGTTATTACTTTCTTATCCTGGTTCAGTTAGAGTTATTCCTTCCTTAGCCTGATTCAGTTAGAGTTGTTATTTTATTAGCCTGGTTCAGTTAGGGTTATTACTTTCTTAGGCTGGTTCATTTAGAGTTATTCCTTCCTTAGCCTAATTCAGTTAGAGTTATTACTTTCTTAGCCTGATTCAGTTAGAGTTATTCCTTCCTTAGTCTGATTCAGTTAGAGTTATTACTTTCTTAGCCTTGTTCAGTTAGAGTTATTCTTTCCTTATCCTGGTTCAGTTAGAGTTATTCCTTCCTTAGCGTTATTCAGTTACAGTTATTACTTTCTTACCCTGATTCTGTTAGAGTTATTCCTTCCTTTGCCTGATTCAGTTAGAGTTATTACTTTCTTATTTTGGTTCAGTTAGAGTCATTCCTTCCTTAGCCTGATTCAGTTAGGTTTATTATTTTCTTAGCCTGGTTCAGTTAGAATTATTCCTTCCTTAGCCTGATTCAGTTAGAGCTATTACTTTCTTAGCTTGGTTAAGTTGGAGTTTTCCTTCCTTAGCCTGATTCAGTTAGAGATATTACTTTCTTAGCCTGGTTCAGTTAGACTTATTACTTTCTTAGCCTGGTTGAGTCAGAGATATTCCTTTTGTAGCCTGATTCAGTCAGAGTTATTACTTTCTTAGCCTCGTTCAGTTAGATTCATTACTTTAATCAAGCTAAGGAAGCTATAACCGTGCTATTAGTTTCTTAGCCTGGTTCAATTAGAGTTATTCCTTCCTTAGCCTGTCTCAGTTAGAGTTATTACTTTAATGAAGCAAAGGAAGGAATAACCGTAATATTACTTTCTTAGTCTGGTTCAGTTAGAGTTATTCCTTCCTTAGCCTGATTCAGTTAGAGTTATTACTTTCTTAGCCTGGTTGAGTTAGAGTTATTACTTCCTTAGCCTCGTTCAGTTAGAGATATTACTTTAATCAAGCTACGGAAGGAATAACCATACTATTGGTTTCTTAGCCTGGTTCAATTACAGTTATTCCTTCCTTAGCCTGACTCAGTTAGAGTTATTACTTTAATGAAGCAAAGGAAGGAATAACCGTAATATTACTTTCTTAGTCTGTTTCAGTTAGAGTTATTCCTTCCTTAGCCTGATTCAGTTAGAGTTATTACTTTCTTAGCCTGGTTCAGTTAGAGTTATTACTTTTGTAGCCTGATTCAGTTAGAGTTATTACTTTCTTAGCCTGGTTCAGTTAGAGTTTTTCCTTCCTTTGCCTGATCCAGTTAGAGTTATTACTTTCTTAGCCTGGTTCAGTTAGACTTATTATTTTCTTAGCCTGGTTCATTCAGAGTTATTCCTTTTGTAGCCTGATTCAGTTAGGGTTATTCCCTCCTTAGCGTGATTCAATTAGAGTTATTACTTTCTTCGCCTGGTTCAGTTAGAGTTATTCCTTCCTTAGCCTAATTCAGTTAGAGTTATTCCTTCCTTAGCGTGATTCAGTTAGAGTTATTACTTTCTTAGCCTGATTCATTAGAGTTATTCCTTCCTTAGCTTGATTCAGTTGGAGTTATTCCTTCCTTAGCCTGATTCAGTTAGAGTTACTACTTTCTTAGCCTGGTTCAGTTAGAGTTATTTCTTCCTTAGCCTGATTCAGTTAGAGATATTACTTTCTAAGCCTGGTTCAGTTAGACTAATTACTTTCTTAGCCTGGTTCAGTCAGAGTTATTCCTTTTGTAGCCTGATTCAATTAGATTTATTACTTTCTTAGCCTCGTTCAGTTAGAGTTATTACTTTAATCAAGCTAAGGAAGGAATAACCGTACTATTAGTTTCTTAGCATGGTTCAATAAGAGTTATTCCTTCCTTAGAGTGACTCAGTTATAGTTATTTCTTTAATGAAGCAAAGGAAGGAATAACCGTACTATTACTTTCTTAGTCTGGTTCAGTTAGAGTTATTCCTTCCTTAGCCTGATTCCGTTAGAGTTATTACTTTCTTAGTCTGGTTCAGTTAGAGTTATTCCTTCCTTAGCCTAATCCAGTTAGAGTTATTACTTTCTTAACATGGTTCACTTAGAGTTATTCCTTCCTTAGCCTCATTTAGTTAGAGTTATTACTTTTTTAGCCTGGTCCAGTTTGAGTTATTCCTTCCTTAGTCTGATTCAGTTAGAGTTATTACTTTCTTAGCCTGGTTCAGTTAGACTTATTACTTTCTTAACCTGGTTAAATCAGAGTTATTCCTTTTGTAGCCTGATTCATTTAGAGTCATTACCTTCTTAGCCTGGTTCAGTTAGAGATATTACTTTTGTAGCTTGATTCAGTTAGAGTTATTACTTTCTTAGCCTGGTTCAGTTAGAGTTATTTCTTCCTTAGCCTAATTCAGTTAGAGTTATTACTTTCTTAGCCTGGTTCAGTTAGAGTTATTCCTTCCTTAGCCTGATTCAATTAGAGTTGTTATTTTATTAGCCTGGTTCAGTTAGGGTTATTACTTTCTTAGGCTGGTTCATTTAGAGTTATTCCTTCCTTAGCCTAATTCAGTTAGAGTTATTACTTTCTTAGCCTGATTCAGTTAGAGTTATTCCTTCCTTAGTCTGATTCAGTTAGAGTTATTACTTTCTTAGCCTGGTTCAGTTAGAGTTATTCTTTTCTTATCCTGGTTCAGTTAGAGTTATTCCTTCCTTAGCGTTATTCAGTTACAGTTATTACTTTCTTACCCTGATTCTGTTAGAGTTATTACTTCCTTTTCCTGATTCAGTTAGAGTTATTACTTTCTTAGCCTGATTCAATTAGAGTTATTCCTTCCTTAGCTTGATTCAGTTAGAGTTATTACTTTCTTATTTTGGTTCAGTTAGAGTCATTCCTTCCTTAGCCTGATTCAGTTAGGTTTATTATTTTCTTAGCCTGGTTCAGTTAGAATTATTCCTTCTTTAGCCTGATTCAGTTAGGGTTATTACTTTCTTAGCTTGGTTAAGTTGGAGTTTTCCTTCCTTAGCCTGATTCAGTTAGAGATATTACTTTCTTAGCCTGGTTCAGTTAGACTTATTACTTTCTTAGCCTGGTTGAGTCAGAGATATTCCTTTTGTAGCCTGATTCAGTCAGAGTTATTACTTTCTTAGCCTCGTTCAGTTAGATTCATTACTTTAATCAAGCTAAGGAAGGAAAAACCGTGCTATTAGTTTCTTAGCCTGGTTCAATTAGAGTTATTCCTTCCTTAGCCTGTCTCAGTTAGAGTTATTACTTTAATGAAGCAAAGGAAGGAATAACCGTAATATTACTTTCTTAGTCTGTTTCAGTTAGAGTTATTCCTTCCTTAGCCTGATTCAGTTAGAGTTATTACTTTCTTAGCCTGGTTCAGTTAGAGTTATTACTTTTGTAGCCTGATTCAGTTAGAGTTATTACTTTCTTAGCCTGGTTCAGTTAGAGTTTTTCCTTCCTTTGCCTGATCCAGTTAGAGTTATTACTTTCTTAGCCTGGTTCAGTTAGACTTATTATTTTCTTAGCCTGGTTCATTCAGAGTTATTCCTTTTGTAGCCTGATTCAGTTAGGGTTATTCGTTCCGTAATATTACTTTCTTAGTCTGCTTCAGTTAGAGTTATTCGTTCCTTAGCCTGATTCAGTTAGAGTTATTACTTTCTTAGCCTGGTTGAGTTAGAGTTATTACTTCCTTAGCCTGATTCAGTTAGAGTTATTACTTTCTTAGCCTCGTTCAGTTAGAGATATTACTTTAATCAAGCTACGGAAGGAATAACCATACTATTAGTTTCTTAGCCTGGTTCAATTACAGTTATTCCTTCCTTAGCCTGACTCAGTTAGAGTTATTACTTTAATGAAGCAAAGGAAGGAATAACCGTAATATTACTTTCTTAGTCTGTTTCAGTTAGAGTTATTCCTTCCTTAGCCTGATTCAGTTAGAGTTATTACTTTCTTAGCCTGGTTCAGTTAGAGTTATTACTTTTGTAGCCTGATTCAGTTAGAGTTATTACTTTCTTAGCCTGGTTCAGTTAGAGTTTTTCCTTCCTTTGCCTGATCCAGTTAGAGTTATTACTTTCTTAGCCTGGTTCAGTTAGACTTATTATTTTCTTAGCCTGGTTCATTCAGAGTTATTCCTTTTGTAGCCTCATTCAGTTAGGGTTATTCCCTCCTTAGCGTGATTCAATTAGAGTTATTACTTTCTTCGCCTGGTTCAGTTAGAGTTATTCCTTCCTTAGCTTGATTCAGTTGGAGTTATTCCTTCCTTAGCCTGATTCAGTTAGAGTTACTACTTTCTTAGCCTGGTTCAGTTAGAGTTATTTCTTCCTTAGCCTGATTCAGTTAGCGATATTACTTTCTAAGCCTGGTTGAGTTAGACTAATTACTTTCTTAGCCTGGTTCAGTCAGAGTTTTTCCTTTTGTAGCCTGATTCAATTAGATTTATTACTTTCTTAGCCTCGTTCAGTTAGAGTTATTACTTTAATCAAGCTAAGGAAGGAATAACCGTACTATTAGTTTCTTAGCATGGTTCAATAAGAGTTATTCCTTCCTTAGCCTGACTCAGTTATAGTTATTCCTTTAATGAAGCAAAGGAAGGAATAACCGTACTATTACTTTCTTAGTCTGGTTCAGTTAGAGTTATTCCTTCCTTAGCCTGATTCCGTTAGAGTTATTACTTTCTTAGCCTGGTTCAGTCAGAGTTATTCCTTTTGTAGCCTGATTCAATTAGATTTATTACTTTCTTAGCCTCGTTCAGTTAGAGTTATTACTTTAATCAAGCTAAGGAAGGAATAACCGTACTATTAGTTTCTTAGCATGGTTCAATAGAGTTATTCCTTCCTTAGCCTGACTCAGTTATAGTTATTCCTTTAATGAAGCAAAGGAAGGAATAACCGTACTATTACTTTCTTAGTCTGGTTCAGTTAGAGTTATTCCTTCCTTAGCCTGATTCCGTTAGAGTTATTCCTTCCTTAGCCTAATCCAGTTAGAGTTATTACTTTCTTAACATGGTTCACTTAGAGTTATTCCTTCCTTAGCCTCATTTAGTTAGAGTTATTACTTTCTTAGCCTGGTCCAGTTTGAGTTATTCCTTCCTTAGTCTGATTCAGTTAGAGTTATTACTCTCTTAGCCTGGTTCAGTTAGACTTATTACTTTCTTAGCCTGGTTAAATCAGAGTTATTCCTTTTGTAGCCTGATTCATTTAGAGTCATTACCTTCTTAGCCTGGTTCAGTTAGAGATATTACTTTTGTACCTTGATTCAGTTAGAGTTATTACTTTCTTAACCTGGTTCAGTTAGAGTTATTCCTTCCTTAGCCTAATTCAGTTAGAGTTATTACTTTCTTAGCCTGGTTCAGTTAGAGTTATTCTTTTCTTATCCTGGTTCAGTTAGAGTTATTCCTTCCTTAGCGTTATTCAGTTACAGTTATTACTTTCTTACCCTGATTCTGTTAGAGTTATTACTTCCTTTGCCTGATTCAGTTAGAGTTATTACTTTCTTAGCCTGATTCAATTAGAGTTATTCCTTCCTTAGCTTGATTCAGTTAGAGTTATTACTTTCTTATTTTGGTTCAGTTAGAGTCATTCCTTCCTTAGCCTGATTCAGTTAGGTTTATTATTTTCTTAGCCTGGTTCAGTTAGAATTATTCCTTCCTTAGCCTGATTCAGTTAGAGTTATTACTTTCTTAGCTTGGTTAAGTTGGAGTTTTCCTTCCTTAGCCTGATTCAGTTAGAGATATTAGTTTCTTAGCCTGGTTCAGTTAGACTTATTACTTTCTTAGCCTGGTTGAGTCAGAGATATTCCTTTTGTAGCCTGATTCATTCAGAGTTATTACTTTCTTAGCCTCGTTCAGTTAGATTCATTACTTTAATCAAGCTAAGGAAGGAATAACCGTTCTATTAGTTTCTTAGACTGGTTCAATTAGAATTATTCCTTCCTTAGCCTGTCTCAGTTAGAGTTATTACTTTAATGAAGCAAAGGAAGGAATAACCGTAATATTACTTTCTTAGTCTGGTTCAGTTAGAGTTATTCCTTCCTTAGCCTGATTCAGTTAGAGTTATTACTTTCTTAGCCTTGTTCAGTTAGAGATATTACTTTAATCAAGCTACGGAAGGAATAACCGTACTATTAGTTTCTTAGCCTGGTTCAATTACAGTTATTCCTTCCTTAGCCTGCTTCAATTACAGTTATTCCTTCCTTAGCCTGACTCAGTTAGAGTTATTACTTTAATGAAGCAAAGGAAGGAATAACCGTAATATTACTTTCTTAGTCTGTTTCATTTAGAGTTATTCCTTCCTTAGTCTGATTCAGTTAGAGTTATTACTTTGTTAGCCTGGTTCAGTTAGAGTTATTACTTTTGTAGCCTGATTCAGTTAGAGTTATTAATTTCTTAGCCTGGTTCAGTTAGAGTTTTTCCTTCCTTTGCCTGATCCAGTTAGAGTTATTACTTTCTTAGCCTGGTTCAGTTAGACTTATTATTTTCTTAGCCTGGTTCATTCAGAGTTATTCCTTTTGTAGCCTGACTCAGTTAGGGTTATTCCCTCCTTAGCGTGATTCAATTAGAGTTATTACTTTCTTCGCCTGGTTCAGTTAGAGTTATTCCTTCCTTAGCCTAATTCAGTTAGAGTTATTCCTTCCTTAGCCTGATTCAGTTAGAGTTATTACTTTCTTAGCCTGATTCAATTAGAGTTATTCCTTCCTTAGCTTGATTCAGTTAGAGTTATTACTTTCTTATCCTGGTTCAGTTAGAGTTATTCCTTCCTTAGCGTGATTCACTTAGAGTTATTCCTTCCTTAGCCTGATTCGATTAGAGTTATTCCTTCCTTAGCCTGATTCAGTTAGAGTTATTATTTTCTTAGCCTCGTTCAGATAGATTTATTCCTTCCTTAGCCTGATTCAGTTACAGTTATTACTTTCTTAGTTTGGTTAAGTTAGACTTATTACTTTCTTAGCCTGGTTAAGTCAGAGTTATTCCTTTTGTAGCCTGATTCATTTTGAGTCATTACCTTCTTAGCCTGGTTCAGTTAGAGATATTACTTTTGTAGCCTGATTCATTTAGAGTCATTACCTTCTTAGCCTGGTTCAGTTAGAGATATTACTTTTGTAGCTTGATTCAGTTAGAGTTATTACTTTCTTAGCCTGGTTCAGTTAGAGTTATTCCTTCCTTAGCCTAATTCAGTTAGAGTTATTACTTTCTTAGCCTGGTTCAGTTAGAGTTATTCCTTCCTTAGCCTGATTCAGTTAGAGTTGTTATTTTATTAGCCTGGTTCAGTTAGGGTTATTACTTTCTTAGGCTGGTTCATTTAGAGTTATTCCTTCCTTAGCCTAATTCAGTTAGAGTTATTACTTTCTTAGCCTGATTCAGTTAGAGTTATTCCTTCCTTAGTCTGATTCAGTTAGAGTTATTACTTTCTTAGCCTGGTTCATTTAGAGTTATTCTTTCCTTATCCTGGTTCAGTTAGAGTTATTCCTTCCTTAGCGTTATTCAGTTACAGTTATTACTTTCTTACCCTGATTCTGTTAGAGTTATTCCTTCCTTTGCCTGATTCAGTTAGAGTTATTACTTTCTTAGCCTGATTCAATTAGAGTTATTCCTTCCTTAGCTTGATTCAGTTAGAATTATTACTTTCTTATTTTGGTTCAGTTAGAGTCATTCCTTCCTTAGCCTGATTCAGTTAGGTTTATTATTTTCTTAGCCTGGTTCAGTTAGAATTTTTCCTTCCTTAGCCTGATTCAGTTAGAGTTATTACTTTCTTAGCTTGGTTAAGTTGGAGTTTTCCTTCCTTAGCCTGATTCAGTTAGAGATATTACTTTCTTAGCCTGGTTCAGTTAGACTTATTACTTTCTTAGCCTGGTTGAGTCAGATATATTCCTTTTGTAGCCTGATTCAGTCAGAGTTATTACTTTCTTAGCCTCGTTCAGTTAGATTCATTACTTTAATCAAGCTAAGGAAGGAATAACCGTGCTATTAGTTTCTTAGCCTGGTTCAATTAGAGTTATTCCTTCCTTAGCCTGTCTCAGTTAGAGTTATTACTTTAATGAAGCAAAGGAAGGAATAACCGTAATATTACTTTCTTAGTCTGGTTCAGTTAGAGTTATTCCTTCCTTAGCCTGATTCAGTTAGAGTTATTACTTTCTTAGCCTCGTTCAGTTAGAGATATTACTTTAATCAAGCTACGGAAGGAATAACCATACTATTAGTTTATTAGCCTGGTTCAATTACAGTTATTCCTTCCTTAGCCTGACTCAGTTAGAGTTATTACTTTAATGAAGCAAAGGAAGGAATAACCGTAATATTACTTTCTTAGTCTGTTTCAGTTAGAGTTATTCCTTCCTTAGCCTAATTCAGTTAGAGTTATTACTTCCTTAGCGTGATTCAGTTAGAGTTATTACTTTCTTAGCCTGATTCATTAGAGTTATTCCTTCCTTAGCTTGATTCAGTTGGAGTTATTCCTTCCTTAGCCTGATTCAGTTAGAGTTACTACTTTCTTAGCCTGGTTCAGTTAGAGTTATTTCTTCCTTAGCCTGATTCAGTTAGAGATATTACTTTCTAAGCCTGGTTCAGTTAGACTAATTACTTTCTTAGCCTGGTTCAGTTAGAGTTATTACTTTAATCAAGCTAAGGAAGGAATAACCGTACTATTAGTTTCTTAGCATGGTTCAATAAGAGTTATTCCTTTCTTAGCCTGACTCAGTTATAGTTATTTCTTTAATGAAGCAAAGGAAGGAATAACTGTACTATTACTTTCTTAGTCTGGTTCAGTTAGAGTTATTCCTTCCTTAGCCTGATTCCGTTAGAGTTATTACTTTCTTAGCCTGGTTCAGTTAGAGTTATTCCTTCCTTAGCCTAATTCAGTTAGAGTTATTACTTTCTTAACATGGTTCACTTAGAGTTATTCCTTCCTTAGCTTCATTTATTTAGAGTTATTACTTTCTTAGCCTGGTCCAGTTTGAGTTATTCCTTCCTTAGTCTGTTTCAGTTAGAGTTATTCCTTCCTTAGCCTGATTCAGTTAGAGTTATTACTTTCTTAGCCTGGTTCAGTTAGAGTTATTACTTTTGTAGCCTGATTCAGTTAGAGTTATTACTTTCTTAGCCTGGTTCAGTTAGAGTTTTTCCTTCCTTTGCCTGATCCAGTTAGAGTTATTACTTTCTTAGCCTGGTTCAGTTAGACTTATTATTTTCTTAGCCTGGTTCATTCAGAATTATTCCTTTTGTAGCCTGATTCAGTTAGGGTTATTCCCTCCTTAGCGTGATTCAATTAGAGTTATTACTTTCTTCGCCTGGTTCAGTTAGAGTTATTCCTTCCTTAGCCTAATTCAGTTAGAGTTATTCCTTCCTTAGCGTGATTCAGTTAGAGTTATTACTTTCTTAGCCTGATTCAATTAGAGTTATTCCTTCCTTAGCTTGATTCAATTAGAGTTATTACTTTCTTATCCTGGTTCAGTTAGTGTTATTCCTTCCTTAGCGTGATTCACTTAGAGTTATTACTTTCTTAGCCTGATTCAATTAGAGTTATTCCTTCCTTAGCCTGATTCAGTTAGAGTTATTATTTTCTTAGCCTCGTTCAGTTACATTTATTCCTTCCTTAGCCTCATTTAGTTAGAGTTATTACTTTCTTAGCCTGGTCCAGTTTGAGTTATTCCTTCCTTAGTCTGATTCAGTTAGAGTTATTACTTTCTTAGCCTGGTTCAGTTAGACTTATTACTTTCTTAGCCTGGTTAAGTCAGAGTTATTCCTTTTGTAGCCTGATTCATTTAGAGTCATTACCTTCTTAGCCTGGTTCAGTTAGAGATATTACTTTTGTAGCTTGATTCAGTTAGAGTTATTACTTTCTTAGCCTGGTTCAGTTAGAGTTATTCCTTCCTTAGCCTAATTCAGTTAGAGTTATTACTTTCTTAGCCTGGTTCAGTTAGAGTTATTCCTTCCTTAGCCTGATTCAGTTAGAGTTGTTATTTTATTAGCCTGGTTCAGTTAAGGTTATTACTTTCTTAGGCTGGTTCATTTAGAGTTATTCCTTCCTTAGCCTAATTCAGTTAGAGTTATTACTTTCTTAGCCTGATTCAGTTAGAGTTATTCCTTCCTTAGTCTGATTCAGTTAGAGTTATTACTTTCTTAGCCTGGTTCAGTTAGAGTTATTATTTCCTTATCCTGGTTCAGTTAGAGTTATTCCTTCCTTAGCGTTATTCAGTTACAGTTATCACTTTCTTACCCTGATTCTGTTAGAGTTATTCCTTCCTTTGCCTGATTCAGTTAGAGTTATTACTTTCTTAGCCTGATTCAATTAGAGTTATTCCTTCCTTAGCTTGATTCAGTTAGAGTTATTACTTTCTTATTTTGGTTCAGTTAGAGTTATTCCTTCCTTAGCCTGATTCAGTTAGGTTTATTATTTTCTTAGCCTGGTTCAGTTAGACTTATTACTTTCTTAGCCTGGTTGAGTCAGAGATATTCCTTTTGTAGCCTGATTCAGTTAGAGTTATTACTTTCTTAGCCTGGTTCAGTTAGAGTTATTATTTCCTTATCCTGGTTCAGTTAGAGTTATTCCTTCCTTAGCGTTATTCAGTTACAGTTATTACTTTCTTACCCTGATTCTGTTAGAATTATTCCTTTCTTTGCCTGATTCAGTTAGAGTTATTACTTTCTTAGCCTGATTCAATTAGAGTTATTCCTTTCTTAGCTTGATTCAGTTAGAGTTATTACTTTCTTATTTTGGTTCAGTTAGAGTTATTCCTTCCTTAGCCTGATTCAGTTAGGTTTATTACTTTCTTAGCCTGGTTCAGTTAGACTTATTACTTTCTTAGCCTGGTTGAGTCAGAGATATTCCCTTTGTAGCCTGATTCAGTACTAGATTCATTACTTTAATCAAGCTAAGGAAGGAAGAACCGTACTATTAGTTTCTTAGCCTGGTTCAATTAGAGTTATTCCTTCCTTAGCCTGTCTCAGTTAGAGTTATTACTTTAATGAAGCAAAGGAAGGAATAACCATAATATTTATTTCTTAGTCTTTTTCAGTTAGAGTTATTCCTTCCTTAGCCTGATTCAGTTAGAGTTATTACTTTCTTAGCCTGGTTCAGTTAGAGTTATTACTTTCTTAGCCTGGTTCAGTTAGAGTTATTCCTTCCTTAGCCTGATTCAGTTAGAGTTATTACTTTCTTAGCCTCATTCAGTTAGAGTTATTCCTTCCTTAGTCTGATTCAGTTAGAGTTATTACTTTCTTAGCCTGGTTCAGTTAGAGTTATTCCTTCCTTAGCCTGATTCTGTTAGAGTTATTCCTTTCTTTGCCTCATTCAGTTAGAGTTATTCCTTCCTTAGCTTGATTCAGTTAGAGTTATTACTTTCTTATTTTGGTTCAGTTAGAGTCATTCCTTCCTTAGCCTGATTCACTTAGGTTTATTATTTTCTTAGCCTGGTTCAGTTAGACTTATTACTTTCTTAGCCTGGTTGAGTCAGAGATATTCCTTTTGTAGCCTGATTCAGTCAGAGTTATTACTTTCTTAGCCTCGTTCAGTTAGATTCATTACTTTAATCAAGCTAAGGAAGGAATAACCGTGCTATTAGTTTCTTAGCCTGGTTCAATTAGAGTTATTCCTTCCTTCGCCTGTCTCAGTTAGAGTTATTACTTTAATGAAGCAAAGGAAGGAATAACCGTAATATTACTTTCTTAGTCTGGTTCAGTTAGAGTTATTCCTTCCTTAGCCTGATTCAGTTAGAGTTATTACTTTCTTAGCCTGGTTGAGTTAGAGTTATTACTTCCTTAGCCTGATTCAGTTAGAGTTATTACTTTCTTAGCCTCGTTCAGTTAGAGATGTTACTTTAATCAAGCTACGGAAGGAATAACCATACTATTAGTTTCTTAGCCTGGTTCAATTACAGTTATTCCTTCCTTAGCCTGACTCAGTTAGAGTTATTACTTTAATGAAGCAAAGGAAGGAATAACCGTAATATTACTTTCTTAGTCTGTTTCAGTTAGCGTTATTCCTTCCTTAGCCTGATTCAATTAGAGTTATTACTTTCTTAGCCTGGTTCAGTTAGAGTTATTACTTTTGTAGCCTGATTCAGTTAGAGTTATTACTTTCTTAGCCTGGTTCAGTTAGAGTTTTTCTTTCCTTTGCCTGATCCAGTTAGAGTTATTACTTTCTTAGCCTGGTTCAGTTAGACTTATTATTTTCTTAGCCTGGTTCATTCAGAGTTATTCCTTTTGTAGCCTGATTCAGTTAGGGTTATTCCCTCCTTAGCGTGATTTAATTAGAGTTATTACTTTCTTCGCCTGGTTCAGTTAGAGTTATTCCTTCCTTAGCCTAATTCAGTTAGAGATATTCCTTCCCTAGCATGATTCAGTTAGAGTTATTACTTTCTTAGCCTGATTCATTAGAGTTATTCCTTCCTTAGCTTGATTCAGTTGGAGTTATTCCTTCCTTAGCCTGATTCCGTTAGAGTTATTACTTTCTTAGCCTAATTCAGTTAGAGTTAAAAGTTTCTTAGCCTGGTTCAGTTAGAGATATTCCTTCCTTAGCCTGATTCAGTTAGAGTTATTCCTTCCTTAGCCTAATTCAGTTAGAGTTATTACTTTCTTAACATGGTTCACTTAGAGTTATTCCTTCCTTAGCTTCATTTAGTTAGAGTTATTACTTTCTTAGCCTGGTCCAGTTTGAGTTATTCCTTCCTTAGTCTGATTCAGTTAGAGTTATTACTTTCTTAGCCTGGTTCAGTTAGACTTATTACTTTCTTAGCCTGGTTAAGTCAGAGTTATTCCTTTTGTAGCCTGATTCATTTAGAGTCATTACCTTCTTAGCCTGGTTCAGTTAGAGATATTACTTTTGTAGCTTGATTCAGTTAGAGTTATTCCTTTCTTAGCCTGGTTCAGTTAGAGTTATTCCTTCCTTAGCCTAATTCAGTTAGAGTTATTACTTTCTTAGCCTGGTTCAGTTAGAGTTATTCCTTCCTTAGCCTGATTCAGTTAGAGTTGTTATTTTATTAGCCTGGTTCAGTTAGGGTTATTACTTTCTTAGGCTTGTTCATTTAGAGTTATTCCTTCCTTAGCCTAATTCAGTTAGAGTTATTACTTTCTTAGCCTGATTCAGTTAGAGTTATTCCTTCCTTAGTCTGATTCACTTAGAGTTATTACTTTCTTAGCCTGGTTCACTTAGAATTATTCTTTCCTTATCCTGGTTCAGTTAGAGTTATTCCTTCCTTAGCGTTATTCAGTTACAGTTATTACTTTGTTACCCTGATTCTGTTAGAGTTATTCCTTCCTTTGCCTGATTCAGTTAGAGTTATTACTTTCTTAGCCTGATTCAATTAGAGTTATTCCTTTCTTAGCTTGATTCAGTTAGAGTTATTACTTTCTTATTTTGGTTCAGTTAGAGTCATTCCTTCCTTAGCCTGATTCAGTTAGGTTTATTATTTTCTTAGCCTGGTTCAGTTAGAATTATTCCTTCCTTAGCCTGATTGAGTTAGAGTTATTACTTTCTTAGCTTGGTTAAGTTGGAGTTTTACTTCCTTAGCCTGATTCAGTTAGAGATATTACTTTCTTAGCCTGGTTCAGTTAGACTTATTACTTTCTTAGCCTGGTTGAGTCAGAGATATTCCTTTTGTAGCCTGATTCAGTCAGAGTTATTACTTTCTTAGCCTCGTTCAGTTAGATTCATTACTTTAATCAAGCTAAGGAAGGAATAACCGTAATATTACTTTCTTAGTCTGTTTCAGTTAGAGTTATTCCTTCCTTAGCCTGATTCAGTTAGAGTTGTTACTTTCTTAGCCTGGTTCAGTAAGAGTTATTACTTTTGTAGCCTGATTCAGTTAGAGTTATTACTTTCTTAACCTGGTTCAGTTAGAGTTATTCCTTCCTTAGCCTGATTCAGTTAGAGTTATTATTTTCTTAGCCTCGTTCAGTTAGATTTATTCCTTCCTTAGCCTGATTCAGTTACAGTTATTACTTTCTTAGCCTGGTTCAGTTAGAGTTATTCCTTCCTTAGCATAATCCAGTTAGAGTTATTACTTTCTTGGCCTGATTCATTTAGAGTTATTCCTTCCTTAGCCTGATTCAGTTACAGTTAATACTTTCTTAGTCTGATTCAGTTAGAGTTATTCCCTCCTTAGCCTGATTCAACTAGAGTTATTACTTTCTTAGCCTGGTCCAGTTATAGTTATTCCTTCCTTAGCCTGATTCAGTTAGAGTTATTACTTTCTTAGCCTGGTTCAGTTAGAGTTATTACTTCCTTAGCCTAATTCAGTTAGAGTTATTAGTTTCTTAGCATGGTTCACTTAGAGTTATTCCTTCCTTAGCCTGATTCAGTTAGAGTTATTCTTTTCTTAGCCTGATGCAGTTAGAGTTATTCCTTCCTTAGCCTGATTCAGTTAGAGTTATTACTTTCTTAGCCTGGTTCAGTTAGAGTTATTACTTTTGTAGCCTGATTCAGTTAGAGTTATTACTTTCTTAGCCTGGTTCAGTTAGAGTTATTACTTTTGTAACCTGATTTAGTTAGATTTATTATTTTCTTAGCCTGGTTCAGTTAGAGTTATTCCTTCATTAGCCTAATTCAGTTAGAGTTATTATTTCCTTATCCTGTTTCAGTTAGAGTTATACTTCGTTAGCCTAATTCAATTAGAGTTATTACTTTCTTAGCTTGGTTAATTTGGAGTTATTCCTTCCTTAGACTGATTCGGTTAGAGTTATTACTTTCTTAGCCTGATTCAGTTAGTGTTATTCCTTTTGTAGCCTGATTCACTTAGAGGTATTACTTTCTTAGCCTGGTTCAGTTAGAGTTATTCCTTCATTAGCCTAATTTAGTTAGAGTTATTATTTCCTTATCCTGTTTCAGTTAGAGTTATACTTCCTTAGCCTAATTCAATTAGAGTTATTACTTTCTTAGCTTGGTTAATTTGGAGTTATTCCTTCCTTAGACTGATTCGGTTAGAGTTATTACTTTCTTAGCCTGATTCAGTTAGTGTTATTCCTTTTGTAGCCTGATTCACTTAGAGGTATTACTTTCTTAGCCTGGTTCAGTTAGAGTTATTCCTTCCTTAGCCTAATTCAATTAGAGTTATTTCTTTCTTAGCTTGGTTAATTTGGAGTTATTCCTTGCTTAGCCTGATTTAGTTAGAGTTATTACTTTCTTAGCCTGGTCCAGTTTGACTTATTACTTCCTTAGTCTGATTCAGTTAGAGTTATTATTTTCTTAGCCTGATTCAGTTAGAGTTATTACTTTCTTAGCCTGGTTCAGTTAGAGTTATTCCTTCCTTAGCCTGATTCAATTAAAGTTATTACTTTCTTAGCCTGATTCAGTTAGAGTTACTACTTTCTTAGCCTGGTTCAGTTAGAGGTATTCCTTCCTTTGCCTGGTTCAGTTAGACTTATTACTTTCTTAGCCTGATTCAGTTTGAATTATTCCTTCCTTAGCCTGGTTCAGTTAGAGTTATTACTTTCTTAGCTTGGTTAATTTGGAGTTATTCCTTCCTTTGCCTGATTCAGTTAGAGATATTACTTTCTTAGCCTGGTTCAGTTAGACTTATTACTTTCTTAGCCTGGTTCAGTCAGAGTTATTCCTTTTGTAGCCTGATTCAGTTAGAGTTATTACTTTCTTAGCCTCGTTTAATTAGAGTTATTACTTTAATCAAGCTAAGGAAGGAATAACCGTACTATTAGTTTCTTAGCCTGGTTCAATAAGAGTTATTCCTTCCTTAGCCTGACTCAGTTAGAGTTATTACTTTAATGAAGCAAAGAAAGCAAAAATATTACTTTCTCAGTCTGGTTCAGTTAGAGTTCTTCATTCCTTAGCCTGATTCAGTTAGAGTTATTTCTTCCTTAGACTGATTCAGTTAGAGTTATTCCTTTTTTAGCCTGGTTCAGTTACAGTTATTCCTTCCTTAGCCTGATTCAATTAAAGTTATTACTTTCTTAGCCTGATTCAGTTAGATTTACTACTTTCTTA